>CM059038.1:19058275-19658275 GCA_030279155.1 Forsythia viridissima
AATGAAATAAATTGAAGATAGATAGACGTTGTTTCATAAATTTTCATGAAACAATCCGCAAATGTAACCATATCCATACTGACAGCCTCGAACTCCTAATTTTTTGAAAAGGAGAAACAAATATAACGTGAGATAACAGCTCAATAAGTGCGCATGAGTAATTTTCTTTTCTTGTACATGTATTTCAACAGAATTTCATACTTGCATAGGGAGACTTGAGGATTGGACCAAACTTAGATGGTACCAAATTTTCGTGCGTAGCGCTACTCAACTCCGGTTCATTCATGATCATAGAACTTGATATATCTTGCATAATGTGGATCACAACATAAACATAGCCGTGAAATAACATATAAGAAGAATTACTCCTAGATCAACATAACAGCACACTTACCTTTTTGTTTGAAACTTGAAGAACTTGAAATTCCTATATTTTCTCTCTTATTCTAAGAGTAAGAAGAAGTATGTGTAGTTGTGTGTTTCTTGTTTGCAAAAAGGGTTGGTATTTATAGGTGAGGTTGGGGTTTGCTATGCATAGAAACTTTCAATTTCATTAATTACCTTCTTATAATACATGTATACATTATGAAGAAAATATATATTCTTACCTTAAATTTACATGCGTGATTAAACACTCATTTAAGCTAATCACGTAATCGTATGAAATTATATAAACATTAGCATCTAGTTACTATTTTATCCACCATATATTTGTAGGAGATCATTAAATATACATATTCTTACCTTAATTTTTCATGCATGATCTAAGCTAATCATTGAGGAGCAAAAAAATCAAGGTAATCAATTAATCATAATTCTCAATCAAGGTCATCAAGTAATCATAATTTTCCAACTTTTTCCTAAAATCGGGTACTGTAACAGTACCAAAATAATCTTCTTTCGTGGAAAATTGTATCATGGTCTTAAAATTATTTTCCATGATCAAATTGGGTCACCAAACTTTCATATTGTACAATTAAGTTCTAATTTTCAAATCAACGGCTTGTAACAAAATTTTGGGGTGTTACACAAATTGCCACCGTTTTTTATCAAAATTGTACAATATTCAATCGTAAAATCCACTGTTCATTGTCCGAAACGTTATTTTAATTCAATTTCAAAACTTTTTTTTACATCACAATACACATAGGAATCTAGATGTAATAATTTGAAATCACAACATTAGTTTTGAACAACCATTTAAGTGGTTCAATGTCGAACAATTTTGGTCAAAGTTTGATGAAATTCAAGAGTATAACTCACCATTGCATATTAAAAAAGTATTTTTAATTTGATTTCTTTATGATTAATCATCAATGGGTTAATTACACTAACATTCCTCATTCTTTCAGCTTTGTAACAATATCATCCTCATTCAATTTTAGTCGCTGGCCTCGTCCACATCCTTTCATTTTGCTCACATAGATGGTCTCCAAGTGATTTTTTGACACTTTTACCCCTGACATAAATAAATTAAAATAAAAGAAAAAAGAAAATACAATGGAAAAATTGCAATTGGACCCTAACTTTTAAAAGTACAAATAATTCTTTAATCTATAATTAAAAAAACTAAATTAGGTCTTCTTCTCCACCCCACACCCCTCACCCCACCCCACTCCCCACCACCCACCTACCAAAGAAACTGGAGAAAATTTCTCCAATCAATATGGAAGAAAACCTTACTGACCTCTTGTTATTTGTGCCACACAAACACAACTGAATTTTTTGTGGTCAGGAATTCTGCTTTATCATTATCACAGCTAACTTGTCTATTTTCTTCCTGATCCAAGCCAGTCACCAGTCTTAACTCAACCAGAAGATTCAATTGGAATTTGGCAATTGATCAATCACAAAAAATAAAATGAAAAATGAAAAAAAACCAGCAATTGAAGTACAGGGAAAGTCTGCTAACAAATCTATGCAATGTTGCAATGAATACTCTAGTGTTTCCTTGACACCCAGTATATTTGGCAACAATAATCCCAACAACACAAGATGGATAAAAATTTCTCTCTCGCATTTAATCCCACCGCCTGGGAATGATGACCAGTTATTTGTTACAAGGGCCACTTCTCCTTCTTCATCTGCCCCAAAAACTAACAAGAAGAAAAAGGGTAAGCAAAATAGAAAGAACAAAAATAAAGAACAAGATGAGGAGAAACAATAAGATGAAAACATGCAAGTCTCGATACAGTAGCAACATTCGGTTTCGTCGTCCTCTACTTCTTCAGTATCTACAATAAATAGTACGCTAGATGAGGTAAATCTGGTAGGGTTGGGTAGGTGGTCTAGCCAAATATTTGATGAGGTATGGTGGAAGTTTTCTGGTTTTGGACTATTGGAATGAAACGGGTCGTCAATGTGGGTTGAACCGACCTAAATTTTATGGAAATAGTTTTGGAGGAATGAGTTAAGGTTTAAATTTGAAACTTAACTCCACACCTCATATAACTTCCATCAACTCCCACAACTCAAGATAATCTCTGCATATGGAATTTAAAATTTGTGCATAAATAGAGAGATAAGAAAAACATGAAGTCGGTGTTTTGAAATATATCTTAGAATCGGTTCTTGGATTGTAGATATTTAACTCTTTCCATTGTGATTGAGTTTTTGGACCAAAGAGCAGCGTTTTGATCGAATCTTAACAAGTAAACAAGGTTATTGATTCAACCTATTGATCTTGGATTTTCAAGTACATTATACCATTTTTGTATTCTGTAGAAGCATGTTATAGAATATTACATAGGTATCAGAGCCTTGTCAGGTTGTTTCCTTGCATGTTAATGTACTGAAAATAATTTGGTATGCAACACATATGCAAGAAATTCGAATACATGCTATTTGTTAAAGCTTGAACACACTTTAATGGCACAATATGAAATACTCAACATTAATTTGGGAAATTTATACCGTATCTTCATAGCATGATGTAGAACATGTCTACAAAATTTTACGTAGTTTCGATTTATATTTCAAGAGAAAATCAAAACCTTAGTTAAGATAACTGAAACTTCATAACATGATCGTTTTCTGTTTGCTACTTTTCATGTTATGAAATTGTTATGGTTAGAAAGTTATTTCCATGACCTTTCCAATGGTATAAAGAACTCTTAATTCGGACTTAAAATAAATGAGTTATGAAGATTTAAAGTTTTGGCCATTTGTAGGAAATTCTTCAATTTTTGAGGAAGATGATGAACAATAACTTTACATGTCTTCACTCTTCTTCAATTATGTTGTTGCCCCCAAATACTACATTATGTATGTTATTATTGAAATCTGGCCACACATATGATCTCAGAATGTCAAAATTAGAGCAATTGAAATCAAGGAGATGCTGGAAAGTGCCCATAAGGCAGTGAGTGGCTTGCACACGCCACCCACCGAGAGTGGGCAATGTTTAAAAAAAAATTCTGCATGAAACAGTTTTATGTGCATGAGGAATTTGGAAATTTTGAAAATTGCAGAATGCTCCCTTAATATTATGGCATTTCCAATTTGATCCTTTTAATTTTTTTTTTATTAAAAAAAGGCAGATTTTTTGTTTCGGCGTGTGAAAATGCGTGAGGGACCTTTCTGCAATTCTGAAATTTTTAGAATGGTCCCCATAATATTTTGGATTTTTTATTTGAGTTTAATATAATTTTTTCTTATGAAAATATTTTTTATGTATTTATGTTTAAAGAAAATTCATTTATAAATACATAATAAATATTTTCTAAGTGAATTAAATTTCTAAATTTTTTTATATTAAATCCAAAATATTTAATTGAGGATTTTGTTTTCTCGTGGGAGTTATTCGAGATACTCCTATATTATTTTTTAAAGTGTAATTTAAAAAAAAAAAAATTGGATTTAAGTCAAAAAATTGGATTTAAGTCAAAAAATTATGATTTTGGTGTCAAAATTTTTCTAATTTTAAATAGAATAATATTGTGCATTCTTGAGTAGTGTGGGTCTTAATTTGGTTATGTGATCCATTTGATCCATTCCCGTCTTCCCATGCATAATCAAAAATGGTTGAATTGAGGCACACTTTTAGCATCCTTGGAAGGAAGGCTAAAAAATTACAGGCTAAAGAACGTGTTGAAAAGCTACGAGCTTATCAAAATCGTGAAATGGATTCAAGACATAACCTAGTACAATACATAAAGTATCTCGAAATAATGCGCCTAGAAGTAGTGCATCTGGGACAATACATTTGTGAGGAGAAGAAAATGTATCAAGTCATCTTTCAATGCCTCGTAGTTATATTTAGAATAATTGGACATAATCGCATGTATAAATATGACATTTTTTTTTATGTTTAGTGCATACAATAAAAATGTCTTGTTTACATAGTACATGTTTAATTAATTTATTCAGTGGAAATTCTAAGGTTGGAAGAGTTTATGTAATTCTCACCTAGAACTTAATTTTTTTTGTTTTATGAAATTAAGTTTTGGGATAATGAAACATTCAGATAATAGATGATGATTGGGAGCTTAGTGAACTTTCGACTCTATGCCTAGTGTTAACTTTTCATAAAATTTAATTTGTATGAGTGCAAAATGACATGTGTGCCTAAAATGGACATTTATATGATTGTCTCTAAAACTTTGACAGACCATGGCATCTAAGAATATCATTGCTAACCTAAATAAGGGTGACAAATTGAATGGCGATAACTATAACACTTAGCGCCATAAAATTTGGTATGTGCTGAAGGAAGAGGATTGCCTTGAGAGAATTAACCACGTGATGGAAGACCCATGTGTGGGTCATACTGCTCAACAGAGAAGGGATCATAAAACTTACCAAGTATGTAAAAAGAAAGATTCCACTGCACATAGGATTTTTGTAAGTTCTGTTGTGGATGATCTCATTCACGAGTGTGAGCAATTTCCAACTGCTCATGATATCTGGGTGTATCTGAGAGAGAAATATGGTGTTACTAGCATGAATAGGCTCAGAAAGTTGACTATTAAGCTTGACACTTGTAAAAAGTCTCATGATCACAATATCAAACAACATGTGAGGATTCTGTCTAATATGATTAGGATTCTCTCTGATGATCAACAAGTTTAAGCTTTGATCCGCTCTCTTCCTGATAACTGGGAACATCTGAAAGTCAATCTAACTCATAATGATAGCATCAAAACTTTTGCTGATGCAGCCTACTATGTTGAACTAGAGAATGAGTGGCTTGGAGCAACTAAATCTCTAGTGTGCACTTTTGTAGCTGAGTCTAGTTCTGGCAAAGCTTCGGGCTTTAAGCGTAAAAAAGAGTGGAACAAAGGTGGGAACGAAAAAGAAAAAGAGACTAGACAGGGACCTAAAAAGAACAGGCCCAAATGCAACAAAAAGAAAAAATGGTTTGTTAAGAAGAAAGACAAGAGCAAGCTGAAATGCTACAACTATCAAGTGCTGGGTCACTTTGCTTGGGATTGCCCTAAGCCAAAGAATATAGCTTTTGTTAATACTTCTTTTAGTGATGTTTATGATTCTAGCACTATTTTACTTATTGAATCTTATCCTATGTGGATTGTAGACTCAAGAGCGACATACCATATAACCAGGGATAGAGAGGCGTTTGTGGAGTTCTACCGATTTCCAGCTAGTACAAAATAGATATATGTCGACAACGATGATAGAGTGGAGGTGAAAAGAACTGGTACATGCAAGTTGCATTTGCATGGTAGCCGTACTATTCTTCCTCATGATGTCCTATTTGTACCAAGAATACGATAAAACTTAATTCAATTACTATTCTTTTAAGATTAGGTTTTATTTTGAATTTTAATGGTACTTTTGTTCATATTAGCAATGGTGACGTATATTATGGATTTGGATATTTATTTGGTGGTTTTCTAGTGTTGGATTGTGAACCAAACACTTACAACTATTATGTTAATCATTGTTTTTCTATGAATCTATATTCTTCTAAAGATGTGATTGTTAATACATGTGTATGGCATGCTAGATTAGGGCATATTAGACAAGAGAGAATGAATATGTTGGCTAAAGAGGGCTTACTAGGTTCAATATCTAAGGTTTCATTGCCTACTTGTGAGCATTGTCTAGCACAAAAAACAACACAAAAACTATTCGGTAAGGCTTTGAGAGCTGAACTTCCATTGTAATTAGTCCATTCAGATATATGTGGTCCTATGAATGTGAGGGCAAGACATGGAGCCTCTTATTTGATTACTTTTATAGATGATTTCATGTGGTATGGTTATGTCTATTTGATTTCTCATAAGTCAGAGACATTAGAATGCTTTAGATGTTTTTTAAATGTGGTAGAAAATCAAATAGATAGAAAGGTAAAAGCCTTAAGAACTGACTAAAGGCATGAATATCTATCCGATGAGTTCAAAGAACTATGTAATGATAAAGAAATTATTAGGCAATTAACTATTCCTAATACACCACAACAAAATGGTGTTGCTGAGAGAAGGAATATGACATTGCTTGAAATGGTGAGGTCCATGATGGCGCAAGCTAACTTACCTATTTCCTTTTGGGGATATGCTTTGTTAACTTCAACTTATATCCTTAATAGAGTTCTCTCAAAATTGGTACCTACAAAACGATATCAACTTTGGACAAGTAGATTACCTGATTTAAGTTATTTTAGACCCTGGGGATCAGCTGGATACATCCATGATTCCTCAAGTAAATTTGGAAAGTTAGGTCCAAGAGGCAAGAAATGTATCTTTATAAGATACTCAGACCAGTCTAAAGGATATGTGTTTCTAGGTGAAAATCAAGATGGGACTATAACTGAGATAGAGTCACGCGATGTGACATTCCTTGAGAATGATTTTTCTAGCAGATGAGAAATTAAAAAGGGTGAACCTTTATTTAAATTAGATGACAGGGCTGTCTTCGATAAATCGATTGAGGTGCAAGAATAGGCACTTATACCTTCTTATCCAAGTGGGAGCAAATTATCTCCAAGTGACAAGGTCACTACAGAGCTTCCACTTTGTATGAGTACTAGGAAAAGTATGCCTAAACGTCATTTCAAAATTGAAGGACAAGCTTTTCTAGTATATTCAGTAGACGATGAAGAGCCTAGATCTGTTCATGAAGCTCTATCAAGCTCACAAATGGGTTCTCAAGATAAAGCGAAGGTCTAATGGGTCCATAGAGAGGTATAAGACTCACTTGGTGGCAAAAGGTTATACCCAACAAGAGGGTATAGATTATGAAGAAACCTTTTTACCAATAGAGAGATTTACTTTTGTTCGCCCGCTCTTAGGCATAGTGGCGCATTTAGATTTAGAATTACATCAAATGGACGTAAAAACTACTTTTCTTAATAGAGAATTAGATGAAGAAATCTACATGCAACAACTAGTAGGTTTTGTCAAACAATGCCAAGAGATAAAGTTTGTAAATTGCAATGATCAATATATGGCCTAAAATAGTCTTCGAGACAGTGGTACTTGAGATTTGTCAAAGCTGTAATCTCATATAACTTTGTTATGATAGACGAAGATCACTGTATTTATGTGAAAAAGGTCTAATGAAAATTTTGAAATTTTATCTCTTTATGTAGATGATATCTTATTGGCTGGGAATTATAAGGAGTATGTTGAGACCATTAAGAAATTGTTATCTTCTAATTTTGAAACGAAGGACATGGGCAATGCAGATTACATACTTAGTGTTAAAATCTATAGAGATCATTCTAAGAGAATTCTTTCTCTGTCCCAAGAGTCATATATAAGGAAAGTTCTTGAACGTTTTCAAAATGGAGAATTGCAACCCAATTGATACTCCTATATCTAAAGGCAAAACTCTAAGCCTACGCATGTGCCCTAAGACTCTTGAAGAAAAAGAAGAAATGTCCAGATTACCGTACTCCTGTGCGGTTGGGAGTTTGATGTACGCTATGATGTGTACTCGTCCAGATATTTGTTATGTCGTTGGTCTGGTCAGTAGGTATCAGTCTAATCCTGGAAGAGGACACTAGAAAGCAGTGAAGAGGATATTGAGATACTTGAAAGGTACTACTGATTATTCCTTATGTTATCAAGGAAATGATTTGCGCTTAAAAGGATACACAGATGCTGACTAGGGTAGAGACCTAGATGAGCTCAAGTCAACTACTGGATATGCATTCTTGCTTAATAATTGCGCCATCTCTTGGAGTAGCAAGAAACAAACATGCAATCCTTGTCTACAATGAAGGCAGAATTTGTGGATTGTGCTTCAGCAATACAAGAAGTTTTTTGGTTAAAAGATTCTTTCAGCATGTAAGAGTCCTTAGTGGTGATATGGGACCTACGTTGATTTATTTTGATAGTCAGGCTACTATTGCATATACGAAGGATCCAAAATATCATAGTAGAACCAAACATATTGACACAAAATATAATTTTGTAAGAAACATCATAGCAAAGAAAGAAGTGACTTAGTAATACATTTCTACGCATAATATGGTAGCTGGTCCATTTACCAAACCGATACTAGAGATGTCTTTATGACTCATGTTAAATCTCTAGGATTGCGTAGAATTTCGTTACGTATATTGTAAACTCTTGAATGTCCATTAATGAACAATGTTTTGAGTTCATATATTATGTGTAATCTATTGTTGTGATTAATAGATGATATATTTTTATGCACACATAAAGTATGTCAAACAGGTTGAGATTGACTCACTTACACGAGCAATTGCCTCAGACAATTTTCGGTTATGCTGGGATCAGATGAAATGAACATGTTCTGTACATGATATGGTCGTCTTGATGAGATTACTATACGTAATCAAAATGGATTCCACTGACCGTTAGACCTATTTAGTAGCCAAATTGAGTTCTCTAATGAGTTTGTTTTGAGGAATGAATATAAAGAGAATTCAAGTTAGGCATCAAGGACACCTGAACTAAAATATGTACGGTGTGTTTTAATTTACAGAATATGACATACTCCCTGAAAATGGAGAAAACACCGTAGCACATATTTCATACCGATTGTGCTCTGACGACCAATATGGGGTAAATGAGTGAATGGATTCTTGCTTCCTCATTGTGTGAGACCCCCATGGTTTACATAACCTTATATATACCCTTACGACTGTTGACTGTTTTCTCAAGATTTTATTTCAGTGTTGCTACCTTAGCATGTTGCCGATAACTATGATTGGTTCGGTTTGTTAGAACGTGTCTAGGAAAGAAACTGATTCAAAGTTGAAGGATTTGAGTAGGAAAGGAAAATCATTTTGACCAACATTTCTATTTGTATTCACCGGCCGGATAATTGTGTTGACCATGTAGGGTTTACAATACAATTATGAATACAAGAATTAAGTGTGGAATTCAAGTATATTCCATAAATATTTAAGGGGTCGGAAATATTTGAATTAGTGTTGGAAAATGCTTTGGGTATAGCAAGAAAAGTATTTCTTCTAGTAGAGCTGCTATATATCCCTAACAGGTGTATGGCGTTGTCTGCTCTTTAATAAACTCACTGGTCACACGATCCATTTATTAGTATGAACTTTGAGGTATTGAGATAAATTTAATTGATATTAGATTAGATTCAGGTGAACACCATCATGTGTGAGTGAGAGATGATGGAATGAAATAGGTCGTCCATGTGGGTTGACCCAACCTAATTGTATTGAAATGGTTTTGGAGTGAGGAGTTAAGGTTTAAATTTGAAACTTAACCCCCCCACCTCATATAACTTTCATCAACTCGACAACTCATGATAATCTCTGCATATGGAAGTTAAAATTCATGCATAAAGAGGGAGATAAGAAAAACGTGAAGTTGGTGTCTTGAAAAATATCTTAGAATCGGTTCTTAGATTGTGGAGATTAAACTATTTCCATTGTGATTGAGTTTCTGGACCAAAGAGTGCGTTTTGATCGAATCTTAAGAAGTAAACAAGGCAAGTGATTCAACATATTGATCTTGGATTTTCAAGTAAGTTCTACCACTTTTGTATTCGGTAGAAGCATGATATAGAATATTACATGGACAGATTTCAAGAACCACACTCACATATGATGATGAGACATGCCTTCTCATGCGGAGGGTGGCCCCATGTGCGAATTCGCCATTCCTTGTGCTCAAAACACAACCGTGCTTGTTGTTGGTGCCACCAGCTGCGTCAGCGGCATTGTATCCGCAAGCTCATGCTTAGGGGTTATACTGTCAAGGTCTTCCCTTTCTTCCATCTGGTCAATGTCTTATCAAATTTGAAGAATTAAAATTTTTTTAGTAGTGTTGTTATGTAGATTATTTATGTTTTTTGCTAGTGTTAGAGTATCATTGACAGAAATTTGCATATATGCATTAGATATTTCTCCGTGTAATGTACTCAAATTGGACATGAGAATTAAATATTGCAATGGTGATTACTAGGTGCAATAAAGACCTACTATTGTTTTTTTTTTTTTTTTATGTTTGCAATTTATTTGTACTTTTAAAAAGATTAGGGTCCAATTGCAATTTTTTCATTATATTTTTTCCTATTATTTTAATTTATTTAAGTCAAGGGTAAAAGTGTCAAAAAATCACTTGAAGACCATCTGTACAAGTAAAATGAAAGAATACGGGCGATATCTACGAATAAAATTAAATGGAGATGATATTGTTATAAAGCTTAAATAATGGGGAATGTGAGTATAATTAACCCATCACCAAATTATATTTATAAAACTATATAAATCCATTTGGAGTCACCAAAACACATTTTGCTTAATCATAATGGAAGTTCAATACTGAATCGCCACCATTTTTTGTCAAAATTGTACAACATTCAAGTGTAAAACCCATAATTGAATGTCCAAAATGTTATTTTAATTCGATTTCAAAATTTTTTTCTACATCATAATACACATAAGAATCCAAATGTACTACTTTGAAATCACAAAATACATTTTGAACAACCAATAGGTGGACCAATGTCGCTCATGAGTATAACCCACCGTTAGATATTCAAAAAGTATTTTTAAATTGATTTTATTTCGTATTAATCATCAAAGTATATTTATAAAACTATATAAACCAATTTGGAGTCACAAAAAATATTTTGAAAGATCATATCCCGTTCAATGCCGAATCGCCACCGTTTTTGTAAAAATTGTACAACATTAGAACATAAAATCCGTTGTTGAATGTTCGCAATGGTATTTTATTTCGATTTCAACACTTTTTCTACATCATAATACACATATGAATCCACATGTATCAGTTTGAAATAAAAAAATACGTTTCGAACAACCATATAAGTGGTTCAATATCGAACAATTTTGGTCAAAATTTGACAAAATTTATGAGTATAACCCACCATTTGATATTCAAAAAGTAATTTTAATTTGATTTCATTATATACTAATTTTCAAAATACATATGTAAAATATATAAATCCATTTTCAATCACGAAAACACATTTTGAACCATCATATTATAAGTTTAATGTCGATTCACCACTGTTTTTGTCAAAATTCTACAACATTAACATGTAAAACTCATTGTTCATTGACATTATTTTAATTCAATTTCAAAACTTGTTGTACACCATAATACACATAGAAAATCACATGTACTGGATTGAAATCATGATATTAGTTTTAAACAACCACATAGTTGGTTCAATGACGAACATTTTTTTTTAATGTTTGACCAAATTCACAAAAATAACCTACCGTTGGATGTTCAAAACGTATTTTTAATTTGATTTCATTATGTATTAATCTTCAAAGTACATTTATGCAACTATCTAAACCAATTTGGAGTCACAAAAATAAATTTTGAACCATCATATTGGAAGTTCAATCCTGAATCGCCACCGTTTTTGTCAAAATTGAACATTCAACCGTAAAACTCACTATCAATGTCCAAAATGTTATTTTAATTCGATTTCAAATATTTTTTCACATCAGAATACACAGAAATCCAGATATACTAGTTTGAAATTGTAGTATTAGTTTTGAACAACCATATAGGTGGTTTCAATGTCGAACAATTTTTGTCAAAATTTGACAAAATTCACGAGTAAAACCTACTGTTGGATGTTCGTATTTTAAATTTGATTTTATTATTTTGTAATCAATAAAACACTTTTATTAAACTTTATATACCGATTTAAAGTTAGAAAATAATATTTTGAACGATCATATTAGAATTTAAATGCCAAATTGCCACCATTTTTTTCAAAATTGTATAACATTGAACAGTAAAACCTATTGTTCATTGTCCAAAACGTAATTTTAATTTGATTTCAAAATTTTTTCTACATAATAATACACAGGAATTTATATATAATAGTTTGAAATCACGATATTAGTTTTGAACAATCATATAAGTGGTTCAATGTCAAACAAATTTAGTCAAAGTTTGATGAAGTTCACGAGTATAACCCACCGTTGGATATTCAAAAAGTATTTTTAATTTGATTTCATTATGTATTAATTGTTAAATTATATATATAAAACTACATAAATCCATTTGGAGTCACCAAAACACATAATAGAAGTTCAATGTTGAATCACCACCGTTTTTCTTAAAATTGTTCAACATTCAAGTGTAAAAACCACTAATAATATCCAATTCGATTACAAAAAAATTTTCTACATCATAATACTTAAACGAATCCAGATGTACTAATTCAAAATCATAAAATACATTTTTTTTAGTTCGATTTCAAAAAAAAAATTTCGACATCATAATAAGCATATGGATCCAGATGTACTAGTTTTAAATCACAAAATATATTTTGAACAATCATATAGGTTGCTCGATGTCGAACAATTTTGGTCAAAATTAGAAAAAAAAAATTCACAAGTGTAACCCACCGTTGGATGTTCTAAACGTATTTTAAATATGATTTCACTGTATATTAATCATCAAAATACATTAACAAAACTATATAAACCAATTTGAAGACACAAAATCACATTATGAACGGTTTTATTGGACGTTAAATGACGAATCGCTATCGTTTTGTCAAAATTGTATAACATTCAAGCTTAAAATCCATTGTTGAATATCCGAAATATATTTTTAGTTCGATTTCAAAACTTTTTTGACATCATAATACACATACAAATCCAGATGTACTAGTTTAAAATCACAAAATATGCTTTCAACAACCATATAGGTTGGTCAATGTCAAACATTTTGGTCAAAGTTTGAAAAAATTCAGGAGGATAACCCATCGTTAGATGTTCTAAACGTAATTTTAACGTGATTTCATTATATATTAACCATCAAAATACATTAATAAAATTGTATTAACCAATTTTGAGTCACAAAATCACATTTTGAACAATTTTGTTGGACGTTAAATGATGAATCGCTACCGTTTTATCAAAATTGTATAACATTCGAGCGTAAAACCCATTGTTGAATATATGAAATATTTTTTTAGTTCGATTTCAAAACTTTGTCAACATCATAATACACATACGAATCTAGATGTACTAGTTTGAAAACACAAAATATGTTTTGAACAATAATATAGGTTGGTCAACATCTAACAATTTTTGTCAATGTTTGAAAAAATCACGAGTATAACCTACCCTTGGATGTTCGAAACTTATTTTAAACATGATTTCATTGTATATTAATCATCAACATACATGAATAAAACTATATAAGCCAATTTCAAGTCACAAAATATGTTTTGAACAACCTTATAGGTTGGTCAACGTCAATTAATTTTGGTCAAAGTTTGGAAAAATTTATGAGTATGACCCATTTAAACTTGATTTCATTGAATATTAATCATTAAAATACATTAATAAAACTATATAAACCAATTTGGAGTCACAAAATCACATTATGAACTATTTTGTTGGACGTTAAAAGACAAATCGTTACCATTTTGTCAAAAAAATTTAGTTTTCAAGCGTAAAATCCACTGTTGAATATCCGAAATGTTTTTTTAGTTCGATTTCAATACTTTGCCGACATCATAATACACATACAAATCTAGATGTACTAGTTTGAAATTATAAAATATGTTTTGAACAACCATATAGGTTGGTCGATGTCAAATAATTTTGGTCAAAGTTTGAAAAAAAAATCACAAAGTATAACCCGCTGTTAAATGTTCTAATCGTATTTTAAACATGATTTCATTGTATATTAATCATCAAAATACATTAATAAAACTATATAAACCAATTTTGAGTCACAAAATATGTTTTGAACAACATTATAGGTTGGTCAATGTCGAACAATTTTTGTTAAAGTTTGAAGAAATTTACGAGTATAACCCACTGAACCTATTTTAAACTTGATTTCATTGAATATTAATCATCAAAATACATTAATAAAACTATATAAACATATTTGGAGTCACAAAATCACATTTTGAACTATTTTATTGGACGTTAAAGGACCAATCTCCACTGTTTTGTCAAAATTGTATACCATTCAAACGTAAAATCCAATATTAAATATGTTAAACATTTTTTTAGTAAGATTTAAAAACTTTGTTGACAACATAATAGACATACGAATCCAGATGTACTAGTCTAAAATCACAAAATAAGTTTTGAACAACCATATAAGTTTTTCGATGTCGAACAATTTTGGTCAAAGTTTGAAAAAATTGACGTGTATAACCCACCGTTGCAAGTTCTAAACGTATTTTAAATATGATTTCATTGTATATTAATAAACAAAATACATTAATAAACTGTACAAACCAATTTTGAGTAACAAAAATCACATTTTGAACGATTTGGTTGGACGTTAAATGACAAATCGTTACTGTTTTGTCAAAATTGTATAGTATTCAAGCGTAAAATCTACTGTTAAATATCCAAAAAAAATTTAGTTCGATTTCAAAACTTCGTCTACATCATAATACACATAAGAATCTAGATGTACTAGTTTGAACTCACAAAATATGTTTTGAACAACCATATAGGTTGGTCGATGTCGAGTATGAGACACTGTTAAATGTTCTAATCGTATTTTAAACATGATTCCATTGTACATTAATAATCAAGATACATTAACAAAACTATATAAACCAATTTTGAGTCACCAAATATGTTTTGAAAAACCTTATAGGTTGGTCAATGTCGAATAATTTTTGTTAAAGTTTGAAGAAATTTACAAGTATAACCTACTAACAGTATTTTAAACTTGATTTCATTGAATCTTAATCATCAAAATACATTAATAAAACTATATAAACCAATTTGGAGTCACAAAATCACATTTTGAACGATTTTATTGGACGTTAAAGGACCAATCGCCACTGTTTTGTCAAAATTGTATAACATTCCAAAGTAAAACCCACTGTTAAATATTCGAAACATTTTTTTAGTTCGATTTTAAAACTTTGTGACGACGTAATACACATACGACTCCAGATGTACTAGTCTAAAATCACAAAAAAGGTTTTGAACAACCTTATAGGTTTTTCGAGGTCGAACAATTTTGGTCAAAGTTTGAAAATATTCACGAGTATAACCCACCGTTGCAAGTTCTAAACGTATTTTCAATATGATTTCAATGTATATTAAACTTCAAAATACATTAATAAAACTATATAAACCAATTTCGAGTCACAAAAATCATATTTTGAACGATTTTGTTGGACGTTAAAGGACAAATCGTTACTATTTTGCTAAAATTGTATTGTATTCAAGCATAAAATCCACTGTTGAATATCCAAAATATTTTTTTAGGTCGTTTTCAAAACTTTGTCGACATCATAGCACACATATGAATCCAGATGTACTAGTTGAAATCACATAAATATGATTTGAACATCCATATAGGTTTGTAGATGTCGAACAATTTTGGTTAAAGTTTGAAAAAATTAAGGATTATAACCCATCGTTTGATGTGCTAAACATAATTTTAACGTGATTTTATTATGTATAAATCATCAAAATACATTAATAAAACTATATAAACTAATTTCGAGTCAAAAAATCACATTTTGAATGATTTTCATTGGACATTCAATGACGATTCGCTACTATTTTGTCAAAATTGTATAACATTCGATTGTAAAACTTACTGTTGATTATGCAAAATATTTTTTTAGTTCGATTTCAAAACATTGTCGACATCATAATACACATACGAATCCAAATGTACTAGTTTCTAATCACAAAATATGTTTTTAACAACCATATAGGTCGGTCGATGTCGAATAATTTTGGTCAAAGTTAGAAAGAATTCACGACTATAACCACCGTTGAATGTTCTAAACGTATTTTAACATGATTTCATTGTATATTAATGATCAAAATACATTAATAAAACTATATAAACCAATTTCGAGTCGCAAAAAAATATTTTGAACTACCTTATAAGTTGGTCAATGTCGAACAATTTTGGTCAAAGATTGAAAAATTTCACGAGTATAACATAATGAACATAATGAACATATTTTAAACTTGATTTCATTGAATATTAATCATCAAAATGCATTAATAAAACTACATAAACCAAATTGGAGTCACAAAATCACATTTTGAACGATTTTATTGGACATTAAAGTACCAATCGCTACTAGTTTTTCAAAATTGTATAACTTTCAAGCGTAAAACCCAATGTAAAATATCCTAAACATTTTTTTTAGTTCGATTTTAAAACTTTTTGGACATTGTAATACACATACGAATCTAGATGTACTAGTTTGAAATTACAAAATATGTTTTGAACAACCATATAGGTTGATCAATGTCAAACAATTTTGGTCAAAGTTTGAAAAAATTCACGAGTAAAACCCACATAACGTATTTTAGACTTGAGATCGTTATATATTCATCATCAAATCACATTTTGAACGATTATATTGGACGTTAAATGTCGAATCGTTACCGTTTTGTCAAAATTGTATAACATTCGAGCGTAAAACCCATTGTTGAATATCCAAAATATTTTTTTAGTTGGATTTAAAAACATTTTCGTCATCATAATATACATACGAATCCATATGTACTAGTTTGAAATCACAAAATATGTGTTGAACAACAATATAGGTTCGTCTATATCCAACAATTTTGGTCAAAGATTGAAAAAGTTCACGAGTACAACCCATGTTGGATTTTCTAAACGTATTTTAAACATGATTTCGTTGTATATCAATCATCAAAATACATTAAAAAAATGATATATATCAATATCCGAAACATTTTTTTATTTTGATATCAAAACGTTGTCGACATCATAATACACATACAAATCCAAATGTACTAGTTTGAAATCATAAAAACATGTTTTGAATGTCCATATATGTTTGTCGATGTCGAACAATTTTGATCAAAGTTTGAAAATTTTCATGTGTATAACCCATCATCGGATGTTCTAAACGTAATTTTAACGTGATTTTATTATATATTAATCGTCAAAATTCATTAACAAAACTATATAAATCAATTTAGAGTCACAAAATCACGTTTTGAACGATTTTATTGGACGTTAAAGAACCAATCGCTACTGTTTTGTCAAAATTGTATAACATTCAAACATAAAACTCACTTTTAAATATTCGAAACATTTTTTCAGCTTGATTTAAAAACTTTGTTGACATCATAATACACATACGAATCCATATGTACTAGTTTGAAATCACAAAATATGTTTTGAACAACCATATAGGTTGGTCAATGTCCAACAATTCACGAGTATAATCCACCGTTGAATGTTCTAAATGTATTTTAAACATGATTAAATTGTATATTATTCATCAACATACATTAATAAAACTATATAAACCAATTTAGAGTCAAAAATTCACATTATGAACTATTTTAGTGGACGTCAAATGATGAATCGCTAACGTTTTGTCAAAATTGTATAATATTCAAGTAAAAAACCCACGGTTGATTATCCGAAATGTTTTTTGAGTTGGATTTCAAAACTTTGTTGACATCATAATACACATACGAATCCAGATGTACTAGTTTGAAATCACAAAATGAGTTTTGAACAACCATTTAGGTTTTTCGATGTCAAAAATTTTGGTCAAAGTTTGAAAAAAATTATGAGTATAACCCATCGTTGGACGTTTTAAATGTAATTTTAACGTGATTTCATTATATATTAATAATCAAAATACATTAATAAAACAGTATAAACCAATATCGAGTCTGAAAATAAAATTTGAATGATTTTGTTGGACGTTAAATGACGAATCGCTATCGTTTGTCAAAATTGTATAACACTCGAGCGTAAAACCCATTGTTGAATATCCAAAATGTTTTTTTAGTTGGATTTCAAAGCTTTGTCGACATCATAATACACATACAAATCCAGATGTTCTAGGTTGAAATCACAAAAATATGTTTTGAACATCCATATAGGTTTGTTGATGTCGAACAATTTTGGTCAAAGTTTGAAAAAATTCACAAGTATAACCATCGTTAAATGTTCTAAACGTATTTTAAACTTGATTTCATTGTATATTAATAATCAAAATACATTAATAAAACTATATAAACTAAATTGGAGTCACAAAATCACATTTTGAATGATTTTATTGGATGTTAATGGACCAATCGCCGCTGTTTTGTCAAAATTGTATAACATTCAAACGTAAAACATGATGTTAAATATCCAAAACATTTTTTTAGTTCGATTTAAAAACTTTGTTGACATCATAATACACATATGAATCTAGATGTACTAGTTTGAAATCACAAAAATATGTTTTGAACATACATACAGGTTTGTCGATGTCGAACAATTTTGGTCAATGTTTGAAAAGGTTCAAGTGTATAACCCATCGTTGGATGCTCTAAACGTAATTTTAACGTGATTTTATTATATACTAATTGTCAAAATTCATTAACATAACTATATAAACAAATTTGGAGTCACAAAATCACGTTTTGAATTATTTTATTTTACGTTAAAGGACCAATCGCTACTGTTTTGACAAAATTGTATAACATTAAAATGTAAAACCCACTGTTAAATATACGAAACATTTTTTTAGTTTTATTTAAAAACTTTGTTGACATCTTAATACACATACGAATCTAGATGAACTAGTTTAAAATCACAAAATATGTTTGGAACAACCATTTAGGTTTTTCGATGTCGAACAATTTTGGTCAAAGTTTGAAAATTTTCACGAGTATAACTCATCGTTGGAAGTTGTAAACATAATTTTAACGTGATTTCATTATATATTAATAATCAAAATACATTAATAAAACTGTATAAACCAATTTCGAGTAAGAAATAAAATTTGACGATTTTGTTGGATGTTAAATAACGAATCGCTACCGTTTGTCAAAATTGTATAATATTCGAGCGTAAAACCCACTGTTGAATATCCGAAATATTTTTTTAGTTCGATTTCAAAACTTAGTCGACATCATAATACACATACGAATCCTAATGTACTAGTTTGAAATCACAAAAATATGTTTTTAACATCCATATAGGTTTGTCGATGTCGAACAATTTTGGTCAAAGTTTGAAAATTTTCATTAGTACAACCCATCATTGGATGTTCTAAACGTAATTTTAACGTGATTTCATTATATTTTAATCATCAAAGTACATTAATAAAACTGTATAGATCAATTATGAGTCACAAAATCACATTTTCAAGGATTTTATTGGACGTTAAATGAAGAACTGCTACCGTTTGTCAAAATTGTATAACATTCGAGCGTAAAACCCACTGTTGAATAGCTGAAATATTATTTTAGTTCGATTTCAAAACTTTGTCGACATCATAATACACATAAGAAACCATATGTACTAGTTTGAAATCATAAAATATGTTTTGAACAACGACATAGGTTCGTCAATATCGAAAAATTTTGGTCAAAGTTTGAAAAAATTCAAGAGTATAACCCACGTTGGATTTTCTAAACATATTTTAAAAATGATTTCATTATATATTAATCATCAAAATACATTAATAAAACTATATATACAATTTAGAGTCACATAATCACATTATGAACGATTTTATTGGACATTAAATGATGAATCGCTATCGTTTTGTCAAAATTGTATAACATTTATGCAAAAAAACCCACTGTTAAATATCCGAAACATTTTTTATTTCGATTAAAAAACATTGTTGATATCATATTACACATACAAATCCATATGTACTAGTTTGAAATGACAAAAATATTTTTTGAACATCCATATAGGTTTGTCGATGTTGAACAATTTTGGTCAAAGTTTGAAAAAGTTTACGTGTATAACCCGTTGTTGGATGTTCTAAATGTAATTTTAACGTGATTTTATTGTATATTAATCTTCAAAATTCGTTAACAAAACTATATAAATCAATTTGGAGTCACAAAATCACATTTTGAACGATTTTACTGGACGTTAAGGACCAATCGCTACTGTTTTGTCAAAATTGTATATATAACATTCAAACGTAAAACCCACTATTAAATATCTGAAACATTTTTTAGTTTGATTTAAAAACTTTTTTGACATCATAATACACATACGAATCCAGATATACTAGTTTGAAATCACAAAATAAGTTTCGAACAACCATGTAGGTTTTTCGATGTCTAACAATTTTGGTCAAAGTTTGAAAAAATTCATGAGTATAACCCAATGTTGCATGTTCTAAACATATTTTATACAAGATTTCATTGTATATTAATAATTAAAATACATTAATGAAACTGTATAAACCAATTTTGAGTCACAACATCACATTTTGAACGATTTTATTGGACGTTAAATGACAAATCGTTGTTGTTTTGTCAAAATTGTATTGTATTCAAGCGTAAAATCCACTGTTGAATATTCAAAACATTTTTTTACTTCGATTTCAAATCTTTGTCGACTTCATAATACACATACATATCCAGATGTACTAGATTGAAATAACAAATATGTTTTGAACAACCATATAGGTTGGTCGATGTCGAACAATTTTGGTTAAAGTATGAAAAAATTCACAGGTATAACCACCATTGAATGTTCTAAACATATTTTAAACATGATTTCATTGTATATTAATCATCAAAATACATTAATAAAACTATATATACCAATTCAGAGTCACAAAATAACATTATGAACAATTTTATTGGACGTTAAATGACGAATCGCTACCACTTTGTCAAAATTATATAACATGTATGCGAAAAAACCCACTGTTGAATATCCAAAACATTTTTTTATTTCGATTTCAAAACTTTGTTGACATCATAATACACATACGAATCCAGATGTACTAGTTTGAAATCATAAAATAAGTTTTGAACAACCACATAGGTTTTTCGATGTCGAACAATTATGGTCGAAAGTATGAAAAAATTCACGAGTATAACTCATCGTTTGATGTTCTAAACGTAATTTTAACGTGATTTTATTATATATTAATCGTCAAAATTCATTAACAAAACTATAAAAATCAATTTGTAGTCAAAAAATCACATTTTGAACGATTTTATTGGATGTTAAAAGACCAATCGCTACTGTTTTGTCAAAATTGTATAACATTCAAACGTAAAAACCAATGTTAAATATCCGAAACATTTTTTAGTTTGATTTAAAAAATTTGTTGACATCATAATACACATACGAATCCAGATGTACTAGTTCGAAATCACAAAATAAGTTTTGAACAATCATGTAGGTTTTTCGATGTCTACACATATTTTAAACAAGATTTCGTTGTATATTAATCATCAAAATACATTAATACAACTGTATAAACCAATTTTGAGTCACAAAATCACATTTTAAACAATTTTATTGGACTCTAAATGACAAATCGTTGTTGTTTTGTCAAAATTGTATTGTATTCAAGCATAAAATCCACTATTGAATATCCGAAATGTTTTTTTAGTTCGATTTCAAAACATTGTTGACTTCTTAATACACATACGAATCTAGATGTAATTGATTGAAATCACAAATATATTTTGAACAACCATATATGTTGGTCGACGTCGAATAATTTTGGATAAAGTTTGAAAAAATTCACAAGTATAACCACCGTTGAATGTTCTAAACGTATTTTAAACATTATTTCATTGTATATTAATCATCAAAATACATTAACAAAACTATATATCCCATTTCAGAGTCACAAAACCACATTATGAACGATTTTATTGGACATTAATTGACGAATCGCTACCATTTTGTCAAAATTGTATAACATTTTTCCGAAACACCCACTGTTGAATATCCGAAACATTTTTTTATTTCGATTTCAAAACTTTGTTGACATCATAATACACATACGAATCCAGATGTACTAGTTTGAAATCATAAAATAAGTTTTGAACAACCACATAGGTTTTTCGATGTCGAACAATTATGGTCAAAAGTTTGAAAAAATTCACTAGTATAACCCATCGTTGGATGTTCTAAACGTAATTTTAACGTGATTTTATTATATATTAATCGTCAAAATTCATTAACAAAACAATAAAAATCAATTTGTAGTCACAAAATCACGTTTTGAACAATTTTATTGGACATTAAAGGACCAATCGCTACTGTTTTGTCAAAATTGTATAACATTAAAACGTAAAAACCAATGTTAAATATCCGAAAAAAATTTTAGTTTGATTTAAAAAATTTGTTGACAACATAATACACAAAAAAATCCAGATGTACTAGTTTGAAATCACAAAATAAGTTTTGAACAATCATGTAGGTTGTGGATGTCAAACAATTTTGGTCATAGTTTGAAAACAAATCACAAGTATAACCACCGTTGTATGTTCTAAACATATTTTAAATATGATTTCATTGTATATTAATCATCAAAATACATTAATAAAACTTTATAAACCAATTTGGAATCACAAAATTACATTATGAACGATTTTATTGGACGTTAAGTGATGAATCGCTACCGTTTTGTCAAAATTGTATAACATTCATATGAAAAACCTACAGTTGAATATCCGAAACATTTTTTTATTTCGATTTCAAAAATTTGTTGACATCATAATTCACATATGAATCCAGATGTACTAGTTTGAAATCACAAAATAAGTTTTGAACAACCATATAGGTTTTTCGATGTCGAACAATTTTGGTCAAAGCTTGAAAAATTTCACGAGTATAACCCATCATTGGATGTTCTAAATGTAATTTTCACAAGATTTCATTATATATTAATAATCAAAATACATTAATAAAACTGTATAAACTAATTTTGAGTCACAAAATCAAATTTTGAACGATTTTGTTGGACGTAGAATGACGAATCGCTACCGCTTGTCAAAATTGTATAACATTCGAGCGTAAAACCCACTATTGAATATCCGTAATGTTTTTTAGTCCAATTTCAAAACTTTGTCAACTTCATAATACACATACATATCCAGATGTACTAGATTGAAATGACAAATATGTTTTGAACAACCATATAGGTTGGTTGATGTCGAACAATTTTGGTTAAAGTTTGAAACTATTCACAAGTATAACCACCGTTGAATGTTCTAAACGTATTTTAAACAAGATTTCATTGTATATTTATCATCAAAATACATTAATAAAACTATATAAACCAATTTTGAGTCACCAAATTGAACTATTATATTGGACGTTAAATTGTCGAATCGTTACCATTTTGTCGAAAAGTGTATAGTATTCACGCATAAAATACACTATTGAATATCCAAAATGTTTTTTTAGTTCAATTTCAAAACATTGTCGACATCATAATACACATAGGAATCAAGATGTACTAGTTTGACATCATAAAATATGTTATGAACAACCATATAGGTTGGTCGATGTCTAACAATTTACGAGTATAACCCAACGTTGAATGTTCTAAACATATTTTAAATATAATTTCATTGTATAATAGTCATCAAAATACAATAATAAAACTATATCCAATTTGGAGTCACAAAGTCTCATTATGAACGATTTTATTGGACGTCAAATGACGAATCGCTACCGTTTTGTCAAAATTGTATAACATTCATGCGAAAATCTACTATTGAATATCTGAAACATTTTTTTATTTCAATTTCAAAACTATGTTGACATCATAATACACATAAGAATCTATATGTACTAGTTTGAAATCACAATATAAGTTTTGAACAACCATAAAGGTTTTTCGATGTCGAACAATTTTGGTCAAAGTTTGAAAACATTCAAGAGTATAACCCATCGTTGGATGTTCTAAACATAAATTTAACGTGATTTGATTATATATTAATAATCAAAATACATTAATAAAACATTATAAACTAATTTCGAGTATCAAAATCAAATTTTGAACGACTTTGTTGGACGTTAAATTACGAATCGCTACCGTTTGTCAAAATTGTAAAATATTCAAGTGTAAAACCCACTATTGAATATTCAAAGTGTTTTTTAGTTCGATTTCAAAACTTTGTCGACATCATAATACACATACGAATCTAGATAAACTATTTTGAAATCCCAAAAATATGTTTTGAACATCCATATAGGTTTGTCGGTGTTGAACAATTTTGGTCAAAGTTTGAAAATTTTCACAAGTACAACCACCGTTGAATGTTCTAAATGTATTTTAAATATGATTTCATTGTATATTAATCATCAAAATACATTAGTAAAACTATATTAATCAATTTGGAGTCACAAAATCACGTTTTGAACGATTTTATTGGACGTTAAAGGACCAATCGCTATTGTTTTGTCAAAATTGTATTACATTCAAACGTAAAACCCACTGTTAAATATCCTAAACATTCTTTTAGTTTGTTTCAAAAATTTGTTTGACATCATAATACACGTACGAATCCAGATGTGCTAGGAAATAAAAAAATAAGTTTCGAACAACTATATAGGTTTGTCAATGTCTAACAATTTACGAGTATAACACACCGTTGAATGTTCTAAACATATTTTCAATATGATTTCATTGTATATTAATCATCAAAATACATGAATAAAACTATATAAACCAATTTGAAGTCACAAATTCACGTTATGAACGATTTTATTGAACGTTAAATGATGAATCGCTACTGTTTTGTCAAAATTGTATAACATTTATGCGAAAAATCTACTATTGAATATCTGAAACATTTTTTTATTTCGATTTCAAAACTTTTTTGACATCATAGTACACATAAGAATCTAGATGTACTAGTTTGAAATCACAAAATAAGTTTTGAACAACCATACAGGTTTTTCGATGTCGAACAATTTTGGTTAAAGTTTGAAAACATTCACGAGTATAACCCATCGTTGGATGTTATAAAAGTAATTTTAACGTGATTTCGTTATATATTAATAATCAAAATACATTAATAAAACATTATAAACTAATTTCGAGTAACAAAATCAAATTTTGAACGATTTTGTTGGACGTTAAATGATGAATCGCTACCGTTTGTCAAAATTGTATAACATTCAAGTGTAAAACCCACCGTTGAATATTCTTCGACTTCAAAACTTTGTCGACATCATAATACACATACGAATCCAAATGCACTAGTTTGAAATCTCAAAAATATGTTTTGAACATCCATATAGGTTTGTCGATGTTAAACAATTTTGGTCAAAGTTTGAAAATTTTCACAAGTACAACCACCGTTGAATGTTCTAAACGTATTTAAATATGATTTCATTGTATATTAATCATCAAAATATATTAGTAAAACTATGTAAATCAATTTGGAGTCACAAAATCACATTTTGAACGATTTTAATGGACGTTAAAGTACCAATCGCTACTGTTTTGTCAAAATTGTATAACATTCAAACGTAAAACCCACTGTTAAATATCCGAAACATTCTTTTAGTTTGTTTCAAAAACTTTGTTGACATCATAATACACGTACGAATCCAGATGTACTAGGAAATCACTAAATAAGTTTTGAACAACCATATATGTTTGTCGATGTCTAACAATTTACGAGTATAACCCACCATTGAATGTTCTAAACGCATTTTCAATATGATTTCATTGTATATTAATCATCAAAATACATGAATAAAACTATATAAACCAATTTGGAGTCACAAATTCACATTATGAACGATTTTATTGAATGTTAAATGATGAATCGCTACCGTTTTGTCAAAATTGAAAAACATTCATGCGAAAAATCTAGTGTTGAATATCTAAAACATTTTTTTTTTCTTTCGATTTCAAAACTTTGTTGACATCATAATACACATACGAATCCAGATGTACTAGTTTAAAATTACAAAATAAGTTTTTGACAACCATATAAATTTTTCGATGTTGAACAATTTTGGTCAAATTTTAAAAAAATTAACGAGTATAACCCATCATTGGATGTTCTAAACGTAATTTTAACGTGATTTCATTATATATTAATAATCAAAAATACATTAATAAAACTATATAAACTAATTTCGAGTCACAAAATCAAATTTTGAACGATTTTGTTGGTTGTTAAATGATGAATTGCTACCGTTTGTCAAAATTGTATAACATTCGAGCGTAAAACCCAATGTTGAATATCCAAAATGTTTTTTTTGTTCGATTTCAAATCTTTGTCGACATCATAATACACATACGAATCCAGATGCACTAGTTTGAAATCTCAAAAATATGTTTTGAACATCCATATAGGTTTGTCGATGCCGAACAACTTTGGTCAAAGTTTGAAAATTTTAACAAGTATAACCCATCGTTGGATCTTCTAAATGTAATTTTAACATGATTTCATTATATTTTAATAATCAAAATACATTAATAAAACTATATAAACCAATTATGAGTCACAAAATCACATTTGGAACAATTTTATTGGACGTTAAAAGAAGAATCACTACCGTTTGTCAAAATTGTATAACATTCTAGGGTAAAATCTGATGTTGAATATCCAGAAAAAAAAATTAGTTCGATTTCAAAACTTTGTCGACATCATAATACACATAAGAATCCATATGTACTAGTTTGAAATCACAAAATATGATTTGAACAATGATATCGGTTGGTCAATATCGAAACATTTTGGGCAAATTTTGAAAAAATTCATAACCCACAGATTGTATTTTAAACATGATTTCATTGTATATTAATCATCAAAATTCATTAATAAAACTATATAAACCAATTTCGAGTCACAAAATATGTTATGAACAACATTATAGGTTCATCAATATCGAACAATTTTGGTCAAATATTGAAAAAACTCACGAGTATAACCCAATGAACGTATTTTAAACTTGATTTCCTTGAATATTAATCATCAAAATACATTAATAAAACTATATAAACCAAATTCGAATCACAAAATCACATTTTGAACAATTTTATTGGATGTTAAATAACGAATCGTTACTGTTTAGTCAAAAATTTATAGTATTCAAGCTTAAAATTTACTGTTGAGTATCTGAAACGCTTTTTAGTTCAATTTCAAAACTTTGTCGACATCATAATACACATAGGAATCCAGATGAACTAGTTTGAAATTACAAAATATGTTTTGAACAACCATATGGGTTGTGGATGTCGAACAATTTTGGTCAAAGTTTGAAAAAAAATCACAAGTATAACCACCGTTGAATGTTCTATATAAACAAATTTGGAGTCACAAAAATACATTATGAACGATTTTATTTGACGTTAAATGCCGAATCGCTACCGTTTTGTCAAAATTGTATAACACTCATGTGAAAAACCTACAGTTGAATATCCAAAACATTTTTTTATTTTGATTTCAAAACTTTGTTGACATCATAATACACATAAGAGTCAAGATGTACTAGTTTGAAATCACTTAATAAGTTTTGAACAACCATGTAGGTTTTTCGATGTCGAACAATTTTGGTCAAATCTTGAAAAAATTCACGAATATAACCCATCATTGGATGTTCTAAACGTAATTTTTACGTGATTTCATTATATATTAATAATCAAAATACATTAATAAAACTGTATAAACTAATTTCGAGTCACAAAATTAAAATTTGAACGATTTTGTTGGACGTAAAATGATGAATCGCTACCGCTTGTCAAAATTGTATAACATTCGAGCGTAAATCCCACTGTTGAATATCCGTAATGTTTTTTTAGTTCAATTTCAAAACTTTGTTGACTTCATAATACACATACATATCCAGATGTACTAGATTGAAATGACAAATATGTTTTGAACAACCATATAGGTTGGTCGATGTGGAACAATTTTGGTTAAAGTTTGAAAAAATTCACAAGTATAACCACTGTTGAATGTTCTAAATGTATTTTAAACAAGATTTCATTGTACATTTATCATCAAAATACATTAATAAAACTATATAAACCAATTTCGAGTAACCAAATTGAACGATATTTGACGTTAAATTGTCGAATTGTTACCGTTTTGCCAAATATTGTATAGTATTTAAGCATAAAATCCACTGTTGAATATCCAAAATGTTTTTTTAGTTCAATTTCAAAATATTGTCTACATCATAATACATACGAATCAAGATGTACCAGTTGGAAATAATAAAATATGTTTTAAACAACCATATTGGTTGGTCGATGTCTAACAATTTAAGAGTATAACCCAACATTGAATGTTCTAAACATATTTTAAATATGATTTCATTGTATATTAATCATCAAAATAAAATAATAAAAATATATAAACCAATTTGGAGTCACAAATTCTCATTCTGAACGATTTTATTTGACGTTAAATGACTAATCGCTACCGTTTTGTCAAAATTGTATAACATTCATGCAAAAATCTACTGTTGAATATTCGAAACGTTTTTTTATTTCGATTTCAAAACTTTGTTGACATCATAATACACATAAGAATCTAGATGTACTAGTTTGAAATCACAAAATAATTTTTGAACAACCATACAGGTTTTTCGATGTCGAACAATTTTGGTCAAAGTTTGAAAACATTCACGAGTATAACCCATCGTTGGATATTCTAAACGTAATTTTAACCTGATTTCATTACATATTAATAATCAAAATACATTTATAAAACATTATAAACTAATTTCGAGTCACAAAATCAAATTTTGAACGATTTTGTTGGTTGTTAAATGATGAATTGCTACCGTTTGTCAAAATTGTATAACATTCGAGCGTAAAACCCAATGTTGAATATCCAAAATGTTTTTTTTTGTTCGATTTCAAATCTTTGTCGACATCATAATACACATACGAATCCAGATGCACTAGTTTGAAATCTCAAAAATATGTTTTGAACATCCATATAGGTTTGTCGATGCCGAACAACTTTGGTCAAAGTTTGAAAATTTTAACAAGTATAACCCATCGTTGGATCTTCTAAATGTAATTTTAACATGATTTCATTATATTTTAATAATCAAAATACATTAATAAAACTATATAAACCAATTATGAGTCACAAAATCACATTTGGAACAATTTTATTGGACGTTAAAAGAAGAATCACTACCGTTTGTCAAAATTGTATAACATTCTAGGGTAAAATCTGATGTTGAATATCCAGAAAAAAAAATTAGTTCGATTTCAAAACTTTGTCGACATCATAATACACATAAGAATCCATATGTACTAGTTTGAAATCACAAAATATGATTTGAACAATGATATCGGTTGGTCAATATCGAAACATTTTGGGCAAATTTTGAAAAAATTCATAACCCACAGATTGTATTTTAAACATGATTTCATTGTATATTAATCATCAAAATTCATTAATAAAACTATATAAACCAATTTCGAGTCACAAAATATGTTATGAACAACATTATAGGTTCATCAATATCGAACAATTTTGGTCAAATATTGAAAAAACTCACGAGTATAACCCAATGAACGTATTTTAAACTTGATTTCCTTGAATATTAATCATCAAAATACATTAATAAAACTATATAAACCAAATTCGAATCACAAAATCACATTTTGAACAATTTTATTGGATGTTAAATAACGAATCGTTACTGTTTAGTCAAAAATTTATAGTATTCAAGCTTAAAATTTACTGTTGAGTATCTGAAACGCTTTTTAGTTCAATTTCAAAACTTTGTCGACATCATAATACACATAGGAATCCAGATGAACTAGTTTGAAATTACAAAATATGTTTTGAACAACCATATGGGTTGTGGATGTCGAACAATTTTGGTCAAAGTTTGAAAAAAAATCACAAGTATAACCACCGTTGAATGTTCTATATAAACAAATTTGGAGTCACAAAAATACATTATGAACGATTTTATTTGACGTTAAATGCCGAATCGCTACCGTTTTGTCAAAATTGTATAACACTCATGTGAAAAACCTACAGTTGAATATCCAAAACATTTTTTTATTTTGATTTCAAAACTTTGTTGACATCATAATACACATAAGAGTCAAGATGTACTAGTTTGAAATCACTTAATAAGTTTTGAACAACCATGTAGGTTTTTCGATGTCGAACAATTTTGGTCAAATCTTGAAAAAATTCACGAATATAACCCATCATTGGATGTTCTAAACGTAATTTTTACGTGATTTCATTATATATTAATAATCAAAATACATTAATAAAACTGTATAAACTAATTTCGAGTCACAAAATTAAAATTTGAACGATTTTGTTGGACGTAAAATGATGAATCGCTACCGCTTGTCAAAATTGTATAACATTCGAGCGTAAATCCCACTGTTGAATATCCGTAATGTTTTTTTAGTTCAATTTCAAAGCTTTGTTGACTTCATAATACACATACATATCCAGATGTACTAGATTGAAATGACAAATATGTTTTGAACAACCATATAGGTTGGTCGATGTGGAACAATTTTGGTTAAAGTTTGAAAAAATTCACAAGTATAACCACTGTTGAATGTTCTAAATGTATTTTAAACAAGATTTCATTGTACATTTATCATCAAAATACATTAATAAAACTATATAAACCAATTTCGAGTAACCAAATTGAACGATATTTGACGTTAAATTGTCGAATTGTTACCGTTTTGCCAAATATTGTATAGTATTTAAGCATAAAATCCACTGTTGAATATCCAAAATGTTTTTTTAGTTCAATTTCAAAATATTGTCTACATCATAATACATACGAATCAAGATGTACCAGTTGGAAATAATAAAATATGTTTTAAACAACCATATTGGTTGGTCGATGTCTAACAATTTAAGAGTATAACCCAACATTGAATGTTCTAAACATATTTTAAATATGATTTCATTGTATATTAATCATCAAAATAAAATAATAAAAATATATAAACCAATTTGGAGTCACAAATTCTCATTCTGAACGATTTTATTTGACGTTAAATGACTAATCGCTACCGTTTTGTCAAAATTGTATAACATTCATGCAAAAATCTACTGTTGAATATTCGAAACGTTTTTTTATTTCGATTTCAAAACTTTGTTGACATCATAATACACATAAGAATCTAGATGTACTAGTTTGAAATCACAAAATAATTTTTGAACAACCATACAGGTTTTTCGATGTCGAACAATTTTGGTCAAAGTTTGAAAACATTCACGAGTATAACCCATCGTTGGATATTCTAAACGTAATTTTAACCTGATTTCATTACATATTAATAATCAAAATACATTTATAAAACATTATAAACTAATTTCGAGTCACAAAATCAAATTTTGAACGATTTTGTTGGTTGTTAAATGATGAATTGCTACCGTTTGTCAAAATTGTATAACATTCGAGCGTAAAACCCAATGTTGAATATCCAAAATGTTTTTTTTTGTTCGATTTCAAATCTTTGTCGACATCATAATACACATACGAATCCAGATGCACTAGTTTGAAATCTCAAAAATATGTTTTGAACATCCATATAGGTTTGTCGATGCCGAACAACTTTGGTCAAAGTTTGAAAATTTTAACAAGTATAACCCATCGTTGGATCTTCTAAATGTAATTTTAACATGATTTCATTATATTTTAATAATCAAAATACATTAATAAAACTATATAAACCAATTATGAGTCACAAAATCACATTTGGAACAATTTTATTGGACGTTAAAAGAAGAATCACTACCGTTTGTCAAAATTGTATAACATTCTAGGGTAAAATCTGATGTTGAATATCCAGAAAAAAAAATTAGTTCGATTTCAAAACTTTGTCGACATCATAATACACATAAGAATCCATATGTACTAGTTTGAAATCACAAAATATGATTTGAACAATGATATCGGTTGGTCAATATCGAAACATTTTGGGCAAATTTTGAAAAAATTCATAACCCACAGATTGTATTTTAAACATGATTTCATTGTATATTAATCATCAAAATTCATTAATAAAACTATATAAACCAATTTCGAGTCACAAAATATGTTATGAACAACATTATAGGTTCATCAATATCGAACAATTTTGGTCAAATATTGAAAAAACTCACGAGTATAACCCAATGAACGTATTTTAAACTTGATTTCCTTGAATATTAATCATCAAAATACATTAATAAAACTATATAAACCAAATTCGAATCACAAAATCACATTTTGAACAATTTTATTGGATGTTAAATAACGAATCGTTACTGTTTAGTCAAAAATTTATAGTATTCAAGCTTAAAATTTACTGTTGAGTATCTGAAACGCTTTTTAGTTCAATTTCAAAACTTTGTCGACATCATAATACACATAGGAATCCAGATGAACTAGTTTGAAATTACAAAATATGTTTTGAACAACCATATGGGTTGTGGATGTCGAACAATTTTGGTCAAAGTTTGAAAAAAAATCACAAGTATAACCACCGTTGAATGTTCTATATAAACAAATTTGGAGTCACAAAAATACATTATGAACGATTTTATTTGACGTTAAATGCCGAATCGCTACCGTTTTGTCAAAATTGTATAACACTCATGTGAAAAACCTACAGTTGAATATCCAAAACATTTTTTTATTTTGATTTCAAAACTTTGTTGACATCATAATACACATAAGAGTCAAGATGTACTAGTTTGAAATCACTTAATAAGTTTTGAACAACCATGTAGGTTTTTCGATGTCGAACAATTTTGGTCAAATCTTGAAAAAATTCACGAATATAACACATCATTGGATGTTCTAAACGTAATTTTTACGTGATTTCATTATATATTAATAATCAAAATACATTAATAAAACTGTATAAACTAATTTCGAGTCACAAAATTAAAATTTGAACGATTTTGTTGGACGTAAAATGATGAATCGCTACCGCTTGTCAAAATTGTATAACATTCGAGCGTAAATCCCACTGTTGAATATCCGTAATGTTTTTTTAGTTCAATTTCAAAGCTTTGTTGACTTCATAATACACATACATATCCAGATGTACTAGATTGAAATGACAAATATGTTTTGAACAACCATATAGGTTGGTCGATGTGGAACAATTTTGGTTAAAGTTTGAAAAAATTCACAAGTATAACCACTGTTGAATGTTCTAAATGTATTTTAAACAAGATTTCATTGTACATTTATCATCAAAATACATTAATAAAACTATATAAACCAATTTCGAGTAACCAAATTGAACGATATTTGACGTTAAATTGTCGAATTGTTACCGTTTTGCCAAATATTGTATAGTATTTAAGCATAAAATCCACTGTTGAATATCCAAAATGTTTTTTTAGTTCAATTTCAAAATATTGTCTACATCATAATACATACGAATCAAGATGTACCCGTTGGAAATAATAAAATATGTTTTAAACAACCATATTGGTTGGTCGATGTCTAACAATTTAAGAGTATAACCCAACATTGAATGTTCTAAACATATTTTAAATATGATTTCATTGTATATTAATCATCAAAATAAAATAATAAAAATATATAAACCAATTTCGAGTCAAAAATTCTCATTCTGAACGATTTTATTTGACGTTAAATGACTAATCGCTACCGTTTTGTCAAAATTGTATAACATTCATGCAAAAATCTACTGTTGAATATTCGAAACGTTTTTTTATTTCGATTTCAAAACTTTGTTGACATCATAATACACATAAGAATCTAGATGTACTAGTTTGAAATCACAAAATAATTTTTGAACAACCATACAGGTTTTTCGATGTCGAACAATTTTGGTCAAAGTTTGAAAACATTCACGAGTATAACCCATCGTTGGATATTCTAAACATAATTTTAACCTGATTTCATTACATATTAATAATCAAAATACATTTATAAAACATTATAAACTAATTTCGAGTCACAAAATCAAATTTTGAACGATTTTGTTGGTTGTTAAATGATGAATTGCTACCGTTTGTCAAAATTGTATAACATTCGAGCGTAAAACCCAATGTTGAATATCCAAAATGTTTTTTTTTGTTCGATTTCAAATCTTTGTCGACATCATAATACACATACGAATCCAGATGCACTAGTTTGAAATCTCAAAAATATGTTTTGAACATCCATATAGGTTTGTCGATGCCGAACAACTTTGGTCAAAGTTTGAAAATTTTAACAAGTATAACCCATCGTTGGATCTTCTAAATGTAATTTTAACATGATTTCATTATATTTTAATAATCAAAATACATTAATAAAACTATATAAACCAATTATGAGTCACAAAATCACATTTGGAACAATTTTATTGGACGTTAAAAGAAGAATCACTACCGTTTGTCAAAATTGTATAACATTCTAGGGTAAAATCTGATGTTGAATATCCAGAAAAAAAAATTAGTTCGATTTCAAAACTTTGTCGACATCATAATACACATAAGAATCCATATGTACTAGTTTGAAATCACAAAATATGATTTGAACAATGATATCGGTTGGTCAATATCGAAACATTTTGGGCAAATTTTGAAAAAATTCATAACCCACAGATTGTATTTTAAACATGATTTCATTGTATATTAATCATCAAAATTCATTAATAAAACTATATAAACCAATTTCGAGTCACAAAATATGTTATGAACAACATTATAGGTTCATCAATATCGAACAATTTTGGTCAAATATTGAAAAAACTCACGAGTATAACCCAATGAACGTATTTTAAACTTGATTTCCTTGAATATTAATCATCAAAATACATTAATAAAACTATATAAACCAAATTCGAATCACAAAATCACATTTTGAACAATTTTATTGGATGTTAAATAACGAATCGTTACTGTTTAGTCAAAAATTTATAGTATTCAAGCTTAAAATTTACTGTTGAGTATCTGAAACGCTTTTTAGTTCAATTTCAAAACTTTGTCGACATCATAATACACATAGGAATCCAGATGAACTAGTTTGAAATTACAAAATATGTTTTGAACAACCATATGGGTTGTGGATGTCGAACAATTTTGGTCAAAGTTTGAAAAAAAATCACAAGTATAACCACCGTTGAATGTTCTATATAAACAAATTTGGAGTCACAAAAATACATTATGAACGATTTTATTTGACGTTAAATGCCGAATCGCTACCGTTTTGTCAAAATTGTATAACACTCATGTGAAAAACCTACAGTTGAATATCCAAAACATTTTTTTATTTTGATTTCAAAACTTTGTTGACATCATAATACACATAAGAGTCAAGATGTACTAGTTTGAAATCACTTAATAAGTTTTGAACAACCATGTAGGTTTTTCGATGTCGAACAATTTTGGTCAAATCTTGAAAAAATTCACGAATATAACCCATCATTGGATGTTCTAAACGTAATTTTTACGTGATTTCATTATATATTAATAATCAAAATACATTAATAAAACTGTATAAACTAATTTCGAGTCACAAAATTAAAATTTGAACGATTTTGTTGGACGTAAAATGATGAATCGCTACCGCTTGTCAAAATTGTATAACATTCGAGCGTAAATCCCACTGTTGAATATCCGTAATGTTTTTTTAGTTCAATTTCAAAGCTTTGTTGACTTCATAATACACATACATATCCAGATGTACTAGATTGAAATGACAAATATGTTTTGAACAACCATATAGGTTGGTCGATGTGGAACAATTTTGGTTAAAGTTTGAAAAAATTCACAAGTATAACCACTGTTGAATGTTCTAAATGTATTTTAAACAAGATTTCATTGTACATTTATCATCAAAATACATTAATAAAACTATATAAACCAATTTCGAGTAACCAAATTGAACGATATTTGACGTTAAATTGTCGAATTGTTACCGTTTTGCCAAATATTGTATAGTATTTAAGCATAAAATCCACTGTTGAATATCCAAAATGTTTTTTTAGTTCAATTTCAAAATATTGTCTACATCATAATACATACGAATCAAGATGTACCCGTTGGAAATAATAAAATATGTTTTAAACAACCATATTGGTTGGTCGATGTCTAACAATTTAAGAGTATAACCCAACATTGAATGTTCTAAACATATTTTAAATATGATTTCATTGTATATTAATCATCAAAATAAAATAATAAAAATATATAAACCAATTTCGAGTCAAAAATTCTCATTCTGAACGATTTTATTTGACGTTAAATGACTAATCGCTACCGTTTTGTCAAAATTGTATAACATTCATGCAAAAATCTACTGTTGAATATTCGAAACGTTTTTTTATTTCGATTTCAAAACTTTGTTGACATCATAATACACATAAGAATCTAGATGTACTAGTTTGAAATCACAAAATAATTTTTGAACAACCATACAGGTTTTTCGATGTCGAACAATTTTGGTCAAAGTTTGAAAACATTCACGAGTATAACCCATCGTTGGATATTCTAAACATAATTTTAACCTGATTTCATTACATATTAATAATCAAAATACATTTATAAAACATTATAAACTAATTTCGAGTCACAAAATCAAATTTTGAACGATTTTGTTGGTTGTTAAATGATGAATTGCTACCGTTTGTCAAAATTGTATAACATTCGAGCGTAAAACCCAATGTTGAATATCCAAAATGTTTTTTTTTTGTTCGATTTCAAATCTTTGTCGACATCATAATACACATACGAATCCAGATGCACTAGTTTGAAATCTCAAAAATATGTTTTGAACATCCATATAGGTTTGTCGATGCCGAACAACTTTGGTCAAAGTTTGAAAATTTTAACAAGTATAACCCATCGTTGGATCTTCTAAATGTAATTTTAACATGATTTCATTATATTTTAATAATCAAAATACATTAATAAAACTATATAAACCAATTATGAGTCACAAAATCACATTTGGAACAATTTTATTGGACGTTAAAAGAAGAATCACTACCGTTTGTCAAAATTGTATAACATTCTAGGGTAAAATCTGATGTTGAATATCCAGAAAAAAAAATTAGTTCGATTTCAAAACTTTGTCGACATCATAATACACATAAGAATCCATATGTACTAGTTTGAAATCACAAAATATGATTTGAACAATGATATCGGTTGGTCAATATCGAAACATTTTGGGCAAATTTTGAAAAAATTCATAACCCACAGATTGTATTTTAAACATGATTTCATTGTATATTAATCATCAAAATTCATTAATAAAACTATATAAACCAATTTCGAGTCACAAAATATGTTATGAACAACATTATAGGTTCATCAATATCGAACAATTTTGGTCAAATATTGAAAAAACTCACGAGTATAACCCAATGAACGTATTTTAAACTTGATTTCCTTGAATATTAATCATCAAAATACATTAATAAAACTATATAAACCAAATTCGAATCACAAAATCACATTTTGAACAATTTTATTGGATGTTAAATAACGAATCGTTACTGTTTAGTCAAAAATTTATAGTATTCAAGCTTAAAATTTACTGTTGAGTATCTGAAACGCTTTTTAGTTCAATTTCAAAACTTTGTCGACATCATAATACACATAGGAATCCAGATGAACTAGTTTGAAATTACAAAATATGTTTTGAACAACCATATGGGTTGTGGATGTCGAACAATTTTGGTCAAAGTTTGAAAAAAAATCACAAGTATAACCACCGTTGAATGTTCTATATAAACAAATTTGGAGTCACAAAAATACATTATGAACGATTTTATTTGACGTTAAATGCCGAATCGCTACCGTTTTGTCAAAATTGTATAACACTCATGTGAAAAACCTACAGTTGAATATCCAAAACATTTTTTTATTTTGATTTCAAAACTTTGTTGACATCATAATACACATAAGAGTCAAGATGTACTAGTTTGAAATCACTTAATAAGTTTTGAACAACCATGTAGGTTTTTCGATGTCGAACAATTTTGGTCAAATCTTGAAAAAATTCACGAATATAACCCATCATTGGATGTTCTAAACGTAATTTTTACGTGATTTCATTATATATTAATAATCAAAATACATTAATAAAACTGTATAAACTAATTTCGAGTCACAAAATTAAAATTTGAACGATTTTGTTGGACGTAAAATGATGAATCGCTACCGCTTGTCAAAATTGTATAACATTCGAGCGTAAATCCCACTGTTGAATATCCGTAATGTTTTTTTAGTTCAATTTCAAAGCTTTGTTGACTTCATAATACACATACATATCCAGATGTACTAGATTGAAATGACAAATATGTTTTGAACAACCATATAGGTTGGTCGATGTGGAACAATTTTGGTTAAAGTTTGAAAAAATTCACAAGTATAACCACTGTTGAATGTTCTAAATGTATTTTAAACAAGATTTCATTGTACATTTATCATCAAAATACATTAATAAAACTATATAAACCAATTTCGAGTAACCAAATTGAACGATATTTGACGTTAAATTGTCGAATTGTTACCGTTTTGCCAAATATTGTATAGTATTTAAGCATAAAATCCACTGTTGAATATCCAAAATGTTTTTTTAGTTCAATTTCAAAATATTGTCTACATCATAATACATACGAATCAAGATGTACCAGTTGGAAATAATAAAATATGTTTTAAACAACCATATTGGTTGGTCGATGTCTAACAATTTAAGAGTATAACCCAACATTGAATGTTCTAAACATATTTTAAATATGATTTCATTGTATATTAATCATCAAAATAAAATAATAAAAATATATAAACCAATTTGGAGTCACAAATTCTCATTCTGAACGATTTTATTTGACGTTAAATGACTAATCGCTACCGTTTTGTCAAAATTGTATAACATTCATGCAAAAATCTACTGTTGAATATTCGAAACGTTTTTTTATTTCGATTTCAAAACTTTGTTGACATCATAATACACATAAGAATCTAGATGTACTAGTTTGAAATCACAAAATAATTTTTGAACAACCATACAGGTTTTTCGATGTCGAACAATTTTGGTCAAAGTTTGAAAACATTCACGAGTATAACCCATCGTTGGATATTCTAAACGTAATTTTAACCTGATTTCATTACATATTAATAATCAAAATACATTTATAAAACATTATAAACTAATTTCGAGTCACAAAATCAAATTTTGAACGATTTTGTTGGTTGTTAAATGATGAATTGCTACCGTTTGTCAAAATTGTACAACATTCGAGCGTAAAACCCAATGTTGAATATCCAAAATGTTTTTTTTTGTTCGATTTCAAATCTTTGTCGACATCATAATACACATACGAATCCAGATGCACTAGTTTGAAATCTCAAAAATATGTTTTGAACATCCATATAGGTTTGTCGATGCCGAACAACTTTGGTCAAAGTTTGAAAATTTTAACAAGTATAACCCATCGTTGGATCTTCTAAATGTAATTTTAACATGATTTCATTATATTTTAATAATCAAAATACATTAATAAAACTATATAAACCAATTATGAGTCACAAAATCACATTTGGAACAATTTTATTGGACGTTAAAAGAAGAATCACTACCGTTTGTCAAAATTGTATAACATTCTAGGGTAAAATCTGATGTTGAATATCCAGAAAAAAAAATTAGTTCGATTTCAAAACTTTGTCGACATCATAATACACATAAGAATCCATATGTACTAGTTTGAAATCACAAAATATGATTTGAACAATGATATCGGTTGGTCAATATCGAAACATTTTGGGCAAATTTTGAAAAAATTCATAACCCACAGATTGTATTTTAAACATGATTTCATTGTATATTAATCATCAAAATTCATTAATAAAACTATATAAACCAATTTCGAGTCACAAAATATGTTATGAACAACATTATAGGTTCATCAATATCGAACAATTTTGGTCAAATATTGAAAAAACTCACGAGTATAACCCAATGAACGTATTTTAAACTTGATTTCCTTGAATATTAATCATCAAAATACATTAATAAAACTATATAAACCAAATTCGAATCACAAAATCACATTTTGAACAATTTTATTGGATGTTAAATAACGAATCGTTACTGTTTAGTCAAAAATTTATAGTATTCAAGCTTAAAATTTACTGTTGAGTATCTGAAACGCTTTTTAGTTCAATTTCAAAACTTTGTCGACATCATAATACACATAGGAATCCAGATGAACTAGTTTGAAATTACAAAATATGTTTTGAACAACCATATGGGTTGTGGATGTCGAACAATTTTGGTCAAAGTTTGAAAAAAAATCACAAGTATAACCACCGTTGAATGTTCTATATAAACAAATTTGGAGTCACAAAAATACATTATGAACGATTTTATTTGACGTTAAATGCCGAATCGCTACCGTTTTGTCAAAATTGTATAACACTCATGTGAAAAACCTACAGTTGAATATCCAAAACATTTTTTTATTTTGATTTCAAAACTTTGTTGACATCATAATACACATAAGAGTCAAGATGTACTAGTTTGAAATCACTTAATAAGTTTTGAACAACCATGTAGGTTTTTCGATGTCGAACAATTTTGGTCAAATCTTGAAAAAATTCACGAATATAACCCATCATTGGATGTTCTAAACGTAATTTTTACGTGATTTCATTATATATTAATAATCAAAATACATTAATAAAACTGTATAAACTAATTTCGAGTCACAAAATTAAAATTTGAACGATTTTGTTGGACGTAAAATGATGAATCGCTACCGCTTGTCAAAATTGTATAACATTCGAGCGTAAATCCCACTGTTGAATATCCGTAATGTTTTTTTAGTTCAATTTCAAAACTTTGTTGACTTCATAATACACATACATATCCAGATGTACTAGATTGAAATGACAAATATGTTTTGAACAACCATATAGGTTGGTCGATGTGGAACAATTTTGGTTAAAGTTTGAAAAAATTCACAAGTATAACCACTGTTGAATGTTCTAAATGTATTTTAAACAAGATTTCATTGTACATTTATCATCAAAATACATTAATAAAACTATATAAACCAATTTCGAGTAACCAAATTGAACGATATTTGACGTTAAATTGTCGAATTGTTACCGTTTTGCCAAATATTGTATAGTATTTAAGCATAAAATCCACTGTTGAATATCCAAAATGTTTTTTTAGTTCAATTTCAAAATATTGTCTACATCATAATACATACGAATCAAGATGTACCAGTTGGAAATAATAAAATATGTTTTAAACAACCATATTGGTTGGTCGATGTCTAACAATTTAAGAGTATAACCCAACATTGAATGTTCTAAACATATTTTAAATATGATTTCATTGTATATTAATCATCAAAATAAAATAATAAAAATATATAAACCAATTTGGAGTCACAAATTCTCATTCTGAACGATTTTATTTGACGTTAAATGACTAATCGCTACCGTTTTGTCAAAATTGTATAACATTCATGCAAAAATCTACTGTTGAATATTCGAAACGTTTTTTTATTTCGATTTCAAAACTTTGTTGACATCATAATACACATAAGAATCTAGATGTACTAGTTTGAAATCACAAAATAATTTTTGAACAACCATACAGGTTTTTCGATGTCGAACAATTTTGGTCAAAGTTTGAAAACATTCACGAGTATAACCCATCGTTGGATATTCTAAACGTAATTTTAACCTGATTTCATTACATATTAATAATCAAAATACATTTATAAAACATTATAAACTAATTTCGAGTCACAAAATCAAATTTTGAACGATTTTGTTGGTTGTTAAATGATGAATTGCTACCGTTTGTCAAAATTGTATAACATTCGAGCGTAAAACCCAATGTTGAATATCCAAAATGTTTTTTTTTGTTCGATTTCAAATCTTTGTCGACATCATAATACACATACGAATCCAGATGCACTAGTTTGAAATCTCAAAAATATGTTTTGAACATCCATATAGGTTTGTCGATGCCGAACAACTTTGGTCAAAGTTTGAAAATTTTAACAAGTATAACCCATCGTTGGATCTTCTAAATGTAATTTTAACATGATTTCATTATATTTTAATAATCAAAATACATTAATAAAACTATATAAACCAATTATGAGTCACAAAATCACATTTGGAACAATTTTATTGGACGTTAAAAGAAGAATCACTACCGTTTGTCAAAATTGTATAACATTCTAGGGTAAAATCTGATGTTGAATATCCAGAAAAAAAAATTAGTTCGATTTCAAAACTTTGTCGACATCATAATACACATAAGAATCCATATGTACTAGTTTGAAATCACAAAATATGATTTGAACAATGATATCGGTTGGTCAATATCGAAACATTTTGGGCAAATTTTGAAAAAATTCATAACCCACAGATTGTATTTTAAACATGATTTCATTGTATATTAATCATCAAAATTCATTAATAAAACTATATAAACCAATTTCGAGTCACAAAATATGTTATGAACAACATTATAGGTTCATCAATATCGAACAATTTTGGTCAAATATTGAAAAAACTCACGAGTATAACCCAATGAACGTATTTTAAACTTGATTTCCTTGAATATTAATCATCAAAATACATTAATAAAACTATATAAACCAAATTCGAATCACAAAATCACATTTTGAACAATTTTATTGGATGTTAAATAACGAATCGTTACTGTTTAGTCAAAAATTTATAGTATTCAAGCTTAAAATTTACTGTTGAGTATCTGAAACGCTTTTTAGTTCAATTTCAAAACTTTGTCGACATCATAATACACATAGGAATCCAGATGAACTAGTTTGAAATTACAAAATATGTTTTGAACAACCATATGGGTTGTGGATGTCGAACAATTTTGGTCAAAGTTTGAAAAAAAATCACAAGTATAACCACCGTTGAATGTTCTATATAAACAAATTTGGAGTCACAAAAATACATTATGAACGATTTTATTTGACGTTAAATGCCGAATCGCTACCGTTTTGTCAAAATTGTATAACACTCATGTGAAAAACCTACAGTTGAATATCCAAAACATTTTTTTATTTTGATTTCAAAACTTTGTTGACATCATAATACACATAAGAGTCAAGATGTACTAGTTTGAAATCACTTAATAAGTTTTGAACAACCATGTAGGTTTTTCGATGTCGAACAATTTTGGTCAAATCTTGAAAAAATTCACGAATATAACCCATCATTGGATGTTCTAAACGTAATTTTTACGTGATTTCATTATATATTAATAATCAAAATACATTAATAAAACTGTATAAACTAATTTCGAGTCACAAAATTAAAATTTGAACGATTTTGTTGGACGTAAAATGATGAATCGCTACCGCTTGTCAAAATTGTATAACATTCGAGCGTAAATCCCACTGTTGAATATCCGTAATGTTTTTTTAGTTCAATTTCAAAGCTTTGTTGACTTCATAATACACATACATATCCAGATGTACTAGATTGAAATGACAAATATGTTTTGAACAACCATATAGGTTGGTCGATGTGGAACAATTTTGGTTAAAGTTTGAAAAAATTCACAAGTATAACCACTGTTGAATGTTCTAAATGTATTTTAAACAAGATTTCATTGTACATTTATCATCAAAATACATTAATAAAACTATATAAACCAATTTCGAGTAACCAAATTGAACGATATTTGACGTTAAATTGTCGAATTGTTACCGTTTTGCCAAATATTGTATAGTATTTAAGCATAAAATCCACTGTTGAATATCCAAAATGTTTTTTTAGTTCAATTTCAAAATATTGTCTACATCATAATACATACGAATCAAGATGTACCAGTTGGAAATAATAAAATATGTTTTAAACAACCATATTGGTTGGTCGATGTCTAACAATTTAAGAGTATAACCCAACATTGAATGTTCTAAACATATTTTAAATATGATTTCATTGTATATTAATCATCAAAATAAAATAATAAAAATATATAAACCAATTTGGAGTCACAAATTCTCATTCTGAACGATTTTATTTGACGTTAAATGACTAATCGCTACCGTTTTGTCAAAATTGTATAACATTCATGCAAAAATCTACTGTTGAATATTCGAAACGTTTTTTTATTTCGATTTCAAAACTTTGTTGACATCATAATACACATAAGAATCTAGATGTACTAGTTTGAAATCACAAAATAATTTTTGAACAACCATACAGGTTTTTCGATGTCGAACAATTTTGGTCAAAGTTTGAAAACATTCACGAGTATAACCCATCGTTGGATATTCTAAACGTAATTTTAACCTGATTTCATTACATATTAATAATCAAAATACATTTATAAAACATTATAAACTAATTTCGAGTCACAAAATCAAATTTTGAACGATTTTGTTGGTTGTTAAATGATGAATTGCTACCGTTTGTCAAAATTGTATAACATTCGAGCGTAAAACCCAATGTTGAATATCCAAAATGTTTTTTTTTGTTCGATTTCAAATCTTTGTCGACATCATAATACACATACGAATCCAGATGCACTAGTTTGAAATCTCAAAAATATGTTTTGAACATCCATATAGGTTTGTCGATGCCGAACAACTTTGGTCAAAGTTTGAAAATTTTAACAAGTATAACCCATCGTTGGATCTTCTAAATGTAATTTTAACATGATTTCATTATATTTTAATAATCAAAATACATTAATAAAACTATATAAACCAATTATGAGTCACAAAATCACATTTGGAACAATTTTATTGGACGTTAAAAGAAGAATCACTACCGTTTGTCAAAATTGTATAACATTCTAGGGTAAAATCTGATGTTGAATATCCAGAAAAAAAAATTAGTTCGATTTCAAAACTTTGTCGACATCATAATACACATAAGAATCCATATGTACTAGTTTGAAATCACAAAATATGATTTGAACAATGATATCGGTTGGTCAATATCGAAACATTTTGGGCAAATTTTGAAAAAATTCATAACCCACAGATTGTATTTTAAACATGATTTCATTGTATATTAATCATCAAAATTCATTAATAAAACTATATAAACCAATTTCGAGTCACAAAATATGTTATGAACAACATTATAGGTTCATCAATATCGAACAATTTTGGTCAAATATTGAAAAAACTCACGAGTATAACCCAATGAACGTATTTTAAACTTGATTTCCTTGAATATTAATCATCAAAATACATTAATAAAACTATATAAACCAAATTCGAATCACAAAATCACATTTTGAACAATTTTATTGGATGTTAAATAACGAATCGTTACTGTTTAGTCAAAAATTTATAGTATTCAAGCTTAAAATTTACTGTTGAGTATCTGAAACGCTTTTTAGTTCAATTTCAAAACTTTGTCGACATCATAATACACATAGGAATCCAGATGAACTAGTTTGAAATTACAAAATATGTTTTGAACAACCATATGGGTTGTGGATGTCGAACAATTTTGGTCAAAGTTTGAAAAAAAATCACAAGTATAACCACCGTTGAATGTTCTATATAAACAAATTTGGAGTCACAAAAATACATTATGAACGATTTTATTTGACGTTAAATGCCGAATCGCTACCGTTTTGTCAAAATTGTATAACACTCATGTGAAAAACCTACAGTTGAATATCCAAAACATTTTTTTATTTTGATTTCAAAACTTTGTTGACATCATAATACACATAAGAGTCAAGATGTACTAGTTTGAAATCACTTAATAAGTTTTGAACAACCATGTAGGTTTTTCGATGTCGAACAATTTTGGTCAAATCTTGAAAAAATTCACGAATATAACACATCATTGGATGTTCTAAACGTAATTTTTACGTGATTTCATTATATATTAATAATCAAAATACATTAATAAAACTGTATAAACTAATTTCGAGTCACAAAATTAAAATTTGAACGATTTTGTTGGACGTAAAATGATGAATCGCTACCGCTTGTCAAAATTGTATAACATTCGAGCGTAAATCCCACTGTTGAATATCCGTAATGTTTTTTTAGTTCAATTTCAAAGCTTTGTTGACTTCATAATACACATACATATCCAGATGTACTAGATTGAAATGACAAATATGTTTTGAACAACCATATAGGTTGGTCGATGTGGAACAATTTTGGTTAAAGTTTGAAAAAATTCACAAGTATAACCACTGTTGAATGTTCTAAATGTATTTTAAACAAGATTTCATTGTACATTTATCATCAAAATACATTAATAAAACTATATAAACCAATTTCGAGTAACCAAATTGAACGATATTTGACGTTAAATTGTCGAATTGTTACCGTTTTGCCAAATATTGTATAGTATTTAAGCATAAAATCCACTGTTGAATATCCAAAATGTTTTTTTAGTTCAATTTCAAAATATTGTCTACATCATAATACATACGAATCAAGATGTACCCGTTGGAAATAATAAAATATGTTTTAAACAACCATATTGGTTGGTCGATGTCTAACAATTTAAGAGTATAACCCAACATTGAATGTTCTAAACATATTTTAAATATGATTTCATTGTATATTAATCATCAAAATAAAATAATAAAAATATATAAACCAATTTCGAGTCAAAAATTCTCATTCTGAACGATTTTATTTGACGTTAAATGACTAATCGCTACCGTTTTGTCAAAATTGTATAACATTCATGCAAAAATCTACTGTTGAATATTCGAAACGTTTTTTTATTTCGATTTCAAAACTTTGTTGACATCATAATACACATAAGAATCTAGATGTACTAGTTTGAAATCACAAAATAATTTTTGAACAACCATACAGGTTTTTCGATGTCGAACAATTTTGGTCAAAGTTTGAAAACATTCACGAGTATAACCCATCGTTGGATATTCTAAACATAATTTTAACCTGATTTCATTACATATTAATAATCAAAATACATTTATAAAACATTATAAACTAATTTCGAGTCACAAAATCAAATTTTGAACGATTTTGTTGGTTGTTAAATGATGAATTGCTACCGTTTGTCAAAATTGTATAACATTCGAGCGTAAAACCCAATGTTGAATATCCAAAATGTTTTTTTTTGTTCGATTTCAAATCTTTGTCGACATCATAATACACATACGAATCCAGATGCACTAGTTTGAAATCTCAAAAATATGTTTTGAACATCCATATAGGTTTGTCGATGCCGAACAACTTTGGTCAAAGTTTGAAAATTTTAACAAGTATAACCCATCGTTGGATCTTCTAAATGTAATTTTAACATGATTTCATTATATTTTAATAATCAAAATACATTAATAAAACTATATAAACCAATTATGAGTCACAAAATCACATTTGGAACAATTTTATTGGACGTTAAAAGAAGAATCACTACCGTTTGTCAAAATTGTATAACATTCTAGGGTAAAATCTGATGTTGAATATCCAGAAAAAAAAATTAGTTCGATTTCAAAACTTTGTCGACATCATAATACACATAAGAATCCATATGTACTAGTTTGAAATCACAAAATATGATTTGAACAATGATATCGGTTGGTCAATATCGAAACATTTTGGGCAAATTTTGAAAAAATTCATAACCCACAGATTGTATTTTAAACATGATTTCATTGTATATTAATCATCAAAATTCATTAATAAAACTATATAAACCAATTTCGAGTCACAAAATATGTTATGAACAACATTATAGGTTCATCAATATCGAACAATTTTGGTCAAATATTGAAAAAACTCACGAGTATAACCCAATGAACGTATTTTAAACTTGATTTCCTTGAATATTAATCATCAAAATACATTAATAAAACTATATAAACCAAATTCGAATCACAAAATCACATTTTGAACAATTTTATTGGATGTTAAATAACGAATCGTTACTGTTTAGTCAAAAATTTATAGTATTCAAGCTTAAAATTTACTGTTGAGTATCTGAAACGCTTTTTAGTTCAATTTCAAAACTTTGTCGACATCATAATACACATAGGAATCCAGATGAACTAGTTTGAAATTACAAAATATGTTTTGAACAACCATATGGGTTGTGGATGTCGAACAATTTTGGTCAAAGTTTGAAAAAAAATCACAAGTATAACCACCGTTGAATGTTCTATATAAACAAATTTGGAGTCACAAAAATACATTATGAACGATTTTATTTGACGTTAAATGCCGAATCGCTACCGTTTTGTCAAAATTGTATAACACTCATGTGAAAAACCTACAGTTGAATATCCAAAACATTTTTTTATTTTGATTTCAAAACTTTGTTGACATCATAATACACATAAGAGTCAAGATGTACTAGTTTGAAATCACTTAATAAGTTTTGAACAACCATGTAGGTTTTTCGATGTCGAACAATTTTGGTCAAATCTTGAAAAAATTCACGAATATAACCCATCATTGGATGTTCTAAACGTAATTTTTACGTGATTTCATTATATATTAATAATCAAAATACATTAATAAAACTGTATAAACTAATTTCGAGTCACAAAATTAAAATTTGAACGATTTTGTTGGACGTAAAATGATGAATCGCTACCGCTTGTCAAAATTGTATAACATTCGAGCGTAAATCCCACTGTTGAATATCCGTAATGTTTTTTTAGTTCAATTTCAAAGCTTTGTTGACTTCATAATACACATACATATCCAGATGTACTAGATTGAAATGACAAATATGTTTTGAACAACCATATAGGTTGGTCGATGTGGAACAATTTTGGTTAAAGTTTGAAAAAATTCACAAGTATAACCACTGTTGAATGTTCTAAATGTATTTTAAACAAGATTTCATTGTACATTTATCATCAAAATACATTAATAAAACTATATAAACCAATTTCGAGTAACCAAATTGAACGATATTTGACGTTAAATTGTCGAATTGTTACCGTTTTGCCAAATATTGTATAGTATTTAAGCATAAAATCCACTGTTGAATATCCAAAATGTTTTTTTAGTTCAATTTCAAAATATTGTCTACATCATAATACATACGAATCAAGATGTACCCGTTGGAAATAATAAAATATGTTTTAAACAACCATATTGGTTGGTCGATGTCTAACAATTTAAGAGTATAACCCAACATTGAATGTTCTAAACATATTTTAAATATGATTTCATTGTATATTAATCATCAAAATAAAATAATAAAAATATATAAACCAATTTCGAGTCAAAAATTCTCATTCTGAACGATTTTATTTGACGTTAAATGACTAATCGCTACCGTTTTGTCAAAATTGTATAACATTCATGCAAAAATCTACTGTTGAATATTCGAAACGTTTTTTTATATCGATTTCAAAACTTTGTTGACATCATAATACACATAAGAATCTAGATGTACTAGTTTGAAATCACAAAATAATTTTTGAACAACCATACAGGTTTTTCGATGTCGAACAATTTTGGTCAAAGTTTGAAAACATTCACGAGTATAACCCATCGTTGGATATTCTAAACATAATTTTAACCTGATTTCATTACATATTAATAATCAAAATACATTTATAAAACATTATAAACTAATTTCGAGTCACAAAATCAAATTTTGAACGATTTTGTTGGTTGTTAAATGATGAATTGCTACCGTTTGTCAAAATTGTATAACATTCGAGCGTAAAACCCAATGTTGAATATCCAAAATGTTTTTTTTTTGTTCGATTTCAAATCTTTGTCGACATCATAATACACATACGAATCCAGATGCACTAGTTTGAAATCTCAAAAATATGTTTTGAACATCCATATAGGTTTGTCGATGCCGAACAACTTTGGTCAAAGTTTGAAAATTTTAACAAGTATAACCCATCGTTGGATCTTCTAAATGTAATTTTAACATGATTTCATTATATTTTAATAATCAAAATACATTAATAAAACTATATAAACCAATTATGAGTCACAAAATCACATTTGGAACAATTTTATTGGACGTTAAAAGAAGAATCACTACCGTTTGTCAAAATTGTATAACATTCTAGGGTAAAATCTGATGTTGAATATCCAGAAAAAAAAATTAGTTCGATTTCAAAACTTTGTCGACATCATAATACACATAAGAATCCATATGTACTAGTTTGAAATCACAAAATATGATTTGAACAATGATATCGGTTGGTCAATATCGAAACATTTTGGGCAAATTTTGAAAAAATTCATAACCCACAGATTGTATTTTAAACATGATTTCATTGTATATTAATCATCAAAATTCATTAATAAAACTATATAAACCAATTTCGAGTCACAAAATATGTTATGAACAACATTATAGGTTCATCAATATCGAACAATTTTGGTCAAATATTGAAAAAACTCACGAGTATAACCCAATGAACGTATTTTAAACTTGATTTCCTTGAATATTAATCATCAAAATACATTAATAAAACTATATAAACCAAATTCGAATCACAAAATCACATTTTGAACAATTTTATTGGATGTTAAATAACGAATCGTTACTGTTTAGTCAAAAATTTATAGTATTCAAGCTTAAAATTTACTGTTGAGTATCTGAAACGCTTTTTAGTTCAATTTCAAAACTTTGTCGACATCATAATACACATAGGAATCCAGATGAACTAGTTTGAAATTACAAAATATGTTTTGAACAACCATATGGGTTGTGGATGTCGAACAATTTTGGTCAAAGTTTGAAAAAAAATCACAAGTATAACCACCGTTGAATGTTCTATATAAACAAATTTGGAGTCACAAAAATACATTATGAACGATTTTATTTGACGTTAAATGCCGAATCGCTACCGTTTTGTCAAAATTGTATAACACTCATGTGAAAAACCTACAGTTGAATATCCAAAACATTTTTTTATTTTGATTTCAAAACTTTGTTGACATCATAATACACATAAGAGTCAAGATGTACTAGTTTGAAATCACTTAATAAGTTTTGAACAACCATGTAGGTTTTTCGATGTCGAACAATTTTGGTCAAATCTTGAAAAAATTCACGAATATAACCCATCATTGGATGTTCTAAACGTAATTTTTACGTGATTTCATTATATATTAATAATCAAAATACATTAATAAAACTGTATAAACTAATTTCGAGTCACAAAATTAAAATTTGAACGATTTTGTTGGACGTAAAATGATGAATCGCTACCGCTTGTCAAAATTGTATAACATTCGAGCGTAAATCCCACTGTTGAATATCCGTAATGTTTTTTTAGTTCAATTTCAAAGCTTTGTTGACTTCATAATACACATACATATCCAGATGTACTAGATTGAAATGACAAATATGTTTTGAACAACCATATAGGTTGGTCGATGTGGAACAATTTTGGTTAAAGTTTGAAAAAATTCACAAGTATAACCACTGTTGAATGTTCTAAATGTATTTTAAACAAGATTTCATTGTACATTTATCATCAAAATACATTAATAAAACTATATAAACCAATTTCGAGTAACCAAATTGAACGATATTTGACGTTAAATTGTCGAATTGTTACCGTTTTGCCAAATATTGTATAGTATTTAAGCATAAAATCCACTGTTGAATATCCAAAATGTTTTTTTAGTTCAATTTCAAAATATTGTCTACATCATAATACATACGAATCAAGATGTACCAGTTGGAAATAATAAAATATGTTTTAAACAACCATATTGGTTGGTCGATGTCTAACAATTTAAGAGTATAACCCAACATTGAATGTTCTAAACATATTTTAAATATGATTTCATTGTATATTAATCATCAAAATAAAATAATAAAAATATATAAACCAATTTGGAGTCACAAATTCTCATTCTGAACGATTTTATTTGACGTTAAATGACTAATCGCTACCGTTTTGTCAAAATTGTATAACATTCATGCAAAAATCTACTGTTGAATATTCGAAACGTTTTTTTATTTCGATTTCAAAACTTTGTTGACATCATAATACACATAAGAATCTAGATGTACTAGTTTGAAATCACAAAATAATTTTTGAACAACCATACAGGTTTTTCGATGTCGAACAATTTTGGTCAAAGTTTGAAAACATTCACGAGTATAACCCATCGTTGGATATTCTAAACGTAATTTTAACCTGATTTCATTACATATTAATAATCAAAATACATTTATAAAACATTATAAACTAATTTCGAGTCACAAAATCAAATTTTGAACGATTTTGTTGGTTGTTAAATGATGAATTGCTACCGTTTGTCAAAATTGTACAACATTCGAGCGTAAAACCCAATGTTGAATATCCAAAATGTTTTTTTTTGTTCGATTTCAAATCTTTGTCGACATCATAATACACATACGAATCCAGATGCACTAGTTTGAAATCTCAAAAATATGTTTTGAACATCCATATAGGTTTGTCGATGCCGAACAACTTTGGTCAAAGTTTGAAAATTTTAACAAGTATAACCCATCGTTGGATCTTCTAAATGTAATTTTAACATGATTTCATTATATTTTAATAATCAAAATACATTAATAAAACTATATAAACCAATTATGAGTCACAAAATCACATTTGGAACAATTTTATTGGACGTTAAAAGAAGAATCACTACCGTTTGTCAAAATTGTATAACATTCTAGGGTAAAATCTGATGTTGAATATCCAGAAAAAAAAATTAGTTCGATTTCAAAACTTTGTCGACATCATAATACACATAAGAATCCATATGTACTAGTTTGAAATCACAAAATATGATTTGAACAATGATATCGGTTGGTCAATATCGAAACATTTTGGGCAAATTTTGAAAAAATTCATAACCCACAGATTGTATTTTAAACATGATTTCATTGTATATTAATCATCAAAATTCATTAATAAAACTATATAAACCAATTTCGAGTCACAAAATATGTTATGAACAACATTATAGGTTCATCAATATCGAACAATTTTGGTCAAATATTGAAAAAACTCACGAGTATAACCCAATGAACGTATTTTAAACTTGATTTCCTTGAATATTAATCATCAAAATACATTAATAAAACTATATAAACCAAATTCGAATCACAAAATCACATTTTGAACAATTTTATTGGATGTTAAATAACGAATCGTTACTGTTTAGTCAAAAATTTATAGTATTCAAGCTTAAAATTTACTGTTGAGTATCTGAAACGCTTTTTAGTTCAATTTCAAAACTTTGTCGACATCATAATACACATAGGAATCCAGATGAACTAGTTTGAAATTACAAAATATGTTTTGAACAACCATATGGGTTGTGGATGTCGAACAATTTTGGTCAAAGTTTGAAAAAAATCACAAGTATAACCACCGTTGAATGTTCTATATAAACAAATTTGGAGTCACAAAAATACATTATGAACGATTTTATTTGACGTTAAATGCCGAATCGCTACCGTTTTGTCAAAATTGTATAACACTCATGTGAAAAACCTACAGTTGAATATCCAAAACATTTTTTTATTTTGATTTCAAAACTTTGTTGACATCATAATACACATAAGAGTCAAGATGTACTAGTTTGAAATCACTTAATAAGTTTTGAACAACCATGTAGGTTTTTCGATGTCGAACAATTTTGGTCAAATCTTGAAAAAATTCACGAATATAACCCATCATTGGATGTTCTAAACGTAATTTTTACGTGATTTCATTATATATTAATAATCAAAATACATTAATAAAACTGTATAAACTAATTTCGAGTCACAAAATTAAAATTTGAACGATTTTGTTGGACGTAAAATGATGAATCGCTACCGCTTGTCAAAATTGTATAACATTCGAGCGTAAATCCCACTGTTGAATATCCGTAATGTTTTTTTAGTTCAATTTCAAAGCTTTGTTGACTTCATAATACACATACATATCCAGATGTACTAGATTGAAATGACAAATATGTTTTGAACAACCATATAGGTTGGTCGATGTGGAACAATTTTGGTTAAAGTTTGAAAAAATTCACAAGTATAACCACTGTTGAATGTTCTAAATGTATTTTAAACAAGATTTCATTGTACATTTATCATCAAAATACATTAATAAAACTATATAAACCAATTTCGAGTAACCAAATTGAACGATATTTGACGTTAAATTGTCGAATTGTTACCGTTTTGCCAAATATTGTATAGTATTTAAGCATAAAATCCACTGTTGAATATCCAAAATGTTTTTTTAGTTCAATTTCAAAATATTGTCTACATCATAATACATACGAATCAAGATGTACCAGTTGGAAATAATAAAATATGTTTTAAACAACCATATTGGTTGGTCGATGTCTAACAATTTAAGAGTATAACCCAACATTGAATGTTCTAAACATATTTTAAATATGATTTCATTGTATATTAATCATCAAAATAAAATAATAAAAATATATAAACCAATTTGGAGTCACAAATTCTCATTCTGAACGATTTTATTTGACGTTAAATGACTAATCGCTACCGTTTTGTCAAAATTGTATAACATTCATGCAAAAATCTACTGTTGAATATTCGAAACGTTTTTTTATTTCGATTTCAAAACTTTGTTGACATCATAATACACATAAGAATCTAGATGTACTAGTTTGAAATCACAAAATAATTTTTGAACAACCATACAGGTTTTTCGATGTCGAACAATTTTGGTCAAAGTTTGAAAACATTCACGAGTATAACCCATCGTTGGATATTCTAAACGTAATTTTAACCTGATTTCATTACATATTAATAATCAAAATACATTTATAAAACATTATAAACTAATTTCGAGTCACAAAATCAAATTTTGAACGATTTTGTTGGTTGTTAAATGATGAATTGCTACCGTTTGTCAAAATTGTACAACATTCGAGCGTAAAACCCAATGTTGAATATCCAAAATGTTTTTTTTTGTTCGATTTCAAATCTTTGTCGACATCATAATACACATACGAATCCAGATGCACTAGTTTGAAATCTCAAAAATATGTTTTGAACATCCATATAGGTTTGTCGATGCCGAACAACTTTGGTCAAAGTTTGAAAATTTTAACAAGTATAACCCATCGTTGGATCTTCTAAATGTAATTTTAACATGATTTCATTATATTTTAATAATCAAAATACATTAATAAAACTATATAAACCAATTATGAGTCACAAAATCACATTTGGAACAATTTTATTGGACGTTAAAAGAAGAATCACTACCGTTTGTCAAAATTGTATAACATTCTAGGGTAAAATCTGATGTTGAATATCCAGAAAAAAAAATTAGTTCGATTTCAAAACTTTGTCGACATCATAATACACATAAGAATCCATATGTACTAGTTTGAAATCACAAAATATGATTTGAACAATGATATCGGTTGGTCAATATCGAAACATTTTGGGCAAATTTTGAAAAAATTCATAACCCACATATTGTATTTTAAACATGATTTCATTGTATATTAATCATCAAAATTCATTAATAAAACTATATAAACCAATTTCGAGTCACAAAATATGTTATGAACAACATTATAGGTTCATCAATATCGAACAATTTTGGTCAAATATTGAAAAAACTCACGAGTATAACCCAATGAACGTATTTTAAACTTGATTTCCTTGAATATTAATCATCAAAATACATTAATAAAACTATATAAACCAAATTCGAATCACAAAATCACATTTTGAACAATTTTATTGGATGTTAAATAACGAATCGTTACTGTTTAGTCAAAAATTTATAGTATTCAAGCTTAAAATTTACTGTTGAGTATCTGAAACGCTTTTTAGTTCAATTTCAAAACTTTGTCGACATCATAATACACATAGGAATCCAGATGAACTAGTTTGAAATTACAAAATATGTTTTGAACAACCATATGGGTTGTGGATGTCGAACAATTTTGGTCAAAGTTTGAAAAAAAATCACAAGTATAACCACCGTTGAATGTTCTATATAAACAAATTTGGAGTCACAAAAATACATTATGAACGATTTTATTTGACGTTAAATGCCGAATCGCTACCGTTTTGTCAAAATTGTATAACACTCATGTGAAAAACCTACAGTTGAATATCCAAAACATTTTTTTATTTTGATTTCAAAACTTTGTTGACATCATAATACACATAAGAGTCAAGATGTACTAGTTTGAAATCACTTAATAAGTTTTGAACAACCATGTAGGTTTTTCGATGTCGAACAATTTTGGTCAAATCTTGAAAAAATTCACGAATATAACCCATCATTGGATGTTCTAAACGTAATTTTTACGTGATTTCATTATATATTAATAATCAAAATACATTAATAAAACTGTATAAACTAATTTCGAGTCACAAAATTAAAATTTGAACGATTTTGTTGGACGTAAAATGATGAATCGCTACCGCTTGTCAAAATTGTATAACATTCGAGCGTAAATCCCACTGTTGAATATCCGTAATGTTTTTTTAGTTCAATTTCAAAGCTTTGTTGACTTCATAATACACATACATATCCAGATGTACTAGATTGAAATGACAAATATGTTTTGAACAACCATATAGGTTGGTCGATGTGGAACAATTTTGGTTAAAGTTTGAAAAAATTCACAAGTATAACCACTGTTGAATGTTCTAAATGTATTTTAAACAAGATTTCATTGTACATTTATCATCAAAATACATTAATAAAACTATATAAACCAATTTCGAGTAACCAAATTGAACGATATTTGACGTTAAATTGTCGAATTGTTACCGTTTTGCCAAATATTGTATAGTATTTAAGCATAAAATCCACTGTTGAATATCCAAAATGTTTTTTTAGTTCAATTTCAAAATATTGTCTACATCATAATACATACGAATCAAGATGTACCAGTTGGAAATAATAAAATATGTTTTAAACAACCATATTGGTTGGTCGATGTCTAACAATTTAAGAGTATAACCCAACATTGAATGTTCTAAACATATTTTAAATATGATTTCATTGTATATTAATCATCAAAATAAAATAATAAAAATATATAAACCAATTTGGAGTCACAAATTCTCATTCTGAACGATTTTATTTGACGTTAAATGACTAATCGCTACCGTTTTGTCAAAATTGTATAACATTCATGCAAAAATCTACTGTTGAATATTCGAAACGTTTTTTTATTTCGATTTCAAAACTTTGTTGACATCATAATACACATAAGAATCTAGATGTACTAGTTTGAAATCACAAAATAATTTTTGAACAACCATACAGGTTTTTCGATGTCGAACAATTTTGGTCAAAGTTTGAAAACATTCACGAGTATAACCCATCGTTGGATATTCTAAACGTAATTTTAACCTGATTTCATTACATATTAATAATCAAAATACATTTATAAAACATTATAAACTAATTTCGAGTCACAAAATCAAATTTTGAACGATTTTGTTGGTTGTTAAATGATGAATTGCTACCGTTTGTCAAAATTGTATAACATTCGAGCGTAAAACCCAATGTTGAATATCCAAAATGTTTTTTTTTGTTCGATTTCAAATCTTTGTCGACATCATAATACACATACGAATCCAGATGCACTAGTTTGAAATCTCAAAAATATGTTTTGAACATCCATATAGGTTTGTCGATGCCGAACAACTTTGGTCAAAGTTTGAAAATTTTAACAAGTATAACCCATCGTTGGATCTTCTAAATGTAATTTTAACATGATTTCATTATATTTTAATAATCAAAATACATTAATAAAACTATATAAACCAATTATGAGTCACAAAATCACATTTGGAACAATTTTATTGGACGTTAAAAGAAGAATCACTACCGTTTGTCAAAATTGTATAACATTCTAGGGTAAAATCTGATGTTGAATATCCAGAAAAAAAAATTAGTTCGATTTCAAAACTTTGTCGACATCATAATACACATAAGAATCCATATGTACTAGTTTGAAATCACAAAATATGATTTGAACAATGATATCGGTTGGTCAATATCGAAACATTTTGGGCAAATTTTGAAAAAATTCATAACCCACAGATTGTATTTTAAACATGATTTCATTGTATATTAATCATCAAAATTCATTAATAAAACTATATAAACCAATTTCGAGTCACAAAATATGTTATGAACAACATTATAGGTTCATCAATATCGAACAATTTTGGTCAAATATTGAAAAAACTCACGAGTATAACCCAATGAACGTATTTTAAACTTGATTTCCTTGAATATTAATCATCAAAATACATTAATAAAACTATATAAACCAAATTCGAATCACAAAATCACATTTTGAACAATTTTATTGGATGTTAAATAACGAATCGTTACTGTTTAGTCAAAAATTTATAGTATTCAAGCTTAAAATTTACTGTTGAGTATCTGAAACGCTTTTTAGTTCAATTTCAAAACTTTGTCGACATCATAATACACATAGGAATCCAGATGAACTAGTTTGAAATTACAAAATATGTTTTGAACAACCATATGGGTTGTGGATGTCGAACAATTTTGGTCAAAGTTTGAAAAAAAATCACAAGTATAACCACCGTTGAATGTTCTATATAAACAAATTTGGAGTCACAAAAATACATTATGAACGATTTTATTTGACGTTAAATGCCGAATCGCTACCGTTTTGTCAAAATTGTATAACACTCATGTGAAAAACCTACAGTTGAATATCCAAAACATTTTTTTATTTTGATTTCAAAACTTTGTTGACATCATAATACACATAAGAGTCAAGATGTACTAGTTTGAAATCACTTAATAAGTTTTGAACAACCATGTAGGTTTTTCGATGTCGAACAATTTTGGTCAAATCTTGAAAAAATTCACGAATATAACCCATCATTGGATGTTCTAAACGTAATTTTTACGTGATTTCATTATATATTAATAATCAAAATACATTAATAAAACTGTATAAACTAATTTCGAGTCACAAAATTAAAATTTGAACGATTTTGTTGGACGTAAAATGATGAATCGCTACCGCTTGTCAAAATTGTATAACATTCGAGCGTAAATCCCACTGTTGAATATCCGTAATGTTTTTTTAGTTCAATTTCAAAGCTTTGTTGACTTCATAATACACATACATATCCAGATGTACTAGATTGAAATGACAAATATGTTTTGAACAACCATATAGGTTGGTCGATGTGGAACAATTTTGGTTAAAGTTTGAAAAAATTCACAAGTATAACCACTGTTGAATGTTCTAAATGTATTTTAAACAAGATTTCATTGTACATTTATCATCAAAATACATTAATAAAACTATATAAACCAATTTCGAGTAACCAAATTGAACGATATTTGACGTTAAATTGTCGAATTGTTACCGTTTTGCCAAATATTGTATAGTATTTAAGCATAAAATCCACTGTTGAATATCCAAAATGTTTTTTTAGTTCAATTTCAAAATATTGTCTACATCATAATACATACGAATCAAGATGTACCCGTTGGAAATAATAAAATATGTTTTAAACAACCATATTGGTTGGTCGATGTCTAACAATTTAAGAGTATAACCCAACATTGAATGTTCTAAACATATTTTAAATATGATTTCATTGTATATTAATCATCAAAATAAAATAATAAAAATATATAAACCAATTTCGAGTCATAAATTCTCATTCTGAACGATTTTATTTGACGTTAAATGACTAATCGCTACCGTTTTGTCAAAATTGTATAACATTCATGCAAAAATCTACTGTTGAATATTCGAAACGTTTTTTTATTTCGATTTCAAAACTTTGTTGACATCATAATACACATAAGAATCTAGATGTACTAGTTTGAAATCACAAAATAATTTTTGAACAACCATACAGGTTTTTCGATGTCGAACAATTTTGGTCAAAGTTTGAAAACATTCACGAGTATAACCCATCGTTGGATATTCTAAACGTAATTTTAACCTGATTTCATTACATATTAATAATCAAAATACATTTATAAAACATTATAAACTAATTTCGAGTCACAAAATCAAATTTTGAACGATTTTGTTGGTTGTTAAATGATGAATTGCTACCGTTTGTCAAAATTGTATAACATTCGAGCGTAAAACCCAATGTTGAATATCCAAAATGTTTTTTTTTGTTCGATTTCAAATCTTTGTCGACATCATAATACACATACGAATCCAGATGCACTAGTTTGAAATCTCAAAAATATGTTTTGAACATCCATATAGGTTTGTCGATGCCGAACAACTTTGGTCAAAGTTTGAAAATTTTAACAAGTATAACCCATCGTTGGATCTTCTAAATGTAATTTTAACATGATTTCATTATATTTTAATAATCAAAATACATTAATAAAACTATATAAACCAATTATGAGTCACAAAATCACATTTGGAACAATTTTATTGGACGTTAAAAGAAGAATCACTACCGTTTGTCAAAATTGTATAACATTCTAGGGTAAAATCTGATGTTGAATATCCAGAAAAAAAAATTAGTTCGATTTCAAAACTTTGTCGACATCATAATACACATAAGAATCCATATGTACTAGTTTGAAATCACAAAATATGATTTGAACAATGATATCGGTTGGTCAATATCGAAACATTTTGGGCAAATTTTGAAAAAATTCATAACCCACATATTGTATTTTAAACATGATTTCATTGTATATTAATCATCAAAATTCATTAATAAAACTATATAAACCAATTTCGAGTCACAAAATATGTTATGAACAACATTATAGGTTCATCAATATCGAACAATTTTGGTCAAATATTGAAAAAACTCACGAGTATAACCCAATGAACGTATTTTAAACTTGATTTCCTTGAATATTAATCATCAAAATACATTAATAAAACTATATAAACCAAATTCGAATCACAAAATCACATTTTGAACAATTTTATTGGATGTTAAATAACGAATCGTTACTGTTTAGTCAAAAATTTATAGTATTCAAGCTTAAAATTTACTGTTGAGTATCTGAAACGCTTTTTAGTTCAATTTCAAAACTTTGTCGACATCATAATACACATAGGAATCCAGATGAACTAGTTTGAAATTACAAAATATGTTTTGAACAACCATATGGGTTGTGGATGTCGAACAATTTTGGTCAAAGTTTGAAAAAAAAATCACAAGTATAACCACCGTTGAATGTTCTATATAAACAAATTTGGAGTCACAAAAATACATTATGAACGATTTTATTTGACGTTAAATGCCGAATCGCTACCGTTTTGTCAAAATTGTATAACACTCATGTGAAAAACCTACAGTTGAATATCCAAAACATTTTTTTATTTTGATTTCAAAACTTTGTTGACATCATAATACACATAAGAGTCAAGATGTACTAGTTTGAAATCACTTAATAAGTTTTGAACAACCATGTAGGTTTTTCGATGTCGAACAATTTTGGTCAAATCTTGAAAAAATTCACGAATATAACCCATCATTGGATGTTCTAAACGTAATTTTTACGTGATTTCATTATATATTAATAATCAAAATACATTAATAAAACTGTATAAACTAATTTCGAGTCACAAAATTAAAATTTGAACGATTTTGTTGGACGTAAAATGATGAATCGCTACCGCTTGTCAAAATTGTATAACATTCGAGCGTAAATCCCACTGTTGAATATCCGTAATGTTTTTTTAGTTCAATTTCAAAGCTTTGTTGACTTCATAATACACATACATATCCAGATGTACTAGATTGAAATGACAAATATGTTTTGAACAACCATATAGGTTGGTCGATGTGGAACAATTTTGGTTAAAGTTTGAAAAAATTCACAAGTATAACCACTGTTGAATGTTCTAAATGTATTTTAAACAAGATTTCATTGTACATTTGTCATCAAAATACATTAATAAAACTATATAAACCAATTTCGAGTAACCAAATTGAACGATATTTGACGTTAAATTGTCGAATTGTTACCGTTTTGCCAAATATTGTATAGTATTTAAGCATAAAATCCACTGTTGAATATCCAAAATGTTTTTTTAGTTCAATTTCAAAATATTGTCTACATCATAATACATACGAATCAAGATGTACCCGTTGGAAATAATAAAATATGTTTTAAACAACCATATTGGTTGGTCGATGTCTAACAATTTAAGAGTATAACCCAACATTGAATGTTCTAAACATATTTTAAATATGATTTCATTGTATATTAATCATCAAAATAAAATAATAAAAATATATAAACCAATTTCGAGTCAAAAATTCTCATTCTGAACGATTTTATTTGACGTTAAATGACTAATCGCTACCGTTTTGTCAAAATTGTATAACATTCATGCAAAAATCTACTGTTGAATATTCGAAACGTTTTTTTATTTCGATTTCAAAACTTTGTTGACATCATAATACACATAAGAATCTAGATGTACTAGTTTGAAATCACAAAATAATTTTTGAACAACCATACAGGTTTTTCGATGTCGAACAATTTTGGTCAAAGTTTGAAAACATTCACGAGTATAACCCATCGTTGGATATTCTAAACGTAATTTTAACCTGATTTCATTACATATTAATAATCAAAATACATTTATAAAACATTATAAACTAATTTCGAGTCACAAAATCAAATTTTGAACGATTTTGTTGGTTGTTAAATGATGAATTGCTACCGTTTGTCAAAATTGTATAACATTCGAGCGTAAAACCCAATGTTGAATATCCAAAATGTTTTTTTTTGTTCGATTTCAAATCTTTGTCGACATCATAATACACATACGAATCCAGATGCACTAGTTTGAAATCTCAAAAATATGTTTTGAACATCCATATAGGTTTGTCGATGCCGAACAACTTTGGTCAAAGTTTGAAAATTTTAACAAGTATAACCCATCGTTGGATCTTCTAAATGTAATTTTAACATGATTTCATTATATTTTAATAATCAAAATACATTAATAAAACTATATAAACCAATTATGAGTCACAAAATCACATTTGGAACAATTTTATTGGACGTTAAAAGAAGAATCACTACCGTTTGTCAAAATTGTATAACATTCTAGGGTAAAATCTGATGTTGAATATCCAGAAAAAAAAATTAGTTCGATTTCAAAACTTTGTCGACATCATAATACACATAAGAATCCATATGTACTAGTTTGAAATCACAAAATATGATTTGAACAATGATATCGGTTGGTCAATATCGAAACATTTTGGGCAAATTTTGAAAAAATTCATAACCCACATATTGTATTTTAAACATGATTTCATTGTATATTAATCATCAAAATTCATTAATAAAACTATATAAACCAATTTCGAGTCACAAAATATGTTATGAACAACATTATAGGTTCATCAATATCGAACAATTTTGGTCAAATATTGAAAAAACTCACGAGTATAACCCAATGAACGTATTTTAAACTTGATTTCCTTGAATATTAATCATCAAAATACATTAATAAAACTATATAAACCAAATTCGAATCACAAAATCACATTTTGAACAATTTTATTGGATGTTAAATAACGAATCGTTACTGTTTAGTCAAAAATTTATAGTATTCAAGCTTAAAATTTACTGTTGAGTATCTGAAACGCTTTTTAGTTCAATTTCAAAACTTTGTCGACATCATAATACACATAGGAATCCAGATGAACTAGTTTGAAATTACAAAATATGTTTTGAACAACCATATGGGTTGTGGATGTCGAACAATTTTGGTCAAAGTTTGAAAAAAAAATCACAAGTATAACCACCGTTGAATGTTCTATATAAACAAATTTGGAGTCACAAAAATACATTATGAACGATTTTATTTGACGTTAAATGCCGAATCGCTACCGTTTTGTCAAAATTGTATAACACTCATGTGAAAAACCTACAGTTGAATATCCAAAACATTTTTTTATTTTGATTTCAAAACTTTGTTGACATCATAATACACATAAGAGTCAAGATGTACTAGTTTGAAATCACTTAATAAGTTTTGAACAACCATGTAGGTTTTTCGATGTCGAACAATTTTGGTCAAATCTTGAAAAAATTCACGAATATAACCCATCATTGGATGTTCTAAACGTAATTTTTACGTGATTTCATTATATATTAATAATCAAAATACATTAATAAAACTGTATAAACTAATTTCGAGTCACAAAATTAAAATTTGAACGATTTTGTTGGACGTAAAATGATGAATCGCTACCGCTTGTCAAAATTGTATAACATTCGAGCGTAAATCCCACTGTTGAATATCCGTAATGTTTTTTTAGTTCAATTTCAAAGCTTTGTTGACTTCATAATACACATACATATCCAGATGTACTAGATTGAAATGACAAATATGTTTTGAACAACCATATAGGTTGGTCGATGTGGAACAATTTTGGTTAAAGTTTGAAAAAATTCACAAGTATAACCACTGTTGAATGTTCTAAATGTATTTTAAACAAGATTTCATTGTACATTTGTCATCAAAATACATTAATAAAACTATATAAACCAATTTCGAGTAACCAAATTGAACGATATTTGACGTTAAATTGTCGAATTGTTACCGTTTTGCCAAATATTGTATAGTATTTAAGCATAAAATCCACTGTTGAATATCCAAAATGTTTTTTTAGTTCAATTTCAAAATATTGTCTACATCATAATACATACGAATCAAGATGTACCCGTTGGAAATAATAAAATATGTTTTAAACAACCATATTGGTTGGTCGATGTCTAACAATTTAAGAGTATAACCCAACATTGAATGTTCTAAACATATTTTAAATATGATTTCATTGTATATTAATCATCAAAATAAAATAATAAAAATATATAAACCAATTTCGAGTCAAAAATTCTCATTCTGAACGATTTTATTTGACGTTAAATGACTAATCGCTACCGTTTTGTCAAAATTGTATAACATTCATGCAAAAATCTACTGTTGAATATTCGAAACGTTTTTTTATTTCGATTTCAAAACTTTGTTGACATCATAATACACATAAGAATCTAGATGTACTAGTTTGAAATCACAAAATAATTTTTGAACAACCATACAGGTTTTTCGATGTCGAACAATTTTGGTCAAAGTTTGAAAACATTCACGAGTATAACCCATCGTTGGATATTCTAAACGTAATTTTAACCTGATTTCATTACATATTAATAATCAAAATACATTTATAAAACATTATAAACTAATTTCGAGTCACAAAATCAAATTTTGAACGATTTTGTTGGTTGTTAAATGATGAATTGCTACCGTTTGTCAAAATTGTATAACATTCGAGCGTAAAACCCAATGTTGAATATCCAAAATGTTTTTTTTTGTTCGATTTCAAATCTTTGTCGACATCATAATACACATACGAATCCAGATGCACTAGTTTGAAATCTCAAAAATATGTTTTGAACATCCATATAGGTTTGTCGATGCCGAACAACTTTGGTCAAAGTTTGAAAATTTTAACAAGTATAACCCATCGTTGGATCTTCTAAATGTAATTTTAACATGATTTCATTATATTTTAATAATCAAAATACATTAATAAAACTATATAAACCAATTATGAGTCACAAAATCACATTTGGAACAATTTTATTGGACGTTAAAAGAAGAATCACTACCGTTTGTCAAAATTGTATAACATTCTAGGGTAAAATCTGATGTTGAATATCCAGAAAAAAAAATTAGTTCGATTTCAAAACTTTGTCGACATCATAATACACATAAGAATCCATATGTACTAGTTTGAAATCACAAAATATGATTTGAACAATGATATCGGTTGGTCAATATCGAAACATTTTGGGCAAATTTTGAAAAAATTCATAACCCACATATTGTATTTTAAACATGATTTCATTGTATATTAATCATCAAAATTCATTAATAAAACTATATAAACCAATTTCGAGTCACAAAATATGTTATGAACAACATTATAGGTTCATCAATATCGAACAATTTTGGTCAAATATTGAAAAAACTCACGAGTATAACCCAATGAACGTATTTTAAACTTGATTTCCTTGAATATTAATCATCAAAATACATTAATAAAACTATATAAACCAAATTCGAATCACAAAATCACATTTTGAACAATTTTATTGGATGTTAAATAACGAATCGTTACTGTTTAGTCAAAAATTTATAGTATTCAAGCTTAAAATTTACTGTTGAGTATCTGAAACGCTTTTTAGTTCAATTTCAAAACTTTGTCGACATCATAATACACATAGGAATCCAGATGAACTAGTTTGAAATTACAAAATATGTTTTGAACAACCATATGGGTTGTGGATGTCGAACAATTTTGGTCAAAGTTTGAAAAAAAATCACAAGTATAACCACCGTTGAATGTTCTATATAAACAAATTTGGAGTCACAAAAATACATTATGAACGATTTTATTTGACGTTAAATGCCGAATCGCTACCGTTTTGTCAAAATTGTATAACACTCATGTGAAAAACCTACAGTTGAATATCCAAAACATTTTTTTATTTTGATTTCAAAACTTTGTTGACATCATAATACACATAAGAGTCAAGATGTACTAGTTTGAAATCACTTAATAAGTTTTGAACAACCATGTAGGTTTTTCGATGTCGAACAATTTTGGTCAAATCTTGAAAAAATTCACGAATATAACCCATCATTGGATGTTCTAAACGTAATTTTTACGTGATTTCATTATATATTAATAATCAAAATACATTAATAAAACTGTATAAACTAATTTCGAGTCACAAAATTAAAATTTGAACGATTTTGTTGGACGTAAAATGATGAATCGCTACCGCTTGTCAAAATTGTATAACATTCGAGCGTAAATCCCACTGTTGAATATCCGTAATGTTTTTTTAGTTCAATTTCAAAGCTTTGTTGACTTCATAATACACATACATATCCAGATGTACTAGATTGAAATGACAAATATGTTTTGAACAACCATATAGGTTGGTCGATGTGGAACAATTTTGGTTAAAGTTTGAAAAAATTCACAAGTATAACCACTGTTGAATGTTCTAAATGTATTTTAAACAAGATTTCATTGTACATTTATCATCAAAATACATTAATAAAACTATATAAACCAATTTCGAGTAACCAAATTGAACGATATTTGACGTTAAATTGTCGAATTGTTACCGTTTTGCCAAATATTGTATAGTATTTAAGCATAAAATCCACTGTTGAATATCCAAAATGTTTTTTTAGTTCAATTTCAAAATATTGTCTACATCATAATACATACGAATCAAGATGTACCAGTTGGAAATAATAAAATATGTTTTAAACAACCATATTGGTTGGTCGATGTCTAACAATTTAAGAGTATAACCCAACATTGAATGTTCTAAACATATTTTAAATATGATTTCATTGTATATTAATCATCAAAATAAAATAATAAAAATATATAAACCAATTTGGAGTCACAAATTCTCATTCTGAACGATTTTATTTGACGTTAAATGACTAATCGCTACCGTTTTGTCAAAATTGTATAACATTCATGCAAAAATCTACTGTTGAATATTCGAAACGTTTTTTTATTTCGATTTCAAAACTTTGTTGACATCATAATACACATAAGAATCTAGATGTACTAGTTTGAAATCACAAAATAATTTTTGAACAACCATACAGGTTTTTCGATGTCGAACAATTTTGGTCAAAGTTTGAAAACATTCACGAGTATAACCCATCGTTGGATATTCTAAACGTAATTTTAACCTGATTTCATTACATATTAATAATCAAAATACATTTATAAAACATTATAAACTAATTTCGAGTCACAAAATCAAATTTTGAACGATTTTGTTGGTTGTTAAATGATGAATTGCTACCGTTTGTCAAAATTGTACAACATTCGAGCGTAAAACCCAATGTTGAATATCCAAAATGTTTTTTTTTGTTCGATTTCAAATCTTTGTCGACATCATAATACACATACGAATCCAGATGCACTAGTTTGAAATCTCAAAAATATGTTTTGAACATCCATATAGGTTTGTCGATGCCGAACAACTTTGGTCAAAGTTTGAAAATTTTAACAAGTATAACCCATCGTTGGATCTTCTAAATGTAATTTTAACATGATTTCATTATATTTTAATAATCAAAATACATTAATAAAACTATATAAACCAATTATGAGTCACAAAATCACATTTGGAACAATTTTATTGGACGTTAAAAGAAGAATCACTACCGTTTGTCAAAATTGTATAACATTCTAGGGTAAAATCTGATGTTGAATATCCAGAAAAAAAAATTAGTTCGATTTCAAAACTTTGTCGACATCATAATACACATAAGAATCCATATGTACTAGTTTGAAATCACAAAATATGATTTGAACAATGATATCGGTTGGTCAATATCGAAACATTTTGGGCAAATTTTGAAAAAATTCATAACCCACAGATTGTATTTTAAACATGATTTCATTGTATATTAATCATCAAAATTCATTAATAAAACTATATAAACCAATTTCGAGTCACAAAATATGTTATGAACAACATTATAGGTTCATCAATATCGAACAATTTTGGTCAAATATTGAAAAAACTCACGAGTATAACCCAATGAACGTATTTTAAACTTGATTTCCTTGAATATTAATCATCAAAATACATTAATAAAACTATATAAACCAAATTCGAATCACAAAATCACATTTTGAACAATTTTATTGGATGTTAAATAACGAATCGTTACTGTTTAGTCAAAAATTTATAGTATTCAAGCTTAAAATTTACTGTTGAGTATCTGAAACGCTTTTTAGTTCAATTTCAAAACTTTGTCGACATCATAATACACATAGGAATCCAGATGAACTAGTTTGAAATTACAAAATATGTTTTGAACAACCATATGGGTTGTGGATGTCGAACAATTTTGGTCAAAGTTTGAAAAAAAATCACAAGTATAACCACCGTTGAATGTTCTATATAAACAAATTTGGAGTCACAAAAATACATTATGAACGATTTTATTTGACGTTAAATGCCGAATCGCTACCGTTTTGTCAAAATTGTATAACACTCATGTGAAAAACCTACAGTTGAATATCCAAAACATTTTTTTATTTTGATTTCAAAACTTTGTTGACATCATAATACACATAAGAGTCAAGATGTACTAGTTTGAAATCACTTAATAAGTTTTGAACAACCATGTAGGTTTTTCGATGTCGAACAATTTTGGTCAAATCTTGAAAAAATTCACGAATATAACCCATCATTGGATGTTCTAAACGTAATTTTTACGTGATTTCATTATATATTAATAATCAAAATACATTAATAAAACTGTATAAACTAATTTCGAGTCACAAAATTAAAATTTGAACGATTTTGTTGGACGTAAAATGATGAATCGCTACCGCTTGTCAAAATTGTATAACATTCGAGCGTAAATCCCACTGTTGAATATCCGTAATGTTTTTTTAGTTCAATTTCAAAGCTTTGTTGACTTCATAATACACATACATATCCAGATGTACTAGATTGAAATGACAAATATGTTTTGAACAACCATATAGGTTGGTCGATGTGGAACAATTTTGGTTAAAGTTTGAAAAAATTCACAAGTATAACCACTGTTGAATGTTCTAAATGTATTTTAAACAAGATTTCATTGTACATTTATCATCAAAATACATTAATAAAACTATATAAACCAATTTCGAGTAACCAAATTGAACGATATTTGACGTTAAATTGTCGAATTGTTACCGTTTTGCCAAATATTGTATAGTATTTAAGCATAAAATCCACTGTTGAATATCCAAAATGTTTTTTTAGTTCAATTTCAAAATATTGTCTACATCATAATACATACGAATCAAGATGTACCAGTTGGAAATAATAAAATATGTTTTAAACAACCATATTGGTTGGTCGATGTCTAACAATTTAAGAGTATAACCCAACATTGAATGTTCTAAACATATTTTAAATATGATTTCATTGTATATTAATCATCAAAATAAAATAATAAAAATATATAAACCAATTTGGAGTCACAAATTCTCATTCTGAACGATTTTATTTGACGTTAAATGACTAATCGCTACCGTTTTGTCAAAATTGTATAACATTCATGCAAAAATCTACTGTTGAATATTCGAAACGTTTTTTTATTTCGATTTCAAAACTTTGTTGACATCATAATACACATAAGAATCTAGATGTACTAGTTTGAAATCACAAAATAATTTTTGAACAACCATACAGGTTTTTCGATGTCGAACAATTTTGGTCAAAGTTTGAAAACATTCACGAGTATAACCCATCGTTGGATATTCTAAACGTAATTTTAACCTGATTTCATTACATATTAATAATCAAAATACATTTATAAAACATTATAAACTAATTTCGAGTCACAAAATCAAATTTTGAACGATTTTGTTGGTTGTTAAATGATGAATTGCTACCGTTTGTCAAAATTGTACAACATTCGAGCGTAAAACCCAATGTTGAATATCCAAAATGTTTTTTTTTGTTCGATTTCAAATCTTTGTCGACATCATAATACACATACGAATCCAGATGCACTAGTTTGAAATCTCAAAAATATGTTTTGAACATCCATATAGGTTTGTCGATGCCGAACAACTTTGGTCAAAGTTTGAAAATTTTAACAAGTATAACCCATCGTTGGATCTTCTAAATGTAATTTTAACATGATTTCATTATATTTTAATAATCAAAATACATTAATAAAACTATATAAACCAATTATGAGTCACAAAATCACATTTGGAACAATTTTATTGGACGTTAAAAGAAGAATCACTACCGTTTGTCAAAATTGTATAACATTCTAGGGTAAAATCTGATGTTGAATATCCAGAAAAAAAAATTAGTTCGATTTCAAAACTTTGTCGACATCATAATACACATAAGAATCCATATGTACTAGTTTGAAATCACAAAATATGATTTGAACAATGATATCGGTTGGTCAATATCGAAACATTTTGGGCAAATTTTGAAAAAATTCATAACCCACAGATTGTATTTTAAACATGATTTCATTGTATATTAATCATCAAAATTCATTAATAAAACTATATAAACCAATTTCGAGTCACAAAATATGTTATGAACAACATTATAGGTTCATCAATATCGAACAATTTTGGTCAAATATTGAAAAAACTCACGAGTATAACCCAATGAACGTATTTTAAACTTGATTTCCTTGAATATTAATCATCAAAATACATTAATAAAACTATATAAACCAAATTCGAATCACAAAATCACATTTTGAACAATTTTATTGGATGTTAAATAACGAATCGTTACTGTTTAGTCAAAAATTTATAGTATTCAAGCTTAAAATTTACTGTTGAGTATCTGAAACGCTTTTTAGTTCAATTTCAAAACTTTGTCGACATCATAATACACATAGGAATCCAGATGAACTAGTTTGAAATTACAAAATATGTTTTGAACAACCATATGGGTTGTGGATGTCGAACAATTTTGGTCAAAGTTTGAAAAAAAATCACAAGTATAACCACCGTTGAATGTTCTATATAAACAAATTTGGAGTCACAAAAATACATTATGAACGATTTTATTTGACGTTAAATGCCGAATCGCTACCGTTTTGTCAAAATTGTATAACACTCATGTGAAAAACCTACAGTTGAATATCCAAAACATTTTTTTATTTTGATTTCAAAACTTTGTTGACATCATAATACACATAAGAGTCAAGATGTACTAGTTTGAAATCACTTAATAAGTTTTGAACAACCATGTAGGTTTTTCGATGTCGAACAATTTTGGTCAAATCTTGAAAAAATTCACGAATATAACCCATCATTGGATGTTCTAAACGTAATTTTTACGTGATTTCATTATATATTAATAATCAAAATACATTAATAAAACTGTATAAACTAATTTCGAGTCACAAAATTAAAATTTGAACGATTTTGTTGGACGTAAAATGATGAATCGCTACCGCTTGTCAAAATTGTATAACATTCGAGCGTAAATCCCACTGTTGAATATCCGTAATGTTTTTTTAGTTCAATTTCAAAACTTTGTTGACTTCATAATACACATACATATCCAGATGTACTAGATTGAAATGGCAAATATGTTTTGAAAAACCATATAGGTTGGTCGATGTGGAACAATTTTGGTTAAAGTTTGAAAAAATTCACAAGTATAACCACTGTTGAATGTTCTAAATGTATTTTAAACAAGATTTCATTGTACATTTATCATCAAAATACATTAATAAAACCATATAAACCAATTTCGAGTAACCAAATTGAACGATATTTGACGTTAAATTGTCGAATTGTTACCGTTTTGCCAAATATTGTATAGTATTTAAGCATAAAATCCACTGTTGAATATCCAAAATGTTTTTTTAGTTCAATTTCAAAATATTGTCTACATCATAATACATACGAATCAAGATGTACCAGTTGGAAATAATAAAATATGTTTTAAACAACCATATTGGTTGGTCGATGTCTAACAATTTAAGAGTATAACCCAACATTGAATGTTCTAAACATATTTTAAATATGATTTCATTGTATATTAATCATCAAAATAAAATAATAAAAATATATAAACCAATTTGGAGTCACAAATTCTCATTCTGAACGATTTTATTTGACGTTAAATGACTAATCGCTACCGTTTTGTCAAAATTGTATAACATTCATGCAAAAATCTACTGTTGAATATTCGAAACGTTTTTTTATTTCGATTTCAAAACTTTGTTGACATCATAATGCACATAAGAATCTAGATGTACTAGTTTGAAATCACAAAATAATTTTTGAACAACCATACAGGTTTTTCGATGTCGAACAATTTTGGTCAAAGTTTGAAAACATTCACGAGTATAACCCATCGTTGGATATTCTAAACGTAATTTTAACCTGATTTCATTACATATTAATAATCAAAATACATTTATAAAACATTATAAACTAATTTCGAGTCACAAAATCAAATTTTGAACGATTTTGTTGGTTGTTAAATGATGAATTGCTACCGTTTGTCAAAATTGTATAACATTCGAGCGTAAAACCCAATGTTGAATATCCAAAATGTTTTTTTTTGTTCGATTTCAAATCTTTGTCGACATCATAATACACATACGAATCCAGATGCACTAGTTTGAAATCTCAAAAATATGTTTTGAACATCCATATAGGTTTGTCGATGCCGAACAACTTTGGTCAAAGTTTGAAAATTTTAACAAGTATAACCCATCGTTGGATCTTCTAAATGTAATTTTAACATGATTTCATTATATTTTAATAATCAAAATACATTAATAAAACTATATAAACCAATTATGAGTCACAAAATCACATTTGGAACAATTTTATTGGACGTTAAAAGAAGAATCACTACCGTTTGTCAAAATTGTATAACATTCTAGGGTAAAATCTGATGTTGAATATCCAGAAAAAAAAATTAGTTCGATTTCAAAACTTTGTCGACATCATAATACACATAAGAATCCATATGTACTAGTTTGAAATCACAAAATATGATTTGAACAATGATATCGGTTGGTCAATATCGAAACATTTTGGGCAAATTTTGAAAAAATTCATAACCCACATATTGTATTTTAAACATGATTTCATTGTATATTAATCATCAAAATTCATTAATAAAACTATATAAACCAATTTCGAGTCACAAAATATGTTATGAACAACATTATAGGTTCATCAATATCGAACAATTTTGGTCAAATATTGAAAAAACTCACGAGTATAACCCAATGAACGTATTTTAAACTTGATTTCCTTGAATATTAATCATCAAAATACATTAATAAAACTATATAAACCAAATTCGAATCACAAAATCACATTTTGAACAATTTTATTGGATGTTAAATAACGAATCGTTACTGTTTAGTCAAAAATTTATAGTATTCAAGCTTAAAATTTACTGTTGAGTATCTGAAACGCTTTTTAGTTCAATTTCAAAACTTTGTCGACATCATAATACACATAGGAATCCAGATGAACTAGTTTGAAATTACAAAATATGTTTTGAACAACCATATGGGTTGTGGATGTCGAACAATTTTGGTCAAAGTTTGAAAAAAAATCACAAGTATAACCACCGTTGAATGTTCTATATAAACAAATTTGGAGTCACAAAAATACATTATGAACGATTTTATTTGACGTTAAATGCCGAATCGCTACCGTTTTGTCAAAATTGTATAACACTCATGTGAAAAACCTACAGTTGAATATCCAAAACATTTTTTTATTTTGATTTCAAAACTTTGTTGATATCATAATACACATAAGAGTCAAGATGTACTAGTTTGAAATCACTTAATAAGTTTTGAACAACCATGTAGGTTTTTCGATGTCGAACAATTTTGGTCAAATCTTGAAAAAATTCACGAATATAACCCATCATTGGATGTTCTAAACGTAATTTTTACGTGATTTCATTATATATTAATAATCAAAATACATTAATAAAACTGTATAAACTAATTTCGAGTCACAAAATTAAAATTTGAACGATTTTGTTGGACGTAAAATGATGAATCGCTACCGCTTGTCAAAATTGTATAACATTCGAGCGTAAATCCCACTGTTGAATATCCGTAATGTTTTTTTAGTTCAATTTCAAAACTTTGTTGACTTCATAATACACATACATATCCAGATGTACTAGATTGAAATGGCAAATATGTTTTGAAAAACCATATAGGTTGGTCGATGTGGAACAATTTTGGTTAAAGTTTGAAAAAATTCACAAGTATAACCACTGTTGAATGTTCTAAATGTATTTTAAACAAGATTTCATTGTACATTTATCATCAAAATACATTAATAAAACCATATAAACCAATTTCGAGTAACCAAATTGAACGATATTTGACGTTAAATTGTCGAATTGTTACCGTTTTGCCAAATATTGTATAGTATTTAAGCATAAAATCCACTGTTGAATATCCAAAATGTTTTTTTAGTTCAATTTGAAAATATTGTCTACATCATAATACATACGAATCAAGATGTACCAGTTGGAAATAATAAAATATGTTTTAAACAACCATATTGGTTGGTCGATGTCTAACAATTTAAGAGTATAACCCAACATTGAATGTTCTAAACATATTTTAAATATGATTTCATTGTATATTAATCATCAAAATAAAATAATAAAAATATATAAACCAATTTGGAGTCACAAATTCTCATTCTGAACGATTTTATTTGACGTTAAATGACTAATCGCTACCGTTTTGTCAAAATTGTATAACATTCATGCAAAAATCTACTGTTGAATATTCGAAACGTTTTTTTATTTCGATTTCAAAACTTTGTTGACATCATAATACACATAAGAATCTAGATGTACTAGTTTGAAATCACAAAATAATTTTTGAACAACCATACAGGTTTTTCGATGTCGAACAATTTTGGTCAAAGTTTGAAAACATTCACGAGTATAACCCATCGTTGGATATTCTAAACGTAATTTTAACCTGATTTCATTACATATTAATAATCAAAATACATTTATAAAACATTATAAACTAATTTCGAGTCACAAAATCAAATTTTGAACGATTTTGTTGGTTGTTAAATGATGAATTGCTACCGTTTGTCAAAATTGTATAACATTCGAGCGTAAAACCCAATGTTGAATATCCAAAATGTTTTTTTTTGTTCGATTTCAAATCTTTGTCGACATCATAATACACATACGAATCCAGATGCACTAGTTTGAAATCTCAAAAATATGTTTTGAACATCCATATAGGTTTGTCGATGCCGAACAACTTTGGTCAAAGTTTGAAAATTTTAACAAGTATAACCCATCGTTGGATCTTCTAAATGTAATTTTAACATGATTTCATTATATTTTAATAATCAAAATACATTAATAAAACTATATAAACCAATTATGAGTCACAAAATCACATTTGGAACAATTTTATTGGACGTTAAAAGAAGAATCACTACCGTTTGTCAAAATTGTATAACATTCTAGGGTAAAATCTGATGTTGAATATCCAGAAAAAAAAATTAGTTCGATTTCAAAACTTTGTCGACATCATAATACACATAAGAATCCATATGTACTAGTTTGAAATCACAAAATATGATTTGAACAATGATATCGGTTGGTCAATATCGAAACATTTTGGGCAAATTTTGAAAAAATTCATAACCCACATATTGTATTTTAAACATGATTTCATTGTATATTAATCATCAAAATTCATTAATAAAACTATATAAACCAATTTCGAGTCACAAAATATGTTATGAACAACATTATAGGTTCATCAATATCGAACAATTTTGGTCAAATATTGAAAAAACTCACGAGTATAACCCAATGAACGTATTTTAAACTTGATTTCCTTGAATATTAATCATCAAAATACATTAATAAAACTATATAAACCAAATTCGAATCACAAAATCACATTTTGAACAATTTTATTGGATGTTAAATAACGAATCGTTACTGTTTAGTCAAAAATTTATAGTATTCAAGCTTAAAATTTACTGTTGAGTATCTGAAACGCTTTTTAGTTCAATTTCAAAACTTTGTCGACATCATAATACACATAGGAATCCAGATGAACTAGTTTGAAATTACAAAATATGTTTTGAACAACCATATGGGTTGTGGATGTCGAACAATTTTGGTCAAAGTTTGAAAAAAAATCACAAGTATAACCACCGTTGAATGTTCTATATAAACAAATTTGGAGTCACAAAAATACATTATGAACGATTTTATTTGACGTTAAATGCCGAATCGCTACCGTTTTGTCAAAATTGTATAACACTCATGTGAAAAACCTACAGTTGAATATCCAAAACATTTTTTTATTTTGATTTCAAAACTTTGTTGATATCATAATACACATAAGAGTCAAGATGTACTAGTTTGAAATCACTTAATAAGTTTTGAACAACCATGTAGGTTTTTCGATGTCGAACAATTTTGGTCAAATCTTGAAAAAATTCACGAATATAACCCATCATTGGATGTTCTAAACGTAATTTTTACGTGATTTCATTATATATTAATAATCAAAATACATTAATAAAACTGTATAAACTAATTTCGAGTCACAAAATTAAAATTTGAACGATTTTGTTGGACGTAAAATGATGAATCGCTACCGCTTGTCAAAATTGTATAACATTCGAGCGTAAATCCCACTGTTGAATATCCGTAATGTTTTTTTAGTTCAATTTCAAAACTTTGTTGACTTCATAATACACATACATATCCAGATGTACTAGATTGAAATGGCAAATATGTTTTGAAAAACCATATAGGTTGGTCGATGTGGAACAATTTTGGTTAAAGTTTGAAAAAATTCACAAGTATAACCACTGTTGAATGTTCTAAATGTATTTTAAACAAGATTTCATTGTACATTTATCATCAAAATACATTAATAAAACCATATAAACCAATTTCGAGTAACCAAATTGAACGATATTTGACGTTAAATTGTCGAATTGTTACCGTTTTGCCAAATATTGTATAGTATTTAAGCATAAAATCCACTGTTGAATATCCAAAATGTTTTTTTAGTTCAATTTGAAAATATTGTCTACATCATAATACATACGAATCAAGATGTACCAGTTGGAAATAATAAAATATGTTTTAAACAACCATATTGGTTGGTCGATGTCTAACAATTTAAGAGTATAACCCAACATTGAATGTTCTAAACATATTTTAAATATGATTTCATTGTATATTAATCATCAAAATAAAATAATAAAAATATATAAACCAATTTGGAGTCACAAATTCTCATTCTGAACGATTTTATTTGACGTTAAATGACTAATCGCTACCGTTTTGTCAAAATTGTATAACATTCATGCAAAAATCTACTGTTGAATATTCGAAACGTTTTTTTATTTCGATTTCAAAACTTTGTTGACATCATAATACACATAAGAATCTAGATGTACTAGTTTGAAATCACAAAATAATTTTTGAACAACCATACAGGTTTTTCGATGTCGAACAATTTTGGTCAAAGTTTGAAAACATTCACGAGTATAACCCATCGTTGGATATTCTAAACGTAATTTTAACCTGATTTCATTACATATTAATAATCAAAATACATTTATAAAACATTATAAACTAATTTCGAGTCACAAAATCAAATTTTGAACGATTTTGTTGGTTGTTAAATGATGAATTGCTACCGTTTGTCAAAATTGTATAACATTCGAGCGTAAAACCCAATGTTGAATATCCAAAATGTTTTTTTTTGTTCGATTTCAAATCTTTGTCGACATCATAATACACATACGAATCCAGATGCACTAGTTTGAAATCTCAAAAATATGTTTTGAACATCCATATAGGTTTGTCGATGCCGAACAACTTTGGTCAAAGTTTGAAAATTTTAACAAGTATAACCCATCGTTGGATCTTCTAAATGTAATTTTAACATGATTTCATTATATTTTAATAATCAAAATACATTAATAAAACTATATAAACCAATTATGAGTCACAAAATCACATTTGGAACAATTTTATTGGACGTTAAAAGAAGAATCACTACCGTTTGTCAAAATTGTATAACATTCTAGGGTAAAATCTGATGTTGAATATCCAGAAAAAAAAATTAGTTCGATTTCAAAACTTTGTCGACATCATAATACACATAAGAATCCATATGTACTAGTTTGAAATCACAAAATATGATTTGAACAATGATATCGGTTGGTCAATATCGAAACATTTTGGGCAAATTTTGAAAAAATTCATAACCCACATATTGTATTTTAAACATGATTTCATTGTATATTAATCATCAAAATTCATTAATAAAACTATATAAACCAATTTCGAGTCACAAAATATGTTATGAACAACATTATAGGTTCATCAATATCGAACAATTTTGGTCAAATATTGAAAAAACTCACGAGTATAACCCAATGAACGTATTTTAAACTTGATTTCCTTGAATATTAATCATCAAAATACATTAATAAAACTATATAAACCAAATTCGAATCACAAAATCACATTTTGAACAATTTTATTGGATGTTAAATAACGAATCGTTACTGTTTAGTCAAAAATTTATAGTATTCAAGCTTAAAATTTACTGTTGAGTATCTGAAACGCTTTTTAGTTCAATTTCAAAACTTTGTCGACATCATAATACACATAGGAATCCAGATGAACTAGTTTGAAATTACAAAATATGTTTTGAACAACCATATGGGTTGTGGATGTCGAACAATTTTGGTCAAAGTTTGAAAAAAAATCACAAGTATAACCACCGTTGAATGTTCTATATAAACAAATTTGGAGTCACAAAAATACATTATGAACGATTTTATTTGACGTTAAATGCCGAATCGCTACCGTTTTGTCAAAATTGTATAACACTCATGTGAAAAACCTACAGTTGAATATCCAAAACATTTTTTTATTTTGATTTCAAAACTTTGTTGATATCATAATACACATAAGAGTCAAGATGTACTAGTTTGAAATCACTTAATAAGTTTTGAACAACCATGTAGGTTTTTCGATGTCGAACAATTTTGGTCAAATCTTGAAAAAATTCACGAATATAACCCATCATTGGATGTTCTAAACGTAATTTTTACGTGATTTCATTATATATTAATAATCAAAATACATTAATAAAACTGTATAAACTAATTTCGAGTCACAAAATTAAAATTTGAACGATTTTGTTGGACGTAAAATGATGAATCGCTACCGCTTGTCAAAATTGTATAACATTCGAGCGTAAATCCCACTGTTGAATATCCGTAATGTTTTTTTAGTTCAATTTCAAAACTTTGTTGACTTCATAATACACATACATATCCAGATGTACTAGATTGAAATGGCAAATATGTTTTGAAAAACCATATAGGTTGGTCGATGTGGAACAATTTTGGTTAAAGTTTGAAAAAATTCACAAGTATAACCACTGTTGAATGTTCTAAATGTATTTTAAACAAGATTTCATTGTACATTTATCATCAAAATACATTAATAAAACCATATAAACCAATTTCGAGTAACCAAATTGAACGATATTTGACGTTAAATTGTCGAATTGTTACCGTTTTGCCAAATATTGTATAGTATTTAAGCATAAAATCCACTGTTGAATATCCAAAATGTTTTTTTAGTTCAATTTGAAAATATTGTCTACATCATAATACATACGAATCAAGATGTACCAGTTGGAAATAATAAAATATGTTTTAAACAACCATATTGGTTGGTCGATGTCTAACAATTTAAGAGTATAACCCAACATTGAATGTTCTAAACATATTTTAAATATGATTTCATTGTATATTAATCATCAAAATAAAATAATAAAAATATATAAACCAATTTGGAGTCACAAATTCTCATTCTGAACGATTTTATTTGACGTTAAATGACTAATCGCTACCGTTTTGTCAAAATTGTATAACATTCATGCAAAAATCTACTGTTGAATATTCGAAACGTTTTTTTATTTCGATTTCAAAACTTTGTTGACATCATAATACACATAAGAATCTAGATGTACTAGTTTGAAATCACAAAATAATTTTTGAACAACCATACAGGTTTTTCGATGTCGAACAATTTTGGTCAAAGTTTGAAAACATTCACGAGTATAACCCATCGTTGGATATTCTAAACGTAATTTTAACCTGATTTCATTACATATTAATAATCAAAATACATTTATAAAACATTATAAACTAATTTCGAGTCACAAAATCAAATTTTGAACGATTTTGTTGGTTGTTAAATGATGAATTGCTACCGTTTGTCAAAATTGTATAACATTCGAGCGTAAAACCCAATGTTGAATATCCAAAATGTTTTTTTTTGTTCGATTTCAAATCTTTGTCGACATCATAATACACATACGAATCCAGATGCACTAGTTTGAAATCTCAAAAATATGTTTTGAACATCCATATAGGTTTGTCGATGCCGAACAACTTTGGTCAAAGTTTGAAAATTTTAACAAGTATAACCCATCGTTGGATCTTCTAAATGTAATTTTAACATGATTTCATTATATTTTAATAATCAAAATACATTAATAAAACTATATAAACCAATTATGAGTCACAAAATCACATTTGGAACAATTTTATTGGACGTTAAAAGAAGAATCACTACCGTTTGTCAAAATTGTATAACATTCTAGGGTAAAATCTGATGTTGAATATCCAGAAAAAAAAATTAGTTCGATTTCAAAACTTTGTCGACATCATAATACACATAAGAATCCATATGTACTAGTTTGAAATCACAAAATATGATTTGAACAATGATATCGGTTGGTCAATATCGAAACATTTTGGGCAAATTTTGAAAAAATTCATAACCCACAGATTGTATTTTAAACATGATTTCATTGTATATTAATCATCAAAATTCATTAATAAAACTATATAAACCAATTTCGAGTCACAAAATATGTTATGAACAACATTATAGGTTCATCAATATCGAACAATTTTGGTCAAATATTGAAAAAACTCACGAGTATAACCCAATGAACGTATTTTAAACTTGATTTCCTTGAATATTAATCATCAAAATACATTAATAAAACTATATAAACCAAATTCGAATCACAAAATCACATTTTGAACAATTTTATTGGATGTTAAATAACGAATCGTTACTGTTTAGTCAAAAATTTATAGTATTCAAGCTTAAAATTTACTGTTGAGTATCTGAAACGCTTTTTAGTTCAATTTCAAAACTTTGTCGACATCATAATACACATAGGAATCCAGATGAACTAGTTTGAAATTACAAAATATGTTTTGAACAACCATATGGGTTGTGGATGTCGAACAATTTTGGTCAAAGTTTGAAAAAAAATCACAAGTATAACCACCGTTGAATGTTCTATATAAACAAATTTGGAGTCACAAAAATACATTATGAACGATTTTATTTGACGTTAAATGCCGAATCGCTACCGTTTTGTCAAAATTGTATAACACTCATGTGAAAAACCTACAGTTGAATATCCAAAACATTTTTTTATTTTGATTTCAAAACTTTGTTGACATCATAATACACATAAGAGTCAAGATGTACTAGTTTGAAATCACTTAATAAGTTTTGAACAACCATGTAGGTTTTTCGATGTCGAACAATTTTGGTCAAATCTTGAAAAAATTCACGAATATAACCCATCATTGGATGTTCTAAACGTAATTTTTACGTGATTTCATTATATATTAATAATCAAAATACATTAATAAAACTGTATAAACTAATTTCGAGTCACAAAATTAAAATTTGAACGATTTTGTTGGACGTAAAATGATGAATCGCTACCGCTTGTCAAAATTGTATAACATTCGAGCGTAAATCCCACTGTTGAATATCCGTAATGTTTTTTTAGTTCAATTTCAAAGCTTTGTTGACTTCATAATACACATACATATCCAGATGTACTAGATTGAAATGACAAATATGTTTTGAACAACCATATAGGTTGGTCGATGTGGAACAATTTTGGTTAAAGTTTGAAAAAATTCACAAGTATAACCACTGTTGAATGTTCTAAATGTATTTTAAACAAGATTTCATTGTACATTTATCATCAAAATACATTAATAAAACTATATAAACCAATTTCGAGTAACCAAATTGAACGATATTTGACGTTAAATTGTCGAATTGTTACCGTTTTGCCAAATATTGTATAGTATTTAAGCATAAAATCCACTGTTGAATATCCAAAATGTTTTTTTAGTTCAATTTCAAAATATTGTCTACATCATAATACATACGAATCAAGATGTACCAGTTGGAAATAATAAAATATGTTTTAAACAACCATATTGGTTGGTCGATGTCTAACAATTTAAGAGTATAACCCAACATTGAATGTTCTAAACATATTTTAAATATGATTTCATTGTATATTAATCATCAAAATAAAATAATAAAAATATATAAACCAATTTGGAGTCACAAATTCTCATTCTGAACGATTTTATTTGACGTTAAATGACTAATCGCTACCGTTTTGTCAAAATTGTATAACATTCATGCAAAAATCTACTGTTGAATATTCGAAACGTTTTTTTATTTCGATTTCAAAACTTTGTTGACATCATAATACACATAAGAATCTAGATGTACTAGTTTGAAATCACAAAATAATTTTTGAACAACCATACAGGTTTTTCGATGTCGAACAATTTTGGTCAAAGTTTGAAAACATTCACGAGTATAACCCATCGTTGGATATTATAAACGTAATTTTAACCTGATTTCATTACATATTAATAATCAAAATACATTTATAAAACATTATAAACTAATTTCGAGTCACAAAATCAAATTTTGAACGATTTTGTTGGTTGTTAAATGATGAATTGCTACCGTTTGTCAAAATTGTACAACATTCGAGCGTAAAACCCAATGTTGAATATCCAAAATGTTTTTTTTTGTTCGATTTCAAATCTTTGTCGACATCATAATACACATACGAATCCAGATGCACTAGTTTGAAATCTCAAAAATATGTTTTGAACATCCATATAGGTTTGTCGATGCCGAACAACTTTGGTCAAAGTTTGAAAATTTTAACAAGTATAACCCATCGTTGGATCTTCTAAATGTAATTTTAACATGATTTCATTATATTTTAATAATCAAAATACATTAATAAAACTATATAAACCAATTATGAGTCACAAAATCACATTTGGAACAATTTTATTGGACGTTAAAAGAAGAATCACTACCGTTTGTCAAAATTGTATAACATTCTAGGGTAAAATCTGATGTTGAATATCCAGAAAAAAAAATTAGTTCGATTTCAAAACTTTGTCGACATCATAATACACATAAGAATCCATATGTACTAGTTTGAAATCACAAAATATGATTTGAACAATGATATCGGTTGGTCAATATCGAAACATTTTGGGCAAATTTTGAAAAAATTCATAACCCACAGATTGTATTTTAAACATGATTTCATTGTATATTAATCATCAAAATTCATTAATAAAACTATATAAACCAATTTCGAGTCACAAAATATGTTATGAACAACATTATAGGTTCATCAATATCGAACAATTTTGGTCAAATATTGAAAAAACTCACGAGTATAACCCAATGAACGTATTTTAAACTTGATTTCCTTGAATATTAATCATCAAAATACATTAATAAAACTATATAAACCAAATTCGAATCACAAAATCACATTTTGAACAATTTTATTGGATGTTAAATAACGAATCGTTACTGTTTAGTCAAAAATTTATAGTATTCAAGCTTAAAATTTACTGTTGAGTATCTGAAACGCTTTTTAGTTCAATTTCAAAACTTTGTCGACATCATAATACACATAGGAATCCAGATGAACTAGTTTGAAATTACAAAATATGTTTTGAACAACCATATGGGTTGTGGATGTCGAACAATTTTGGTCAAAGTTTGAAAAAAAATCACAAGTATAACCACCGTTGAATGTTCTATATAAACAAATTTGGAGTCACAAAAATACATTATGAACGATTTTATTTGACGTTAAATGCCGAATCGCTACCGTTTTGTCAAAATTGTATAACACTCATGTGAAAAACCTACAGTTGAATATCCAAAACATTTTTTTATTTTGATTTCAAAACTTTGTTGACATCATAATACACATAAGAGTCAAGATGTACTAGTTTGAAATCACTTAATAAGTTTTGAACAACCATGTAGGTTTTTCGATGTCGAACAATTTTGGTCAAATCTTGAAAAAATTCACGAATATAACCCATCATTGGATGTTCTAAACGTAATTTTTACGTGATTTCATTATATATTAATAATCAAAATACATTAATAAAACTGTATAAACTAATTTCGAGTCACAAAATTAAAATTTGAACGATTTTGTTGGACGTAAAATGATGAATCGCTACCGCTTGTCAAAATTGTATAACATTCGAGCGTAAATCCCACTGTTGAATATCCGTAATGTTTTTTTAGTTCAATTTCAAAACTTTGTTGACTTCATAATACACATACATATCCAGATGTACTAGATTGAAATGGCAAATATGTTTTGAAAAACCATATAGGTTGGTCGATGTGGAACAATTTTGGTTAAAGTTTGAAAAAATTCACAAGTATAACCACTGTTGAATGTTCTAAATGTATTTTAAACAAGATTTCATTGTACATTTATCATCAAAATACATTAATAAAACCATATAAACCAATTTCGAGTAACCAAATTGAACGATATTTGACGTTAAATTGTCGAATTGTTACCGTTTTGCCAAATATTGTATAGTATTTAAGCATAAAATCCACTGTTGAATATCCAAAATGTTTTTTTAGTTCAATTTCAAAATATTGTCTACATCATAATACATACGAATCAAGATGTACCAGTTGGAAATAATAAAATATGTTTTAAACAACCATATTGGTTGGTCGATGTCTAACAATTTAAGAGTATAACCCAACATTGAATGTTCTAAACATATTTTAAATATGATTTCATTGTATATTAATCATCAAAATAAAATAATAAAAATATATAAACCAATTTGGAGTCACAAATTCTCATTCTGAACGATTTTATTTGACGTTAAATGACTAATCGCTACCGTTTTGTCAAAATTGTATAACATTCATGCAAAAATCTACTGTTGAATATTCGAAACGTTTTTTTATTTCGATTTCAAAACTTTGTTGACATCATAATACACATAAGAATCTAGATGTACTAGTTTGAAATCACAAAATAATTTTTGAACAACCATACAGGTTTTTCGATGTCGAACAATTTTGGTCAAAGTTTGAAAACATTCACGAGTATAACCCATCGTTGGATATTCTAAACGTAATTTTAACCTGATTTCATTACATATTAATAATCAAAATACATTTATAAAACATTATAAACTAATTTCGAGTCACAAAATCAAATTTTGAACGATTTTGTTGGTTGTTAAATGATGAATTGCTACCGTTTGTCAAAATTGTACAACATTCGAGCGTAAAACCCAATGTTGAATATCCAAAATGTTTTTTTTTGTTCGATTTCAAATCTTTGTCGACATCATAATACACATACGAATCCAGATGCACTAGTTTGAAATCTCAAAAATATGTTTTGAACATCCATATAGGTTTGTCGATGCCGAACAACTTTGGTCAAAGTTTGAAAATTTTAACAAGTATAACCCATCGTTGGATCTTCTAAATGTAATTTTAACATGATTTCATTATATTTTAATAATCAAAATACATTAATAAAACTATATAAACCAATTATGAGTCACAAAATCACATTTGGAACAATTTTATTGGACGTTAAAAGAAGAATCACTACCGTTTGTCAAAATTGTATAACATTCTAGGGTAAAATCTGATGTTGAATATCCAGAAAAAAAAATTAGTTCGATTTCAAAACTTTGTCGACATCATAATACACATAAGAATCCATATGTACTAGTTTGAAATCACAAAATATGATTTGAACAATGATATCGGTTGGTCAATATCGAAACATTTTGGGCAAATTTTGAAAAAATTCATAACCCACATATTGTATTTTAAACATGATTTCATTGTATATTAATCATCAAAATTCATTAATAAAACTATATAAACCAATTTCGAGTCACAAAATATGTTATGAACAACATTATAGGTTCATCAATATCGAACAATTTTGGTCAAATATTGAAAAAACTCACGAGTATAACCCAATGAACGTATTTTAAACTTGATTTCCTTGAATATTAATCATCAAAATACATTAATAAAACTATATAAACCAAATTCGAATCACAAAATCACATTTTGAACAATTTTATTGGATGTTAAATAACGAATCGTTACTGTTTAGTCAAAAATTTATAGTATTCAAGCTTAAAATTTACTGTTGAGTATCTGAAACGCTTTTTAGTTCAATTTCAAAACTTTGTCGACATCATAATACACATAGGAATCCAGATGAACTAGTTTGAAATTACAAAATATGTTTTGAACAACCATATGGGTTGTGGATGTCGAACAATTTTGGTCAAAGTTTGAAAAAAAATCACAAGTATAACCACCGTTGAATGTTCTATATAAACAAATTTGGAGTCACAAAAATACATTATGAACGATTTTATTTGACGTTAAATGCCGAATCGCTACCGTTTTGTCAAAATTGTATAACACTCATGTGAAAAACCTACAGTTGAATATCCAAAACATTTTTTTATTTTGATTTCAAAACTTTGTTGATATCATAATACACATAAGAGTCAAGATGTACTAGTTTGAAATCACTTAATAAGTTTTGAACAACCATGTAGGTTTTTCGATGTCGAACAATTTTGGTCAAATCTTGAAAAAATTCACGAATATAACCCATCATTGGATGTTCTAAACGTAATTTTTACGTGATTTCATTATATATTAATAATCAAAATACATTAATAAAACTGTATAAACTAATTTCGAGTCACAAAATTAAAATTTGAACGATTTTGTTGGACGTAAAATGATGAATCGCTACCGCTTGTCAAAATTGTATAACATTCGAGCGTAAATCCCACTGTTGAATATCCGTAATGTTTTTTTAGTTCAATTTCAAAACTTTGTTGACTTCATAATACACATACATATCCAGATGTACTAGATTGAAATGGCAAATATGTTTTGAAAAACCATATAGGTTGGTCGATGTGGAACAATTTTGGTTAAAGTTTGAAAAAATTCACAAGTATAACCACTGTTGAATGTTCTAAATGTATTTTAAACAAGATTTCATTGTACATTTATCATCAAAATACATTAATAAAACCATATAAACCAATTTCGAGTAACCAAATTGAACGATATTTGACGTTAAATTGTCGAATTGTTACCGTTTTGCCAAATATTGTATAGTATTTAAGCATAAAATCCACTGTTGAATATCCAAAATGTTTTTTTAGTTCAATTTGAAAATATTGTCTACATCATAATACATACGAATCAAGATGTACCAGTTGGAAATAATAAAATATGTTTTAAACAACCATATTGGTTGGTCGATGTCTAACAATTTAAGAGTATAACCCAACATTGAATGTTCTAAACATATTTTAAATATGATTTCATTGTATATTAATCATCAAAATAAAATAATAAAAATATATAAACCAATTTGGAGTCACAAATTCTCATTCTGAACGATTTTATTTGACGTTAAATGACTAATCGCTACCGTTTTGTCAAAATTGTATAACATTCATGCAAAAATCTACTGTTGAATATTCGAAACGTTTTTTTATTTCGATTTCAAAACTTTGTTGACATCATAATACACATAAGAATCTAGATGTACTAGTTTGAAATCACAAAATAATTTTTGAACAACCATACAGGTTTTTCGATGTCGAACAATTTTGGTCAAAGTTTGAAAACATTCACGAGTATAACCCATCGTTGGATATTCTAAACGTAATTTTAACCTGATTTCATTACATATTAATAATCAAAATACATTTATAAAACATTATAAACTAATTTCGAGTCACAAAATCAAATTTTGAACGATTTTGTTGGTTGTTAAATGATGAATTGCTACCGTTTGTCAAAATTGTATAACATTCGAGCGTAAAACCCAATGTTGAATATCCAAAATGTTTTTTTTTGTTCGATTTCAAATCTTTGTCGACATCATAATACACATACGAATCCAGATGCACTAGTTTGAAATCTCAAAAATATGTTTTGAACATCCATATAGGTTTGTCGATGCCGAACAACTTTGGTCAAAGTTTGAAAATTTTAACAAGTATAACCCATCGTTGGATCTTCTAAATGTAATTTTAACATGATTTCATTATATTTTAATAATCAAAATACATTAATAAAACTATATAAACCAATTATGAGTCACAAAATCACATTTGGAACAATTTTATTGGACGTTAAAAGAAGAATCACTACCGTTTGTCAAAATTGTATAACATTCTAGGGTAAAATCTGATGTTGAATATCCAGAAAAAAAAATTAGTTCGATTTCAAAACTTTGTCGACATCATAATACACATAAGAATCCATATGTACTAGTTTGAAATCACAAAATATGATTTGAACAATGATATCGGTTGGTCAATATCGAAACATTTTGGGCAAATTTTGAAAAAATTCATAACCCACATATTGTATTTTAAACATGATTTCATTGTATATTAATCATCAAAATTCATTAATAAAACTATATAAACCAATTTCGAGTCACAAAATATGTTATGAACAACATTATAGGTTCATCAATATCGAACAATTTTGGTCAAATATTGAAAAAACTCACGAGTATAACCCAATGAACGTATTTTAAACTTGATTTCCTTGAATATTAATCATCAAAATACATTAATAAAACTATATAAACCAAATTCGAATCACAAAATCACATTTTGAACAATTTTATTGGATGTTAAATAACGAATCGTTACTGTTTAGTCAAAAATTTATAGTATTCAAGCTTAAAATTTACTGTTGAGTATCTGAAACGCTTTTTAGTTCAATTTCAAAACTTTGTCGACATCATAATACACATAGGAATCCAGATGAACTAGTTTGAAATTACAAAATATGTTTTGAACAACCATATGGGTTGTGGATGTCGAACAATTTTGGTCAAAGTTTGAAAAAAAATCACAAGTATAACCACCGTTGAATGTTCTATATAAACAAATTTGGAGTCACAAAAATACATTATGAACGATTTTATTTGACGTTAAATGCCGAATCGCTACCGTTTTGTCAAAATTGTATAACACTCATGTGAAAAACCTACAGTTGAATATCCAAAACATTTTTTTATTTTGATTTCAAAACTTTGTTGATATCATAATACACATAAGAGTCAAGATGTACTAGTTTGAAATCACTTAATAAGTTTTGAACAACCATGTAGGTTTTTCGATGTCGAACAATTTTGGTCAAATCTTGAAAAAATTCACGAATATAACCCATCATTGGATGTTCTAAACGTAATTTTTACGTGATTTCATTATATATTAATAATCAAAATACATTAATAAAACTGTATAAACTAATTTCGAGTCACAAAATTAAAATTTGAACGATTTTGTTGGACGTAAAATGATGAATCGCTACCGCTTGTCAAAATTGTATAACATTCGAGCGTAAATCCCACTGTTGAATATCCGTAATGTTTTTTTAGTTCAATTTCAAAACTTTGTTGACTTCATAATACACATACATATCCAGATGTACTAGATTGAAATGGCAAATATGTTTTGAAAAACCATATAGGTTGGTCGATGTGGAACAATTTTGGTTAAAGTTTGAAAAAATTCACAAGTATAACCACTGTTGAATGTTCTAAATGTATTTTAAACAAGATTTCATTGTACATTTATCATCAAAATACATTAATAAAACCATATAAACCAATTTCGAGTAACCAAATTGAACGATATTTGACGTTAAATTGTCGAATTGTTACCGTTTTGCCAAATATTGTATAGTATTTAAGCATAAAATCCACTGTTGAATATCCAAAATGTTTTTTTAGTTCAATTTGAAAATATTGTCTACATCATAATACATACGAATCAAGATGTACCAGTTGGAAATAATAAAATATGTTTTAAACAACCATATTGGTTGGTCGATGTCTAACAATTTAAGAGTATAACCCAACATTGAATGTTCTAAACATATTTTAAATATGATTTCATTGTATATTAATCATCAAAATAAAATAATAAAAATATATAAACCAATTTGGAGTCACAAATTCTCATTCTGAACGATTTTATTTGACGTTAAATGACTAATCGCTACCGTTTTGTCAAAATTGTATAACATTCATGCAAAAATCTACTGTTGAATATTCGAAACGTTTTTTTATTTCGATTTCAAAACTTTGTTGACATCATAATACACATAAGAATCTAGATGTACTAGTTTGAAATCACAAAATAATTTTTGAACAACCATACAGGTTTTTCGATGTCGAACAATTTTGGTCAAAGTTTGAAAACATTCACGAGTATAACCCATCGTTGGATATTCTAAACGTAATTTTAACCTGATTTCATTACATATTAATAATCAAAATACATTTATAAAACATTATAAACTAATTTCGAGTCACAAAATCAAATTTTGAACGATTTTGTTGGTTGTTAAATGATGAATTGCTACCGTTTGTCAAAATTGTATAACATTCGAGCGTAAAACCCAATGTTGAATATCCAAAATGTTTTTTTTTGTTCGATTTCAAATCTTTGTCGACATCATAATACACATACGAATCCAGATGCACTAGTTTGAAATCTCAAAAATATGTTTTGAACATCCATATAGGTTTGTCGATGCCGAACAACTTTGGTCAAAGTTTGAAAATTTTAACAAGTATAACCCATCGTTGGATCTTCTAAATGTAATTTTAACATGATTTCATTATATTTTAATAATCAAAATACATTAATAAAACTATATAAACCAATTATGAGTCACAAAATCACATTTGGAACAATTTTATTGGACGTTAAAAGAAGAATCACTACCGTTTGTCAAAATTGTATAACATTCTAGGGTAAAATCTGATGTTGAATATCCAGAAAAAAAAATTAGTTCGATTTCAAAACTTTGTCGACATCATAATACACATAAGAATCCATATGTACTAGTTTGAAATCACAAAATATGATTTGAACAATGATATCGGTTGGTCAATATCGAAACATTTTGGGCAAATTTTGAAAAAATTCATAACCCACATATTGTATTTTAAACATGATTTCATTGTATATTAATCATCAAAATTCATTAATAAAACTATATAAACCAATTTCGAGTCACAAAATATGTTATGAACAACATTATAGGTTCATCAATATCGAACAATTTTGGTCAAATATTGAAAAAACTCACGAGTATAACCCAATGAACGTATTTTAAACTTGATTTCCTTGAATATTAATCATCAAAATACATTAATAAAACTATATAAACCAAATTCGAATCACAAAATCACATTTTGAACAATTTTATTGGATGTTAAATAACGAATCGTTACTGTTTAGTCAAAAATTTATAGTATTCAAGCTTAAAATTTACTGTTGAGTATCTGAAACGCTTTTTAGTTCAATTTCAAAACTTTGTCGACATCATAATACACATAGGAATCCAGATGAACTAGTTTGAAATTACAAAATATGTTTTGAACAACCATATGGGTTGTGGATGTCGAACAATTTTGGTCAAAGTTTGAAAAAAAATCACAAGTATAACCACCGTTGAATGTTCTATATAAACAAATTTGGAGTCACAAAAATACATTATGAACGATTTTATTTGACGTTAAATGCCGAATCGCTACCGTTTTGTCAAAATTGTATAACACTCATGTGAAAAACCTACAGTTGAATATCCAAAACATTTTTTTATTTTGATTTCAAAACTTTGTTGACATCATAATACACATAAGAGTCAAGATGTACTAGTTTGAAATCACTTAATAAGTTTTGAACAACCATGTAGGTTTTTCGATGTCGAACAATTTTGGTCAAATCTTGAAAAAATTCACGAATATAACCCATCATTGGATGTTCTAAACGTAATTTTTACGTGATTTCATTATATATTAATAATCAAAATACATTAATAAAACTGTATAAACTAATTTCGAGTCACAAAATTAAAATTTGAACGATTTTGTTGGACGTAAAATGATGAATCGCTACCGCTTGTCAAAATTGTATAACATTCGAGCGTAAATCCCACTGTTGAATATCCGTAATGTTTTTTTAGTTCAATTTCAAAACTTTGTTGACTTCATAATACACATACATATCCAGATGTACTAGATTGAAATGGCAAATATGTTTTGAACAACCATATAGGTTGGTCGATGTGGAACAATTTTGGTTAAAGTTTGAAAAAATTCACAAGTATAACCACTGTTGAATGTTCTAAATGTATTTTAAACAAGATTTCATTGTACATTTATCATCAAAATACATTAATAAAACTATATAAACCAATTTCGAGTAACCAAATTGAACGATATTTGACGTTAAATTGTCGAATTGTTACCGTTTTGCCAAATATTGTATAGTATTTAAGCATAAAATCCACTGTTGAATATCCAAAATGTTTTTTTAGTTCAATTTCAAAATATTGTCTACATCATAATACATACGAATCAAGATGTACCAGTTGGAAATAATAAAATATGTTTTAAACAACCATATTGGTTGGTCGATGTCTAACAATTTAAGAGTATAACCCAACATTGAATGTTCTAAACATATTTTAAATATGATTTCATTGTATATTAATCATCAAAATAAAATAATAAAAATATATAAACCAATTTGGAGTCACAAATTCTCATTCTGAACGATTTTATTTGACGTTAAATGACTAATCGCTACCGTTTTGTCAAAATTGTATAACATTCATGCAAAAATCTACTGTTGAATATTCGAAACGTTTTTTTATTTCGATTTCAAAACTTTGTTGACATCATAATACACATAAGAATCTAGATGTACTAGTTTGAAATCACAAAATAATTTTTGAACAACCATACAGGTTTTTCGATGTCGAACAATTTTGGTCAAAGTTTGAAAACATTCACGAGTATAACCCATCGTTGGATATTCTAAACGTAATTTTAACCTGATTTCATTACATATTAATAATCAAAATACATTTATAAAACATTATAAACTAATTTCGAGTCACAAAATCAAATTTTGAACGATTTTGTTGGTTGTTAAATGATGAATTGCTACCGTTTGTCAAAATTGTATAACATTCGAGCGTAAAACCCAATGTTGAATATCCAAAATGTTTTTTTTTGTTCGATTTCAAATCTTTGTCGACATCATAATACACATACGAATCCAGATGCACTAGTTTGAAATCTCAAAAATATGTTTTGAACATCCATATAGGTTTGTCGATGCCGAACAACTTTGGTCAAAGTTTGAAAATTTTAACAAGTATAACCCATCGTTGGATCTTCTAAATGTAATTTTAACATGATTTCATTATATTTTAATAATCAAAATACATTAATAAAACTATATAAACCAATTATGAGTCACAAAATCACATTTGGAACAATTTTATTGGACGTTAAAAGAAGAATCACTACCGTTTGTCAAAATTGTATAACATTCTAGGGTAAAATCTGATGTTGAATATCCAGAAAAAAAAATTAGTTCGATTTCAAAACTTTGTCGACATCATAATACACATAAGAATCCATATGTACTAGTTTGAAATCACAAAATATGATTTGAACAATGATATCGGTTGGTCAATATCGAAACATTTTGGGCAAATTTTGAAAAAATTCATAACCCACATATTGTATTTTAAACATGATTTCATTGTATATTAATCATCAAAATTCATTAATAAAACTATATAAACCAATTTCGAGTCACAAAATATGTTATGAACAACATTATAGGTTCATCAATATCGAACAATTTTGGTCAAATATTGAAAAAACTCACGAGTATAACCCAATGAACGTATTTTAAACTTGATTTCCTTGAATATTAATCATCAAAATACATTAATAAAACTATATAAACCAAATTCGAATCACAAAATCACATTTTGAACAATTTTATTGGATGTTAAATAACGAATCGTTACTGTTTAGTCAAAAATTTATAGTATTCAAGCTTAAAATTTACTGTTGAGTATCTGAAACGCTTTTTAGTTCAATTTCAAAACTTTGTCGACATCATAATACACATAGGAATCCAGATGAACTAGTTTGAAATTACAAAATATGTTTTGAACAACCATATGGGTTGTGGATGTCGAACAATTTTGGTCAAAGTTTGAAAAAAAATCACAAGTATAACCACCGTTGAATGTTCTATATAAACAAATTTGGAGTCACAAAAATACATTATGAACGATTTTATTTGACGTTAAATGCCGAATCGCTACCGTTTTGTCAAAATTGTATAACACTCATGTGAAAAACCTACAGTTGAATATCCAAAACATTTTTTTATTTTGATTTCAAAACTTTGTTGACATCATAATACACATAAGAGTCAAGATGTACTAGTTTGAAATCACTTAATAAGTTTTGAACAACCATGTAGGTTTTTCGATGTCGAACAATTTTGGTCAAATCTTGAAAAAATTCACGAATATAACCCATCATTGGATGTTCTAAACGTAATTTTTACGTGATTTCATTATATATTAATAATCAAAATACATTAATAAAACTGTATAAACTAATTTCGAGTCACAAAATTAAAATTTGAACGATTTTGTTGGACGTAAAATGATGAATCGCTACCGCTTGTCAAAATTGTATAACATTCGAGCGTAAATCCCACTGTTGAATATCCGTAATGTTTTTTTAGTTCAATTTCAAAACTTTGTTGACTTCATAATACACATACATATCCAGATGTACTAGATTGAAATGGCAAATATGTTTTGAACAACCATATAGGTTGGTCGATGTGGAACAATTTTGGTTAAAGTTTGAAAAAATTCACAAGTATAACCACTGTTGAATGTTCTAAATGTATTTTAAACAAGATTTCATTGTACATTTATCATCAAAATACATTAATAAAACTATATAAACCAATTTCGAGTAACCAAATTGAACGATATTTGACGTTAAATTGTCGAATTGTTACCGTTTTGCCAAATATTGTATAGTATTTAAGCATAAAATCCACTGTTGAATATCCAAAATGTTTTTTTAGTTCAATTTCAAAATATTGTCTACATCATAATACATACGAATCAAGATGTACCAGTTGGAAATAATAAAATATGTTTTAAACAACCATATTGGTTGGTCGATGTCTAACAATTTAAGAGTATAACCCAACATTGAATGTTCTAAACATATTTTAAATATGATTTCATTGTATATTAATCATCAAAATAAAATAATAAAAATATATAAACCAATTTGGAGTCACAAATTCTCATTCTGAACGATTTTATTTGACGTTAAATGACTAATCGCTACCGTTTTGTCAAAATTGTATAACATTCATGCAAAAATCTACTGTTGAATATTCGAAACGTTTTTTTATTTCGATTTCAAAACTTTGTTGACATCATAATACACATAAGAATCTAGATGTACTAGTTTGAAATCACAAAATAATTTTTGAACAACCATACAGGTTTTTCGATGTCGAACAATTTTGGTCAAAGTTTGAAAACATTCACGAGTATAACCCATCGTTGGATATTCTAAACGTAATTTTAACCTGATTTCATTACATATTAATAATCAAAATACATTTATAAAACATTATAAACTAATTTCGAGTCACAAAATCAAATTTTGAACGATTTTGTTGGTTGTTAAATGATGAATTGCTACCGTTTGTCAAAATTGTATAACATTCGAGCGTAAAACCCAATGTTGAATATCCAAAATGTTTTTTTTTGTTCGATTTCAAATCTTTGTCGACATCATAATACACATACGAATCCAGATGCACTAGTTTGAAATCTCAAAAATATGTTTTGAACATCCATATAGGTTTGTCGATGCCGAACAACTTTGGTCAAAGTTTGAAAATTTTAACAAGTATAACCCATCGTTGGATCTTCTAAATGTAATTTTAACATGATTTCATTATATTTTAATAATCAAAATACATTAATAAAACTATATAAACCAATTATGAGTCACAAAATCACATTTGGAACAATTTTATTGGACGTTAAAAGAAGAATCACTACCGTTTGTCAAAATTGTATAACATTCTAGGGTAAAATCTGATGTTGAATATCCAGAAAAAAAAATTAGTTCGATTTCAAAACTTTGTCGACATCATAATACACATAAGAATCCATATGTACTAGTTTGAAATCACAAAATATGATTTGAACAATGATATCGGTTGGTCAATATCGAAACATTTTGGGCAAATTTTGAAAAAATTCATAACCCACATATTGTATTTTAAACATGATTTCATTGTATATTAATCATCAAAATTCATTAATAAAACTATATAAACCAATTTTGAGTCACAAAATATGTTATGAACAACATTATAGGTTCATCAATATCGAACAATTTTGGTCAAATATTGAAAAAACTCACGAGTATAACCCAATGAACGTATTTTAAACTTGATTTCCTTGAATATTAATCATCAAAATACATTAATAAAACTATATAAACCAAATTCGAATCACAAAATCACATTTTGAACAATTTTATTGGATGTTAAATAACGAATCGTTACTGTTTAGTCAAAAATTTATAGTATTCAAGCTTAAAATTTACTGTTGAGTATCTGAAACGCTTTTTAGTTCAATTTCAAAACTTTGTCGACATCATAATACACATAGGAATCCAGATGAACTAGTTTGAAATTACAAAATATGTTTTGAACAACCATATGGGTTGTGGATGTCGAACAATTTTGGTCAAAGTTTGAAAAAAAATCACAAGTATAACCACCGTTGAATGTTCTATATAAACAAATTTGGAGTCACAAAAATACATTATGAACGATTTTATTTGACGTTAAATGCCGAATCGCTACCGTTTTGTCAAAATTGTATAACACTCATGTGAAAAACCTACAGTTGAATATCCAAAACATTTTTTTATTTTGATTTCAAAACTTTGTTGACATCATAATACACATAAGAGTCAAGATGTACTAGTTTGAAATCACTTAATAAGTTTTGAACAACCATGTAGGTTTTTCGATGTCGAACAATTTTGGTCAAATCTTGAAAAAATTCACGAATATAACCCATCATTGGATGTTCTAAACGTAATTTTTACGTGATTTCATTATATATTAATAATCAAAATACATTAATAAAACTGTATAAACTAATTTCGAGTCACAAAATTAAAATTTGAACGATTTTGTTGGACGTAAAATGATGAATCGCTACCGCTTGTCAAAATTGTATAACATTCGAGCGTAAATCCCACTGTTGAATATCCGTAATGTTTTTTTAGTTCAATTTCAAAGCTTTGTTGACTTCATAATACACATACATATCCAGATGTACTAGATTGAAATGACAAATATGTTTTGAACAACCATATAGGTTGGTCGATGTGGAACAATTTTGGTTAAAGTTTGAAAAAATTCACAAGTATAACCACTGTTGAATGTTCTAAATGTATTTTAAACAAGATTTCATTGTACATTTATCATCAAAATACATTAATAAAACTATATAAACCAATTTCGAGTAACCAAATTGAACGATATTTGACGTTAAATTGTCGAATTGTTACCGTTTTGCCAAATATTGTATAGTATTTAAGCATAAAATCCACTGTTGAATATCCAAAATGTTTTTTTAGTTCAATTTCAAAATATTGTCTACATCATAATACATACGAATCAAGATGTACCAGTTGGAAATAATAAAATATGTTTTAAACAACCATATTGGTTGGTCGATGTCTAACAATTTAAGAGTATAACCCAACATTGAATGTTCTAAACATATTTTAAATATGATTTCATTGTATATTAATCATCAAAATAAAATAATAAAAATATATAAACCAATTTGGAGTCACAAATTCTCATTCTGAACGATTTTATTTGACGTTAAATGACTAATCGCTACCGTTTTGTCAAAATTGTATAACATTCATGCAAAAATCTACTGTTGAATATTCGAAACGTTTTTTTATTTCGATTTCAAAACTTTGTTGACATCATAATACACATAAGAATCTAGATGTACTAGTTTGAAATCACAAAATAATTTTTGAACAACCATACAGGTTTTTCGATGTCGAACAATTTTGGTCAAAGTTTGAAAACATTCACGAGTATAACCCATCGTTGGATATTCTAAACGTAATTTTAACCTGATTTCATTACATATTAATAATCAAAATACATTTATAAAACATTATAAACTAATTTCGAGTCACAAAATCAAATTTTGAACGATTTTGTTGGTTGTTAAATGATGAATTGCTACCGTTTGTCAAAATTGTACAACATTCGAGCGTAAAACCCAATGTTGAATATCCAAAATGTTTTTTTTTGTTCGATTTCAAATCTTTGTCGACATCATAATACACATACGAATCCAGATGCACTAGTTTGAAATCTCAAAAATATGTTTTGAACATCCATATAGGTTTGTCGATGCCGAACAACTTTGGTCAAAGTTTGAAAATTTTAACAAGTATAACCCATCGTTGGATCTTCTAAATGTAATTTTAACATGATTTCATTATATTTTAATAATCAAAATACATTAATAAAACTATATAAACCAATTATGAGTCACAAAATCACATTTGGAACAATTTTATTGGACGTTAAAAGAAGAATCACTACCGTTTGTCAAAATTGTATAACATTCTAGGGTAAAATCTGATGTTGAATATCCAGAAAAAAAAATTAGTTCGATTTCAAAACTTTGTCGATATCATAATACACATAAGAATCCATGTGTACTAGTTTGAAATCACAAAATATGATTTGAACAATGATATCGGTTGGTCAATATCGAAACATTTTGGGCAAATTTTGAAAAAATTCATAACCCACAGATTGTATTTTAAACATGATTTCATTGTATATTAATCATCAAAATTCATTAATAAAACTATATAAACCAATTTCGAGTCACAAAATATGTTATGAACAACATTATAGGTTCATCAATATCGAACAATTTTGGTCAAATATTGAAAAAACTCACGAGTATAACCCAATGAACGTATTTTAAACTTGATTTCCTTGAATATTAATCATCAAAATACATTAATAAAACTATATAAACCAAATTCGAATCACAAAATCACATTTTGAACAATTTTATTGGATGTTAAATAACGAATCGTTACTGTTTAGTCAAAAATTTATAGTATTCAAGCTTAAAATTTACTGTTGAGTATCTGAAACGCTTTTTAGTTCAATTTCAAAACTTTGTCGACATCATAATACACATAGGAATCCAGATGAACTAGTTTGAAATTACAAAATATGTTTTGAACAACCATATGGGTTGTGGATGTCGAACAATTTTGGTCAAAGTTTGAAAAAAAATCACAAGTATAACCACCGTTGAATGTTCTATATAAACAAATTTGGAGTCACAAAAATACATTATGAACGATTTTATTTGACGTTAAATGCCGAATCGCTACCGTTTTGTCAAAATTGTATAACACTCATGTGAAAAACCTACAGTTGAATATCCAAAACATTTTTTTATTTTGATTTCAAAACTTTGTTGACATCATAATACACATAAGAGTCAAGATGTACTAGTTTGAAATCACTTAATAAGTTTTGAACAACCATGTAGGTTTTTCGATGTCGAACAATTTTGGTCAAATCTTGAAAAAATTCACGAATATAACCCATCATTGGATGTTCTAAACGTAATTTTTACGTGATTTCATTATATATTAATAATCAAAATACATTAATAAAACTGTATAAACTAATTTCGAGTCACAAAATTAAAATTTGAACGATTTTGTTGGACGTAAAATGATGAATCGCTACCGCTTGTCAAAATTGTATAACATTCGAGCGTAAATCCCACTGTTGAATATCCGTAATGTTTTTTTAGTTCAATTTCAAAGCTTTGTTGACTTCATAATACACATACATATCCAGATGTACTAGATTGAAATGACAAATATGTTTTGAACAACCATATAGGTTGGTCGATGTGGAACAATTTTGGTTAAAGTTTGAAAAAATTCACAAGTATAACCACTGTTGAATGTTCTAAATGTATTTTAAACAAGATTTCATTGTACATTTATCATCAAAATACATTAATAAAACTATATAAACCAATTTCGAGTAACCAAATTGAACGATATTTGACGTTAAATTGTCGAATTGTTACCGTTTTGCCAAATATTGTATAGTATTTAAGCATAAAATCCACTGTTGAATATCCAAAATGTTTTTTTAGTTCAATTTCAAAATATTGTCTACATCATAATACATACGAATCAAGATGTACCAGTTGGAAATAATAAAATATGTTTTAAACAACCATATTGGTTGGTCGATGTCTAACAATTTAAGAGTATAACCCAACATTGAATGTTCTAAACATATTTTAAATATGATTTCATTGTATATTAATCATCAAAATAAAATAATAAAAATATATAAACCAATTTGGAGTCACAAATTCTCATTCTGAACGATTTTATTTGACGTTAAATGACTAATCGCTACCGTTTTGTCAAAATTGTATAACATTCATGCAAAAATCTACTGTTGAATATTCGAAACGTTTTTTTATTTCGATTTCAAAACTTTGTTGACATCATAATACACATAAGAATCTAGATGTACTAGTTTGAAATCACAAAATAATTTTTGAACAACCATACAGGTTTTTCGATGTCGAACAATTTTGGTCAAAGTTTGAAAACATTCACGAGTATAACCCATCGTTGGATATTCTAAACGTAATTTTAACCTGATTTCATTACATATTAATAATCAAAATACATTTATAAAACATTATAAACTAATTTCGAGTCACAAAATCAAATTTTGAACGATTTTGTTGGTTGTTAAATGATGAATTGCTACCGTTTGTCAAAATTGTACAACATTCGAGCGTAAAACCCAATGTTGAATATCCAAAATGTTTTTTTTTGTTCGATTTCAAATCTTTGTCGACATCATAATACACATACGAATCCAGATGCACTAGTTTGAAATCTCAAAAATATGTTTTGAACATCCATATAGGTTTGTCGATGCCGAACAACTTTGGTCAAAGTTTGAAAATTTTAACAAGTATAACCCATCGTTGGATCTTCTAAATGTAATTTTAACATGATTTCATTATATTTTAATAATCAAAATACATTAATAAAACTATATAAACCAATTATGAGTCACAAAATCACATTTGGAACAATTTTATTGGACGTTAAAAGAAGAATCACTACCGTTTGTCAAAATTGTATAACATTCTAGGGTAAAATCTGATGTTGAATATCCAGAAAAAAAAATTAGTTCGATTTCAAAACTTTGTCGATATCATAATACACATAAGAATCCATGTGTACTAGTTTGAAATCACAAAATATGATTTGAACAATGATATCGGTTGGTCAATATCGAAACATTTTGGGCAAATTTTGAAAAAATTCATAACCCACAGATTGTATTTTAAACATGATTTCATTGTATATTAATCATCAAAATTCATTAATAAAACTATATAAACCAATTTCGAGTCACAAAATATGTTATGAACAACATTATAGGTTCATCAATATCGAACAATTTTGGTCAAATATTGAAAAAACTCACGAGTATAACCCAATGAACGTATTTTAAACTTGATTTCCTTGAATATTAATCATCAAAATACATTAATAAAACTATATAAACCAAATTCGAATCACAAAATCACATTTTGAACAATTTTATTGGATGTTAAATAACGAATCGTTACTGTTTAGTCAAAAATTTATAGTATTCAAGCTTAAAATTTACTGTTGAGTATCTGAAACGCTTTTTAGTTCAATTTCAAAACTTTGTCGACATCATAATACACATAGGAATCCAGATGAACTAGTTTGAAATTACAAAATGTGTTTTGAACAACCATATGGGTTGTGGATGTCGAACAATTTTGGTCAAAGTTTGAAAAAAAATCACAAGTATAACCACCGTTGAATGTTCTATATAAACAAATTTGGAGTCACAAAAATACATTATGAACGATTTTATTTGACGTTAAATGCCGAATCGCTACCGTTTTGTCAAAATTGTATAACACTCATGTGAAAAACCTACAGTTGAATATCCAAAACATTTTTTTATTTTGATTTCAAAACTTTGTTGACATCATAATACACATAAGAGTCAAGATGTACTAGTTTGAAATCACTTAATAAGTTTTGAACAACCATGTAGGTTTTTCGATGTCGAACAATTTTGGTCAAATCTTGAAAAAATTCACGAATATAACCCATCATTGGATGTTCTAAACGTAATTTTTACGTGATTTCATTATATATTAATAATCAAAATACATTAATAAAACTGTATAAACTAATTTCGAGTCACAAAATTAAAATTTGAACGATTTTGTTGGACGTAAAATGATGAATCGCTACCGCTTGTCAAAATTGTATAACATTCGAGCGTAAATCCCACTGTTGAATATCCGTAATGTTTTTTTAGTTCAATTTCAAAGCTTTGTTGACTTCATAATACACATACATATCCAGATGTACTAGATTGAAATGACAAATATGTTTTGAACAACCATATAGGTTGGTCGATGTGGAACAATTTTGGTTAAAGTTTGAAAAAATTCACAAGTATAACCACTGTTGAATGTTCTAAATGTATTTTAAACAAGATTTCATTGTACATTTATCATCAAAATACATTAATAAAACTATATAAACCAATTTCGAGTAACCAAATTGAACGATATTTGACGTTAAATTGTCGAATTGTTACCGTTTTGCCAAATATTGTATAGTATTTAAGCATAAAATCCACTGTTGAATATCCAAAATGTTTTTTTAGTTCAATTTCAAAATATTGTCTACATCATAATACATACGAATCAAGATGTACCAGTTGGAAATAATAAAATATGTTTTAAACAACCATATTGGTTGGTCGATGTCTAACAATTTAAGAGTATAACCCAACATTGAATGTTCTAAACATATTTTAAATATGATTTCATTGTATATTAATCATCAAAATAAAATAATAAAAATATATAAACCAATTTGGAGTCACAAATTCTCATTCTGAACGATTTTATTTGACGTTAAATGACTAATCGCTACCGTTTTGTCAAAATTGTATAACATTCATGCAAAAATCTACTGTTGAATATTCGAAACGTTTTTTTATTTCGATTTCAAAACTTTGTTGACATCATAATACACATAAGAATCTAGATGTACTAGTTTGAAATCACAAAATAATTTTTGAACAACCATACAGGTTTTTCGATGTCGAACAATTTTGGTCAAAGTTTGAAAACATTCACGAGTATAACCCATCGTTGGATATTATAAACGTAATTTTAACCTGATTTCATTACATATTAATAATCAAAATACATTTATAAAACATTATAAACTAATTTCGAGTCACAAAATCAAATTTTGAACGATTTTGTTGGTTGTTAAATGATGAATTGCTACCGTTTGTCAAAATTGTACAACATTCGAGCGTAAAACCCAATGTTGAATATCCAAAATGTTTTTTTTTGTTCGATTTCAAATCTTTGTCGACATCATAATACACATACGAATCCAGATGCACTAGTTTGAAATCTCAAAAATATGTTTTGAACATCCATATAGGTTTGTCGATGCCGAACAACTTTGGTCAAAGTTTGAAAATTTTAACAAGTATAACCCATCGTTGGATCTTCTAAATGTAATTTTAACATGATTTCATTATATTTTAATAATCAAAATACATTAATAAAACTATATAAACCAATTATGAGTCACAAAATCACATTTGGAACAATTTTATTGGACGTTAAAAGAAGAATCACTACCGTTTGTCAAAATTGTATAACATTCTAGGGTAAAATCTGATGTTGAATATCCAGAAAAAAAAATTAGTTCGATTTCAAAACTTTGTCGACATCATAATACACATAAGAATCCATGTGTACTAGTTTGAAATCACAAAATATGATTTGAACAATGATATCGGTTGGTCAATATCGAAACATTTTGGGCAAATTTTGAAAAAATTCATAACCCACATATTGTATTTTAAACATGATTTCATTGTATATTAATCATCAAAATTCATTAATAAAACTATATAAACCAATTTCGAGTCACAAAATAAGTTATGAACAACATTATAGGTTCATCAATATCGAACAATTTTGGTCAAATATTGAAAAAACTCACGAGTATAACCCAATGAACGTATTTTAAACTTGATTTCCTTGAATATTAATCATCAAAATACATTAATAAAACTATATAAACCAAATTCGAATCACAAAATCACATTTTGAACAATTTTATTGGATGTTAAATAACGAATCGTTACTGTTTAGTCAAAAATTTATAGTATTCAAGCTTAAAATTTACTGTTGAGTATCTGAAACGCTTTTTAGTTCAATTTCAAAACTTTGTCGACATCATAATACACATAGGAATCCAGATGAACTAGTTTGAAATTACAAAATATGTTTTGAACAACCATATGGGTTGTGGATGTCGAACAATTTTGGTCAAAGTTTGAAAAAAAATCACAAGTATAACCACCGTTGAATGTTCTATATAAACAAATTTGGAGTCACAAAAATACATTATGAACGATTTTATTTGACGTTAAATGCCGAATCGCTACCGTTTTGTCAAAATTGTATAACACTCATGTGAAAAACCTACAGTTGAATATCCAAAACATTTTTTTATTTTGATTTCAAAACTTTGTTGACATCATAATACACATAAGAGTCAAGATGTACTAGTTTGAAATCACTTAATAAGTTTTGAACAACCATGTAGGTTTTTCGATGTCGAACAATTTTGGTCAAATCTTGAAAAAATTCACGAATATAACCCATCATTGGATGTTCTAAACGTAATTTTTACGTGATTTCATTATATATTAATAATCAAAATACATTAATAAAACTGTATAAACTAATTTCGAGTCACAAAATTAAAATTTGAACGATTTTGTTGGACGTAAAATGATGAATCGCTACCGCTTGTCAAAATTGTATAACATTCGAGCGTAAATCCCACTGTTGAATATCCGTAATGTTTTTTTAGTTCAATTTCAAAACTTTGTTGACTTCATAATACACATACATATCCAGATGTACTAGATTGAAATGACAAATATGTTTTGAACAACCATATAGGTTGGTCGATGTGGAACAATTTTGGTTAAAGTTTGAAAAAATTCACAAGTATAACCACTGTTGAATGTTCTAAATGTATTTTAAACAAGATTTCATTGTACATTTATCATCAAAATACATTAATAAAACTATATAAACCAATTTCGAGTAACCAAATTGAACGATATTTGACGTTAAATTGTCGAATTGTTACCGTTTTGCCAAATATTGTATAGTATTTAAGCATAAAATCCACTGTTGAATATCCAAAATGTTTTTTTAGTTCAATTTCAAAATATTGTCTACATCATAATACATACGAATCAAGATGTACCAGTTGGAAATAATAAAATATGTTTTAAACAACCATATTGGTTGGTCGATGTCTAACAATTTAAGAGTATAACCCAACATTGAATGTTCTAAACATATTTTAAATATGATTTCATTGTATATTAATCATCAAAATAAAATAATAAAAATATATAAACCAATTTGGAGTCACAAATTCTCATTCTGAACGATTTTATTTGACGTTAAATGACTAATCGCTACCGTTTTGTCAAAATTGTATAACATTCATGCAAAAATCTACTGTTGAATATTCGAAACGTTTTTTTATTTCGATTTCAAAACTTTGTTGACATCATAATACACATAAGAATCTAGATGTACTAGTTTGAAATCACAAAATAATTTTTGAACAACCATACAGGTTTTTCGATGTCGAACAATTTTGGTCAAAGTTTGAAAACATTCACGAGTATAACCCATCGTTGGATATTCTAAACGTAATTTTAACCTGATTTCATTACATATTAATAATCAAAATACATTTATAAAACATTATAAACTAATTTCGAGTCACAAAATCAAATTTTGAACGATTTTGTTGGTTGTTAAATGATGAATTGCTACCGTTTGTCAAAATTGTATAACATTCGAGCGTAAAACCCAATGTTGAATATCCAAAATGTTTTTTTTTGTTCGATTTCAAATCTTTGTCGACATCATAATACACATACGAATCCAGATGCACTAGTTTGAAATCTCAAAAATATGTTTTGAACATCCATATAGGTTTGTCGATGCCGAACAACTTTGGTCAAAGTTTGAAAATTTTAACAAGTATAACCCATCGTTGGATCTTCTAAATGTAATTTTAACATGATTTCATTATATTTTAATAATCAAAATACATTAATAAAACTATATAAACCAATTATGAGTCACAAAATCACATTTGGAACAATTTTATTGGACGTTAAAAGAAGAATCACTACCGTTTGTCAAAATTGTATAACATTCTAGGGTAAAATCTGATGTTGAATATCCAGAAAAAAAAATTAGTTCGATTTCAAAACTTTGTCGACATCATAATACACATAAGAATCCATGTGTACTAGTTTGAAATCACAAAATATGATTTGAACAATGATATCGGTTGGTCAATATCGAAACATTTTGGGCAAATTTTGAAAAAATTCATAACCCACAGATTGTATTTTAAACATGATTTCATTGTATATTAATCATCAAAATTCATTAATAAAACTATATAAACCAATTTCGAGTCACAAAATATGTTATGAACAACATTATAGGTTCATCAATATCGAACAATTTTGGTCAAATATTGAAAAAACTCACGAGTATAACCCAATGAACGTATTTTAAACTTGATTTCCTTGAATATTAATCATCAAAATACATTAATAAAACTATATAAACCAAATTCGAATCACAAAATCACATTTTGAACAATTTTATTGGATGTTAAATAACGAATCGTTACTGTTTAGTCAAAAATTTATAGTATTCAAGCTTAAAATTTACTGTTGAGTATCTGAAACGCTTTTTAGTTCAATTTCAAAACTTTGTCGACATCATAATACACATAGGAATCCAGATGAACTAGTTTGAAATTACAAAATATGTTTTGAACAACCATATGGGTTGTGGATGTCGAACAATTTTGGTCAAAGTTTGAAAAAAAATCACAAGTATAACCACCGTTGAATGTTCTATATAAACAAATTTGGAGTCACAAAAATACATTATGAACGATTTTATTTGACGTTAAATGCCGAATCGCTACCGTTTTGTCAAAATTGTATAACACTCATGTGAAAAACCTACAGTTGAATATCCAAAACATTTTTTTATTTTGATTTCAAAACTTTGTTGACATCATAATACACATAAGAGTCAAGATGTACTAGTTTGAAATCACTTAATAAGTTTTGAACAACCATGTAGGTTTTTCGATGTCGAACAATTTTGGTCAAATCTTGAAAAAATTCACGAATATAACCAATCATTGGATGTTCTAAACGTAATTTTTACGTGATTTCATTATATATTAATAATCAAAATACATTAATAAAACTGTATAAACTAATTTCGAGTCACAAAATTAAAATTTGAACGATCTTGTTGGACGTAAAATGATGAATCGCTACCGCTTGTCAAAATTGTATAACATTCGAGCGTAAATCCCACTGTTGAATATCCGTAATGTTTTTTTAGTTCAATTTCAAAACTTTGTTGACTTCATAATACACATACATATCCAGATGTACTAGATTGAAATGACAAATATGTTTTGAACAACCATATAGGTTGGTCGATGTGGAACAATTTTGGTTAAAGTTTGAAAAAATTCACAAGTATAACCACTGTTGAATGTTCTAAATGTATTTTAAACAAGATTTCATTGTACATTTATCATCAAAATACATTAATAAAACTATATAAACCAATTTCGAGTAACCAAATTGAACGATATTTGACGTTAAATTGTCGAATTGTTACCGTTTTGCCAAATATTGTATAGTATTTAAGCATAAAATCCACTGTTGAATATCCAAAATGTTTTTTTAGTTCAATTTCAAAATATTGTCTACATCATAATACATACGAATCAAGATGTACCAGTTGGAAATAATAAAATATGTTTTAAACAACCATATTGGTTGGTCGATGTCTAACAATTTAAGAGTATAACCCAACATTGAATGTTCTAAACATATTTTAAATATGATTTCATTGTATATTAATCATCAAAATAAAATAATAAAAATATATAAACCAATTTGGAGTCACAAATTCTCATTCTGAACGATTTTATTTGACGTTAAATGACTAATCGCTACCGTTTTGTCAAAATTGTATAACATTCATGCAAAAATCTACTGTTGAATATTCGAAACGTTTTTTTATTTCGATTTCAAAACTTTGTTGACATCATAATACACATAAGAATCTAGATGTACTAGTTTGAAATCACAAAATAATTTTTGAACAACCATACAGGTTTTTCGATGTCGAACAATTTTGGTCAAAGTTTGAAAACATTCACGAGTATAACCCATCGTTGGATATTCTAAACGTAATTTTAACCTGATTTCATTACATATTAATAATCAAAATACATTTATAAAACATTATAAACTAATTTCGAGTCACAAAATCAAATTTTGAACGATTTTGTTGGTTGTTAAATGATGAATTGCTACCGTTTGTCAAAATTGTATAACATTCGAGCGTAAAACCCAATGTTGAATATCCAAAATGTTTTTTTTTGTTCGATTTCAAATCTTTGTCGACATCATAATACACATACGAATCCAGATGCACTAGTTTGAAATCTCAAAAATATGTTTTGAACATCCATATAGGTTTGTCGATGCCGAACAACTTTGGTCAAAGTTTGAAAATTTTAACAAGTATAACCCATCGTTGGATCTTCTAAATGTAATTTTAACATGATTTCATTATATTTTAATAATCAAAATACATTAATAAAACTATATAAACCAATTATGAGTCACAAAATCACATTTGGAACAATTTTATTGGACGTTAAAAGAAGAATCACTACCGTTTGTCAAAATTGTATAACATTCTAGGGTAAAATCTGATGTTGAATATCCAGAAAAAAAAATTAGTTCGATTTCAAAACTTTGTCGACATCATAATACACATAAGAATCCATGTGTACTAGTTTGAAATCACAAAATATGATTTGAACAATGATATCGGTTGGTCAATATCGAAACATTTTGGGCAAATTTTGAAAAAATTCATAACCCACAGATTGTATTTTAAACATGATTTCATTGTATATTAATCATCAAAATTCATTAATAAAACTATATAAACCAATTTCGAGTCACAAAATATGTTATGAACAACATTATAGGTTCATCAATATCGAACAATTTTGGTCAAATATTGAAAAAACTCACGAGTATAACCCAATGAACGTATTTTAAACTTGATTTCCTTGAATATTAATCATCAAAATACATTAATAAAACTATATAAACCAAATTCGAATCACAAAATCACATTTTGAACAATTTTATTGGATGTTAAATAACGAATCGTTACTGTTTAGTCAAAAATTTATAGTATTCAAGCTTAAAATTTACTGTTGAGTATCTGAAACGCTTTTTAGTTCAATTTCAAAACTTTGTCGACATCATAATACACATAGGAATCCAGATGAACTAGTTTGAAATTACAAAATATGTTTTGAACAACCATATGGGTTGTGGATGTCGAACAATTTTGGTCAAAGTTTGAAAAAAAATCACAAGTATAACCACCGTTGAATGTTCTATATAAACAAATTTGGAGTCACAAAAATACATTATGAACGATTTTATTTGACGTTAAATGCCGAATCGCTACCGTTTTGTCAAAATTGTATAACACTCATGTGAAAAACCTACAGTTGAATATCCAAAACATTTTTTTATTTTGATTTCAAAACTTTGTTGACATCATAATACACATAAGAGTCAAGATGTACTAGTTTGAAATCACTTAATAAGTTTTGAACAACCATGTAGGTTTTTCGATGTCGAACAATTTTGGTCAAATCTTGAAAAAATTCACGAATATAACCCATCATTGGATGTTCTAAACGTAATTTTTACGTGATTTCATTATATATTAATAATCAAAATACATTAATAAAACTGTATAAACTAATTTCGAGTCACAAAATTAAAATTTGAACGATTTTGTTGGACGTAAAATGATGAATCGCTACCGCTTGTCAAAATTGTATAACATTCGAGCGTAAATCCCACTGTTGAATATCCGTAATGTTTTTTTAGTTCAATTTCAAAACTTTGTTGACTTCATAATACACATACATATCCAGATGTACTAGATTGAAATGGCAAATATGTTTTGAACAACCATATAGGTTGGTCGATGTGGAACAATTTTGGTTAAAGTTTGAAAAAATTCACAAGTATAACCACTGTTGAATGTTCTAAATGTATTTTAAACAAGATTTCATTGTACATTTATCATCAAAATACATTAATAAAACTATATAAACCAATTTCGAGTAACCAAATTGAACGATATTTGACGTTAAATTGTCGAATTGTTACCGTTTTGCCAAATATTGTATAGTATTTAAGCATAAAATCCACTGTTGAATATCCAAAATGTTTTTTTAGTTCAATTTCAAAATATTGTCTACATCATAATACATACGAATCAAGATGTACCAGTTGGAAATAATAAAATATGTTTTAAACAACCATATTGGTTGGTCGATGTCTAACAATTTAAGAGTATAACCCAACATTGAATGTTCTAAACATATTTTAAATATGATTTCATTGTATATTAATCATCAAAATAAAATAATAAAAATATATAAACCAATTTGGAGTCACAAATTCTCATTCTGAACGATTTTATTTGACGTTAAATGACTAATCGCTACCGTTTTGTCAAAATTGTATAACATTCATGCAAAAATCTACTGTTGAATATTCGAAACGTTTTTTTATTTCGATTTCAAAACTTTGTTGACATCATAATACACATAAGAATCTAGATGTACTAGTTTGAAATCACAAAATAATTTTTGAACAACCATACAGGTTTTTCGATGTCGAACAATTTTGGTCAAAGTTTGAAAACATTCACGAGTATAACCCATCGTTGGATATTCTAAACGTAATTTTAACCTGATTTCATTACATATTAATAATCAAAATACATTTATAAAACATTATAAACTAATTTCGAGTCACAAAATCAAATTTTGAACGATTTTGTTGGTTGTTAAATGATGAATTGCTACCGTTTGTCAAAATTGTACAACATTCGAGCGTAAAACCCAATGTTGAATATCCAAAATGTTTTTTTTTGTTCGATTTCAAATCTTTGTCGACATCATAATACACATACGAATCCAGATGCACTAGTTTGAAATCTCAAAAATATGTTTTGAACATCCATATAGGTTTGTCGATGCCGAACAACTTTGGTCAAAGTTTGAAAATTTTAACAAGTATAACCCATCGTTGGATCTTCTAAATGTAATTTTAACATGATTTCATTATATTTTAATAATCAAAATACATTAATAAAACTATATAAACCAATTATGAGTCACAAAATCACATTTGGAACAATTTTATTGGACGTTAAAAGAAGAATCACTACCGTTTGTCAAAATTGTATAACATTCTAGGGTAAAATCTGATGTTGAATATCCAGAAAAAAAAATTAGTTCGATTTCAAAACTTTGTCGACATCATAATACACATAAGAATCCATGTGTACTAGTTTGAAATCACAAAATATGATTTGAACAATGATATCGGTTGGTCAATATCGAAACATTTTGGGCAAATTTTGAAAAAATTCATAACCCACAGATTGTATTTTAAACATGATTTCATTGTATATTAATCATCAAAATTCATTAATAAAACTATATAAACCAATTTCGAGTCACAAAATATGTTATGAACAACATTATAGGTTCATCAATATCGAACAATTTTGGTCAAATATTGAAAAAACTCACGAGTATAACCCAATGAACGTATTTTAAACTTGATTTCCTTGAATATTAATCATCAAAATACATTAATAAAACTATATAAACCAAATTCGAATCACAAAATCACATTTTGAACAATTTTATTGGATGTTAAATAACGAATCGTTACTGTTTAGTCAAAAATTTATAGTATTCAAGCTTAAAATTTACTGTTGAGTATCTGAAACGCTTTTTAGTTCAATTTCAAAACTTTGTCGACATCATAATACACATAGGAATCCAGATGAACTAGTTTGAAATTACAAAATATGTTTTGAACAACCATATGGGTTGTGGATGTCGAACAATTTTGGTCAAAGTTTGAAAAAAAATCACAAGTATAACCACCGTTGAATGTTCTATATAAACAAATTTGGAGTCACAAAAATACATTATGAACGATTTTATTTGACGTTAAATGCCGAATCGCTACCGTTTTGTCAAAATTGTATAACACTCATGTGAAAAACCTACAGTTGAATATCCAAAACATTTTTTTATTTTGATTTCAAAACTTTGTTGACATCATAATACACATAAGAGTCAAGATGTACTAGTTTGAAATCACTTAATAAGTTTTGAACAACCATGTAGGTTTTTCGATGTCGAACAATTTTGGTCAAATCTTGAAAAAATTCACGAATATAACCCATCATTGGATGTTCTAAACGTAATTTTTACGTGATTTCATTATATATTAATAATCAAAATACATTAATAAAACTGTATAAACTAATTTCGAGTCACAAAATTAAAATTTGAACGATTTTGTTGGACGTAAAATGATGAATCGCTACTGCTTGTCAAAATTGTATAACATTCGAGCGTAAATCCCACTGTTGAATATCCGTAATGTTTTTTTAGTTCAATTTCAAAACTTTGTTGACTTCATAATACACATACATATCCAGATGTACTAGATTGAAATGGCAAATATGTTTTGAACAACCATATAGGTTGGTCGATGTGGAACAATTTTGGTTAAAGTTTGAAAAAATTCACAAGTATAACCACTGTTGAATGTTCTAAATGTATTTTAAACAAGATTTCATTGTACATTTATCATCAAAATACATTAATAAAACTATATAAACCAATTTCGAGTAACCAAATTGAACGATATTTGACGTTAAATTGTCGAATTGTTACCGTTTTGCCAAATATTGTATAGTATTTAAGCATAAAATCCACTGTTGAATATCCAAAATGTTTTTTTAGTTCAATTTCAAAATATTGTCTACATCATAATACATACGAATCAAGATGTACCAGTTGGAAATAATAAAATATGTTTTAAACAACCATATTGGTTGGTCGATGTCTAACAATTTAAGAGTATAACCCAACATTGAATGTTCTAAACATATTTTAAATATGATTTCATTGTATATTAATCATCAAAATAAAATAATAAAAATATATAAACCAATTTGGAGTCACAAATTCTCATTCTGAACGATTTTATTTGACGTTAAATGACTAATCGCTACCGTTTTGTCAAAATTGTATAACATTCATGCAAAAATCTACTGTTGAATATTCGAAACGTTTTTTTATTTCGATTTCAAAACTTTGTTGACATCATAATACACATAAGAATCTATATGTACTAGTTTGAAATCACAAAATAATTTTTGAACAACCATACAGGTTTTTCGATGTCGAACAATTTTGGTCAAAGTTTGAAAACATTCACGAGTATAACCCATCGTTGGATATTCTAAACGTAATTTTAACCTGATTTCATTACATATTAATAATCAAAATACATTTATAAAACATTATAAACTAACTTCGAGTATCAAAATCAAATTTTGAATGATTTTGTTGGACGTTAAATGACGAATCGCTATCGTTTGTCAAAATTGTCTGACATTCAAGTGTAAAACCTACTGTTGAATATTCGAAGTGGTTTTTCAATTTGATTTCAAAACTTCGTCGACATCATAATACTCATACGAATCCAGATGCACTAGTTTGAAATCTCAAAAATATGTTTTGAACATCCATATAGGTTTGTCGATGTTGAACAATTTTGGTCAAAGTTTGGAAATTTTCACAAGTATAACTGCCGTTGAATGTTCTAAACGTATTTTAAATATGATTTCATTGTATATTAATCATCAAAATACATTAGTAAGACTATATAAATCAATTTGGAGTCACAAAATCACATTTTCAACGATTTTATTGGACGTTAAAGGACCAATCGCTACTGTTTTGTCAAAATTGTATAACATTCAACGTAAAACCCACTGTTAAATATCCGAAACATTCTTTTAGTTTGTTTCAAAAAATTTGTTGACATCATAATACACGATGTACTAGGAAAGCACAAAATAAGTTTTGAACAACCATATAGGTTTGTCGATTTCTAACAATTTACGAGTATAACCCACCGTTGAATATTCTAAACGTATTTTCAATATGATTTCATTGTATATTAATCATCAAAATACAATAATAAAACTATATAAACAAATTTAGAGTCACAAATTCTCATTATGAACGATTTTATTGGACGTTAAATGAATAATCGCTACCGTTTTGTCAAAATTGTATAACATTCATACGAAAAACCTACTGTTGAATATTCGAAACGTTTTTTTATTTCGATTTCAAAACTTTGTTGACATCATAATACACATAAGAATCTAGATGTACTAGTTTGAAATCAGAAAATAATTTTTGAACAACCATACAGGTTTTTCGATGTCGAACAATTTTGGTCAAAGTTTGAAAACATTCACGAGTATAACCCATCATTGGATATTCTAAACGTAATTTTAACCTGATTTCATTACATATTAATAATCAAAATACATTTATAAAACATTATAAACTAACTTCGAGTAACAAAATCAAATTTTGAATGATTTTGTTGGACGTTAAATGACGAATCGCTATCGTTTGTCAAAATTGTCTGACATTCAAGTGTAAAACCTACTGTTGAATATTCGAAGTGGTTTTTCAGTTTGATTTCAAAACTTCGTCGACATCATAATACTCATACGAATCCATATGCACTAGTTTGAAATCTCAAAAATATGTTTTGAACATCCATATAGGTTTGTCAATGTTGAACAATTTTGGTCAAAGTTTGGAAATTTTCACAAGTATAACTGCCGTTGAATGTTCTAAACGTATTTTAAATATGATTTCATTGTATATTAATCATCAAAATACATTAGTAAGACTATATAAATCAATTTGGAGTCACAAAATCACATTTTCAACGATTTTATTGGACGTTAAAGGACCAATCGCTACTGTTTTGTCAAAATTGTATAACATTCAACGTAAAACCCACTGTTAAATATCCGAAACATTCTTTTAGTTTGTTTCAAAAAATTTGTTGACATCATAATACACGATGTACTAGGAAAGCACAAAATAAGTTTTGAACAACCATATAGGTTTGTCGATTTCTAACAATTTACGAGTATAACCCACCGTTGAATATTCTAAACGTATTTTCAATATGATTTCATTGTATATTAATCATCAAAATACAATAATAAAACTATATAAACAAATTTAGAGTCACAAATTCTCATTATGAACGATTTTATTGGACGTTAAATGAATAATCGCTACCGTTTTGTCAAAATTGTATAACATTCATACGAAAAACCTACTGTTGAATATTCGAAACGTTTTTTTATTTCGATTTCAAAACTTTGTTGACATCATAATACACATAAGAATCTAGATGTACTAGTTTGAAATCAGAAAATAATTTTTGAACAACCATACAGGTTTTTCGATGTCGAACAATTTTGGTCAAAGTTTGAAAACATTCACGAGTATAACCCATCATTGGATATTCTAAACGTAATTTTAACCTGATTTCATTACATATTAATAATCAAAATACATTTATAAAACATTATAAACTAACTTCGAGTAACAAAATCAAATTTTGAATGATTTTGTTGGACGTTAAATGACGAATCGCTATCGTTTGTCAAAATTGTCTGACATTCAAGTGTAAAACCTACTGTTGAATATTCGAAGTGGTTTTTCAGTTTGATTTCAAAACTTCGTCGACATCATAATACTCATACGAATCCATATGCACTAGTTTGAAATCTCAAAAATATGTTTTGAACATCCATATAGGTTTGTCAATGTTGAACAATTTTGGTCAAAGTTTGGAAATTTTCACAAGTATAACTGCCGTTGAATGTTCTAAACGTATTTTAAATATGATTTCATTGTATATTAATCATCAAAATACATTAGTAAGACTATATAAATCAATTTGGAGTCACAAAATCACATTTTCAACGATTTTATTGGACGTTAAAGGACCAATCGCTACTGTTTTGTCAAAATTGTATAACATTCAACGTAAAACCCACTGTTAAATATCCGAAACATTCTTTTAGTTTGTTTCAAAAAATTTGTTGACATCATAATACACGATGTACTATGAAAGCACAAAATAAGTTTTGAACAACCATATAGGATTGTCGATTTCTAACAATTTACGAGTATAACCCACCGTTGAATATTCTAAACGTATTTTCAATATGATTTCATTGTATATTAATCATCAAAATACAATAATAAAACTATATAAACAAATTTAGAGTCACAAATTCTCATTATGAACGATTTTATTGGACGTTAAATGAATAATCGCTACCGTTTTGTCAAAATTGTATAACATTCATACGAAAAACCTACTGTTGAATATCCGAAACATTTTTTTATTTCGATTTCAAAACTTTGTTGATATCTTAATACACATACGAATCCAGTTGTACTAGTTTGAAATCACAAAATAAGTTTTGAACAACCATTTAGCTTTTTCAATATCGAACAATTTTGGTCAAAGTTTGAAAAAAAATCACGTGTATAATCTATAGTTGGATGTTCTAAACGTAATTTTAACGTGTTTTCATTATATATTAATAATCAAAATACATTAATAAAATTTGTTTAAACTAATTTTGAGTCATAAAATCAAATTTTGAACGATTTTGTGGGACATTAAATGGCGAATCGCTACCGTTTGTCAAAATTGTATAACATTCGAGCGTAAAACCCACTGTTGAATATCCAAAATGTTTTTTTAGTTCGATTTAAAAACTTTGTTTACATCATAATACACATACGAATCAAGATGCACTAGTTCGAAATCTCAAAAATTTGTTTTGAACATCCATATAGGTTTGTCGATGTCGAACAACTTTGGTCAATGTTTGAAAATTTTAACAACTATAACCCATCGTTGGATATTCTAAACGTAATTTTAACGTGATTTCTTTATATTTTAATCATCAAAATACATTAATAAAACTATATAAACAAATTATGAGTCACAAAATCACATTTTGAACAATTTTATAGGACGTTAAATGAAGAATCGCTATCGTTTGTCAAAATTGTATAACATTCGAGCGTAAAATCTGGTGTTGTATATCCGAAAATTTTTTTAGTTCGATTTCAAAACTTTTTCGACATCATAATACACCTAAGAATACATATGTACTAGTTTGAAATCACAAAATATGATTTGAACAACTATATAGATTCGTCAATATCGAAAAATTTTGGGCAAAGTTTGAAAAAATTCACGAGTATAACCCAAAGAACGTATTTTAAACATGATATCTTTGTATATTAATCATCAAAATACAATAATAAAACTATATAAACCGATTTTGAGTCACAAAATATGTTATGAACAACCTTATAAGTTCGTCAAGGTCGAACAATTTTGGTCAAAGATTTAAAAAACTCATGAGTATAACCCAATGAACGTATTTTAAACTTGATTTCATTGAACATTAATCATCAAAATACATTAATAAAACTATATAAACCGAATTCGAGTCACAAAATCACATTTTGAACAATTTTATTGGACGTTAAATAACGATTCATTACCGTTTTGTCAAAAATTTATAGTATTCAAGCTTAAAATTTAATGTTGAATATCCGAAATGTTTTTTAGATCGATTTCAAAAGTTTGTCGACATTATAATAAACATAGAAATCCATATGAACTAGTTTGAAAACACAAAATATGTTTTGAACAACCATATAGGTTGTGGATGTCAAACAATTTTGGTCAAAGTTTGAAAAAAATCACAAGTATAACCACCGTTGAATGTTTTAAACATATTTTAAAAATGATTTCATTGTATATTAATCATCAAAATACATTAATAAAACTATATAAACCAATTTGGAGTCACAAAATTACATTATGAACAATTTTATTGGACGTTAAATGACGAATTGGTACCATTTTGTCAAAATTGTATAACATTCATGTGAAAAACCACAGTTGAATATCCGAAACAATTTTTTATGTCGATTTCAAAACTTTGTTGACATCATAATACACATACGAATACAAATGTACTAGTTTGAAATCACTAAATAAGTTTTGAACAACCATGTAGGTTTTTCGATGTCGAACAATGTTGGTCAAAGCTTGAAAGAATTCACGAGTATAACCCATAGTTGGATGTTCTAAACGTAATTTTTACGTGATTTCATTATATATTAATAATCAAAATACATTAATAAAACTGTATAAACTAAATTCCAGTCACAAAATCAAATTTTGAACAATTTTGTTGGACGTAAAATGACGAATCGCTACCGCTTGTCAAAATTGTATAACATTCGAGCGTAAAACCCATTGTTGAATATTCGTAATATTTTTTTAGTTCTATTTCAAAACTTTTTCGACTTCATAATACACATACACATCCAGATGTACTAGATTGAAATGACAAATATATATTGACCAACCAAATAGGTTGGTCGATGTCGAACAATTTTGGTTAAAGTTTGAAAATTTTCACAAGTATAACCACCGTTGAATGTTCTAAACGTATTTTAAACAAGATTTCGTTGTAATTTATCATCAAAATACACTAATAAAACTATGTAAACCAATTTCGAGTAACCAAATTGAACGATTATATTGGACGTTAAATTGTCAAATCATTACCGTTTTGCCAAAAATTGTATAGTATTCAAGCATGAAATCCACTGTTGAATATCAAAAATGTTTTTTTAGTTCAATTTCAAAACATTGTCGACATCATAATACATATACAAATCAAGATGTACTAGTTTGAAATCATAAAATATGTTTTGAACAACCATATAGGATGGTCGATGTCTAACAATTTACGAGTATAACCCAACGTTGAATGTTCTTAACATATTTTAAATATGATTTCATTGTATATTAATCATCAAAATACAATAATAAAACAATATAAACCAATTTGGAGTCACAAATTCTCATTATGAACAATTTTATTTAACATTAAATTACGAATTGGTACCGTTTTGTCAAAATTGTATAACATTTCATGCGAAAATCTACTGTTGAATATCCGAAACATTTTTTTATTTCGATTTCAAAACTTTGTTGATGTCATAATACACATAAGAATCTAGATGTACTAGTTTGAAATCACAAAATAAGTTTTGAACAACCATACAGGTTTTTCGATGTCGAACAATTTTGGTCAAAGTTTGAAAACATTCACGAGTATAACCCGTCGTTGGATATTCTAAACGTAATTTTAACGTTATTTCATTATATATTAATAATCAAAATACATTAATACAACATTATAAACTAATTTCGAGTATCAAAATCAAATTTTGAACGATTTTGTTGGACGTTAAATGACGAATCGCTACCGTTTGTCAAAATTGTATAACATTCAAGTGCAAAACCCACTGTGGAATATTCGAAGTGTTTTTTAGTTCGATTTCAAAACTTTGTCGACATCATAATTAACATACGAATCCAGATGCACTAGTTTTAAATCTCAAAAATATGTTTTGAACATCCATATAGGTTTGTCGATGTTGAACAATTTTGGTCAAAGTTTGAAAATTTTGACAAGTATAACTACCGTTGAATGTTCTAAACGTATTTTAAATATGATTTCATTGTATATTAATCATCAAAATACATTATTAAAACTATATAAATCAATTTGGAGTCACAAAATACCATTTTGAACGATTTTATTGGACGTTAAAGGACCAATCGCTACTATTTTTTCAAAATTGTTTAACATTCAAACGTAAAACCCATTGTTAAATATCCAAAACATTCTTTTGGTTTGTTTCAAAAACATTGTTGACATCATAACACAAGTACGAATCCAGATGTAATAGGAAATCACAAAATAAGTTTTGAACAACCATATAGGTTTGTCGATGTCTAATAATTTACGAGTATAACCCACCGTTGAATGTTCTAAATGTATTTTCAATATGATTTCATTGTATATTAATCATCAAAATACATTAATAAAACTATATAAACCAATTTGGAGTTAAAAATTCTCATTATGAACGATTTTATTGGACGTTAATTGATGAATTGCGGTCGTTTTGTCAAAATTATATAACATTCATGTGAAAATCTACTGTTGATTATGCGAAACGTTTTTTTATTTCGATTTCAAAACTTTGTTGACATCATAATACACATAAGAATCTAGATGTACTAGTATGAAATCACAAAATAAGTTTTGAACGACCATACAAATTTTTGATGTCAAACAATTTTGGTCAAAGTTTGAAAACATTCACGAGTGTAACCCATTGTTGGATGTTCTAAACATAATTTCATTATATATTAATAATCAAAATACATTAATAAAACATTATAAACTAATTTCGAGTAACAAAATCAAATTTTGAACGATTTTATTGGACGTTAAATGACGAATCGCTACCGTTTGTCAAAATTGTATAACATTCAAGTGTAAAACCCAATGTTGAATATTCAAAGTGTTTTTTTAGTTCAATTTCAAAACTTTGTCAACATCATAATACACACACGAATCCAGATGCACTAGTTTGAAATCTCAAAAATATGTTTTGAACATCCATATAGGTATGTCGATGTTGAACAATTTTGGTCAAAGTTTAAAAATTTTGACAAGTATAACCACCGTTGAATGTTCTAAACGTATTTTAAATATGATTTCATTGTATATTAATCATCAACATACATTAGTAAAACTATATTAATCAATTTGGAGTCACAAAATCACATTTTGAACGATTTTATTGGACGTTAAAGGACCAATCGCTACAGTTTTGTCAAAATAGTATAACATTCAAACGTAAAACCCACTGTTAAATATCCGAAACATTCTTTCAGTTTGTTTCAAAAATTTGTTGACATCATAAATACACGTACAAATCCAGATGTAATAGGAATTCACAAAATAAGTTTTGAACAACCATATAGGTTTGTCGATGTCTAACAATTTAAGAGTATAACCCACCATTGAATGTTCTAAACGTATTTTCAATATGATTTCATTGTATATTAATCATCAAAATACTTTAATAAAACTATATAAACCAATTTGGAGTCACAAATTCACATTATGAACGATTTTATTGAATGTTAAATGATGAATCGCTACCGTTTTGTCAAAATTGTATAACATTCATGCGAAAAATCTATTGTTGAATATCTGAAACCTTTTTTTATTTCGATTTCAAAACTTTGTTGACATCATAATACACATACGAATCCAGATGTACTAGTTTGAAATCACAAAATAAGTTTTGAACAACTATATAGGTTTTTCGATGTCGAACAATTTTGGTCAAAGCTTGAAAATATTCACGAATATAATCCATCGTTGTATGTTCTAAACGTAATTTTTACGTGATTTCATTATATATTAATAATCAAAATACATTAATAAAACTGTATAAACTAATTTCGAGACACAAAGTCAAATTTTGAACGATTTTGTTGGACGTAAAATGACAAATCGCTACCGCTTGTCAAAATTGAATAACATTCGAGCGTAAAATCCACTGTTGAATATCTGTAATGTTTTTTTTAGTTCAATTTCAAAACTTTGTCAACTTCATAATACACATACATATCCAGATGTACTAGATTGAAATGACAAATATGTTTTGAACAACCATATAGGTTGGTCAATGTCGAACAATTTTGGTTAAAGTTTGAAAAAATTCACAAGTAAAACCACCGTTAAATGTTCTAAACGTATTTTAAAAAAGATTTCGTTGTATATTTATCATCAAAATACATTAATAATACTATATAAAAAAGATTTGAGTCACCAAATTGAACGCTTATATTGGACGTTAAATTGTTGAATCGTTGCCGTTTTGTCAAAAAGTGTGTAGTATTCGAGCATAAAAGACACTGTTGAATATCCAAAATATATTTTTAGTTCAATTTAAAAAGATTGTTGACATCATAATACGCATACGAATCAAGATTTACTAGTTTGAAATCACAAAATATGTTTTGAATAGCCATATAGGTTGGTTGATGTCTAACAATTTACGAGAATAAGCCACCGTCGAATGTTCTAAACGTATTTTAAATATGATTTCATTGTATATTAATCATCAAAATACAATAATAAAACTACATAAACCAATTTAGAGTCACAAATTCTCATTATGAACGATTTTATTGGATGTTAAATAACGAATCGCTACCGTTTTGTCAAAATTCTATAACGTTCATACGAAAACCCTACTTTTGAATATCCGAAACATTTTTTTATTTCGATTTCAAAACTTTGTAGATATCATAATACACATAAAAATCTAGATGTACTAGTTTGAAATCACAAAATATGTTTTGAACAACCATAAAGGTTTTTCGATTTCGAACAATATTGGTCAAAGTTTGAAAAAAATCACGTGTATAATCTATCATTGGATGTTCTAAACGTAATTTTTTAACTTGATTTCATTATATATTAATAATCAAAATACATTAATAAAATTGTTTAAACTAATTTCGAGTCATAAAATCAAATTTTGAATGATTTTGTGGGACGTTAAATGACGAATCGCTACCATTTGTCAAAATTGTATAACATTCGAGCGTAAAACCCACTGGTGAATATCCGAAATGTTTTCTTAGTTCGATTTCAAAACTTTTCGACATCATAATACACATATGAATCAAGATCCACTAGTTTGATATCTCAAAAATATGTTTTGAACATCCATATAGGTTTGTTCATGTCAAACAATTTTGGTCAAAGTTTGAAAATTTTAACATGTAAAACACATCGTTGGATGTTCTAAACGTAATTTTAACGTGATTTCATTACATTTTAATCATCAAAATACATTAATAAAACTGTATAAACCAATTATGAGTCGCAAAATCAGATTTTGAACGATTTTATTGGACTTTAAAGGAAGAATCGCTAGCATTTGTCAAAATTGCATAACATTCGAGCGTAAAATCCACTGTTGAATATCCGAAATTTTTTTTTTAGTTCGATTTCAAAACTTTTGTCGACATCATAATACACATATGAATCCATATGTACTAGTTTGAAATCATAAAATATGTGTTGAACAACATTATAGGTTCGTCAAAATCAAACAACTTTGGTCAAAGATTGAATAAAAACACGATTATAACCCACCGTTTCATGTTCTAAATATATTTTAAACATGATTTCAATGTATATTAATTATCAAAATACATTAATAAAACTGTGTAAACCAATTATGAGTCAATTATGAGTCCCAAAATCATATTTTTAACGATTTTGTTGGACGTCAAATGACAAATCTTTGTTGTTTTGTCAAAATTGTATTGCATTCAAACGTAAAATCCACTGTTGAATATCCGAAATGTTTTTTTAGTTCGATTTCAAAACTTTATCGATATCATAATACACATCTGAATCCATATGTACTAGTTTGAAATAACAAATTATGTTTTGAACAACCATATAGGTTGGTCGATGTCATACAATTTTGGTCAAAGGTTGAAAAAATTCACGAGTATAACATATCGTTGGATGTTCTAAACGTAATTTTAACGTGATTTCATTATATTTTAATCATCAAAATACATTATTAAAACCATATAAACCAATTATGAGTCACAATTTTATTGGACGTTAAATGAAGAATCGCTACCGTTTGTCAAAATTGTATAACATTCGAGCGTAAAACCTATTGTTGAATATTCGAAATATTTTGTTAGTTCGATTTCAAAACTTTTGTCGACATCATAATACACATACGAATCCATATGTACTAGTTTGAAATCAAAAAATATGTATTGAACAACGATATAGGTTAGTCAATATCCAACAATTTTGGTCAAAGTTTGAAAACGTTCACGAGTACAACTCATGTTGGATTTTCTAAACGTATTTTAAACATGATTTCGTTGTATATTAATCATCAAAATACATTAAAAAACGATATATACCAATATCCGAAACATTTTTTTATTTTGATGTCAAAACGTTGTCGACATCATAATACACATACAAATCCAGATGTGCTAATTTGAAATCACAAAAATATGTTTTAAATATCCATATATGTTTGTCAATGTCAAACAATTTTGATCAAAGTTTGAAAAAATTCACGTGTATAACCCATCGTTGGATGTTCTAAACGTAATTTTAACGTGATTTTATTATATATCAATCGTCAAAATTCATTAAAAAAAACTATATAAATCAATTTGGAGTCATAAAATCACGTTTTGAATGATTTTATTGGACGTTAAAGGACCAATCGCTACTGTTTTGTCAAAATTGTATAACATTCAAACGTAAAACTCACTTTTAAATATCCGAAACATTTTTTTAGATTGATTTAAAAACTTTGTTGACATCATAGTACACATACAAATCCATATGTACTAGTTTGAAATCACAAAATATTTTTGAACAATAGGTTGGTTGATGTCTAACAATTCACGAGTATAACCCACCATTAAATATTCTAAACGTATTTTAAACATGATTTCAATGTATATTATTCATCAAAATACATTAATAAAACTATATAAACCAATTTGGAGTCACAAATTTACATTATGAACAATTTTAGTGGACGTCAAATGATGAACCACTACCGTTTTGTCAAAATTATATAAACTTCAAGCGAAAAACCCACTGTTAAATATCCAAAACATTTTTTTATTTCGATATCAAAACTTGTTGACATCACAATACACATACGAATCAAGATGTACTAGTTTGAAATCACAAAATAAGTTTTGAACAACCATATAGGTTTTTCGATGTCGAACAATTTTGGTCAAAGTTTGAAAAAATTCACGAGCATAACCCATCGTTGGATATTCCAAACGTAATTTAAAAAAGATTTCATTATATATGAATATTCAAAATACATTAGTGAAACTGTATACACTAATTTTGAGTCACAAAATCAAATTTGGAACGATTTTGTTGGACGTTAAATGACGAATCGCTATCGTTTGTCAAAATTTTATAACATTCGAGCGTAAAACACACTGTTGAATATACGAAATGTTTTTTTAGTTTGATTTCAAAACTTTTTCGACATCATAATACACGTACGGATCCAGATGCACTAGTTTGAAATCTCAAAAATATGCTTGGAACATCCATATAGGTCAATTTTGGTCAAAATTTGAAAATTTTAACAAGTATAACCTATCGTTGGATGTTCTAAACGTAATTTAAACATTATTTCATTGTATATTAATCATCAAAATACATTAATAAAACTATATAAACCATTTTCGAGTCGCAAAATATGTTTTAAACAACCTTATAAATTGGTCAATGTTTAAAAAAATTTGGTCAAAGGTTGAAAAAACTCACGAGTATAACACAATGAACATATTTTAAACTTGATTTCATGGAATATTAATCATCAAAATACATTAATAAAACTATATAAACCAAATTCGAGTCACAAAATCACATTTTGAACGATTTTGTTGGACGTTAAATAACGATCGTTACCGTTTTGACAAAAAATTATAGTATTCAAGCTTAAAATTTAATGTTGAATATCCGAAATGTTTTTTAGTTCGATTTCAAAACTTTGTCAACATCATAATACACATATCAATCCAGATGAACTAGCTTGAACTCACAAAATATGTTTTGAACAACCATATAGATTGGTAGATGTCGAACAATTTTGGTCAAAGTTTTAAAAAATTCACAAGTATAACCAACGTTGAATGTTCTAAACGTATTTTAAATATGATTTCATTATATATTAATCATCAAAATACAATAATAAAACTATATAAACCAATCTGGAGTCACAAAATTACATTATGAACGGTTTTATTGGACTTTAAATGACGAATCGCTACCATTTTATCAAAATTGTATAACATTCATGCGAAAAACCTATTGTTGAATATCCGAAACAATTTTTTATTTCGATTTAAAAAACTTTTTTGACATCATAATAGACATACGAATCCATATGTACTAGTTTGAAATCACAAAATAAGTTTTGAACAGCCATATAGGTTTTTCGATGTCGAACAATTTTGGTCAAATTTTAAAAAAATTCACGAGTATAACCCATCATTGGATGTTCTAAACGTAATTTTAACGTGATTTCATTATATATTAATAATCAAAATACATTAATAAAACTGTTTAAACTAATTTTGTGTCACAAAATCAAATTTTGAATGATTTTGTGGGACGTTAAATGACGAATCGCAACCGTTTGTCAAAATTGTATAACATTCAAACGTAAAACCCACTGCTGAATATCCGAAATGTTTTTTTAGTTCGATTTCAAAACTTTGTTGAAAACATAATACATATACGAATCCAGATGCACTAGTTTTAAATCTCAAAAATATATTTTGAACATCCATATAGGTTTGTTGATGTCAAAAAATTTTGGTCAAAGTTTGAAAATTTTAACAAGTTTAACCCATCGTTGGATGTTATAAACGTAATTTTAACGTGATTTCATTATATTTTAATCATCAAAATACGTTAATAAAATTGTATAAACCAATTATGAGTCGCAAAATCACATTTTGAATGATTTTATTCGACATTAAATGAACAATAGCTACCGTTTGTCAAAATGGTATAACATTCGAGCATAAAATCCACTGTTGAATATCCGAACTATTTTTTTAGTTCTATTTCAAAAGTTTGTTGACATCATAATACACATACGAATCCATATTTATTAGTTTGAAATCACAAAATATGTTTTGAACAACGTTATAGGTTCGTCAATATCGAAATATTTGGTCAAAGTTTGAAAAAATTCACAGAGTATAACCCATGTTGGATTTTCTAAACGTATTTTAAACATGATTTCATTGTATATTAATCATCAAAATACATTAATAAAACTTCCAAAACCAATTTCGAGTCGCAAACTATGTTTTGAACAACCTTATAGCTTGGTCAATGTTGAAAAAATTTGGTGAAAGATTGAAAAAACTCACGAGTATAACCCAATGAACGTATTTTAAACTTGATTTTATGGAATATTAATCATTAAAATACATTACTAAAACTATATACACCAAATTCGAGTCACAAAATCACATTTTGAATGATTTTGTTGGACGTTAAATAACGAATCGTTACCGTTTTGACAAAAATTTATAGTATTCAAGCTTAAAATTTACTGTTGAATATCCGTAATGTTTTTTAGTTCGATTTCAAAACTTTGTCAACATCATAATACACATATGAATCCAGATGAACTAGTTTGAAATCACAAAATATGTTTATGTTTAGAACAACCATATAAGTTGGTCGATGTCGAACAATTTTGGTCAAAGTTCGAAAAAATTCACAAGTATAACCACCTTTGAATGTTCTAAACATATATTAAATATGATTTCATTGTATATTAATCATCAGAATACATTAATAAAACTATATAAACCAATCTAGAGTCACAAAATTACATTATGAACGGTTTTATTGGACGTTAAATGATGAATCGCTGCCGTTTTGTCAAAATTGTATAACATTCATGCAAAAAACCTATTGTTAAATATCCGAAACATTTTTTTATTTCGATTTCAAAACTTGGTTGACATCATAATACACATACGAATCCAGATGTACTAGTTTGAAATCACAAAATATATTTTGAACAACCATATAGGTTTTTCGATGTCGAACAATTTTGGTCAAAGTTTGAAAATATTTACGAGTATAACCTATTGTTGGATGTTTTAAACGTAATTTTAACGTCATTTCATTATATATTAATAATCAAAATACATTAATAAAACTGTTTAAACTAATTTCGTGTCACTTTCGTGTCACAAAATCAAATTTTGAATGATTTTGTGGGACGTTAAATGACGAATCGCTTCTGTTTGTCAAAATTGTATAACATTCGAACGTAAAACCCATGGTTGAATATCCGAAATGTTTTTTTAGTTCAATTTCAAAACTTTTTCGACAACATAATACATATATAAATCCAGATGCACTAGTTTTAAATCTCAAAAATATGTTTTGAACATCGATATAGGTTTGTTGATGTCAAAACATTTTGGTCAAAGACACTGTTGCATTTTCTAAACATATTTTAAATATGATTTCATTTTATATTAATCATCAAAATACATTAATAAAACTGTGTAAACCAATTTTGAGACACAAAATCACATTTTGAACGAGTTTATTGAATGTTAAATGACAAATCTTTGTTCTTTTGTCAAAATTGTATTGCATTCAAACTTAAAATCCACAGTCGAATATCCGAAATGTTTTTTTTAATTCGATTTCAAAACTTTGTCGACATCATAATACACATACGAATCCTGATGTACTAGTTTGAAATAACAAATTATGTTTTGAACAACCATATAGGTTGGTCGATGTCAAAAAATTTTGGTCAAATTTTGAAAAAATTCACAACTATAACCCATCGTTGGATGTTCTAAATGTAATTTTAACATAAATTCATTATATATTAGTAATCAAAATACATTAATAAAATAATCTAACCAATTTCGAGTCACAAAATCCAATTTTGAACGATTTCATTGGTTGTTAAAAGACGAATCGATACTGTTGTCAAAATTGAATAACATTCGAGCATAAAACACACTGTTGAATTTTTGAAATGTTTCTTAGTTCGATTTAAAAACTTTTTCGATATCATAATACACATATGAATCATGATGTACTAGTTTGAAATCACAAAAATATGTTTTGAACATCCATATAGGTTTGTCGATGTCGAACAATTTGGCCAAAGTTTGAAAATTTTCACGAATATAACCCATTGTAGGATTTTCTAAACGTAATTTTAACGTGTTTTCATTATATTTTAATCATAAAAATACATTAATAAAATTGTATAAACCAATTATGAGTCACAAAATCATATTTTGAACAATGTTATTGGATGTTAAATGATGAATCGCTACCGTTTGTCAAAATTGTATAACATTCTTGCGAAAAACCTACTGTTGAATATTCGAAATCTTTTTAGTTCGATTTCAAAACTTTGTCGACATCATAATACACATACAAATCCAGATGTACTAGTTTGAAATAACAAAATATGCTTTGAACAACCATATAGGTTGGTCGATATCAAACAATTTTGGTCAAAGTTTTAAAAAAAAAAATCACAAGTATAACCACTGTTGAATGTTCTATATGTATGTTAAACATGATTCCATTGTATATTAATCATAAAAATACATTAATAAAACTATATAAACCAATTTGGAGTCACAAAATCACATTATGAACGATTTTATTGGATGTTAAATGACAAATCGCAACCGTTTTGTCAAAATTGTATAACATTCATGCGAAAAACCTAGTGTAAATATCCAAAACGCTTTTTTAGTTAGAATTCAAAACTTCGTCGACATCATAATACACATACGAATCCATATGTACTAGTTTAAAATAACAAAATATGTTTTGAACAACCATATAGATTGGTCGATGTCGAACAATTTTGGTCAAAGTTTGAAAAAATTAACGGCTATAACCATCGTTTGATGTTCTAAACATAATTTTAACGTGTATTCTTTATATATTAGTAATCAAAATACATTAATAAAACTATATAAACCAATTTTGAGTCACAAAATCAAATTTTGAACAATTTCGTTGGTCGTTAGAAGACGAATCGATACCGTTTGACAAAATCGTAGAACATTCTAGCGTAAAACCCACTGTTGAATTTCTGAAATATTTTTTTTAGTTAGATTTAAAAACTTTTTCGACATTTTAATACACATACGAATCCAGATGTACTAGTTTTATGTTTTAAACATCCATATAGGTTTGTCGATGTCGAACAATTTTGGCCAAAGTTTGAAAATTTTCACGAATATAACCCATCGTTGGATGTTGTAAACGTAATTTTAACGTGATTTCATTATATTTTAATCTTCAAAATATATTAATAAAACTGTATAAACCAATTATGAGTCACATAATCACATTTTGAATGATTTTATTGGACGTTAAATGAAGAAACGCTACTGTTTGTCAAAATTGTACAACATTCGAGCGTAAAACCCACTACTGCATTTCTGAAATGTTTTTTTACTTCAATTTCAAAACTGTTCGACATCAAAATACACATACAAATCTAGTTGTACTAGTTGGAAATCATAAAAATATGTTTTGAACATCCATATAGGTTTGTCGATGTCGAACAATTTTGGCCAAAGTCTAAAAATTTTCACGAGTATAACCCATCGTTGGATGTTCTAAACATAATTTTAACGTGATTTCATTATATTTTTATCATCAAAATACGTTAATAAAACTGTATAAACCAATTATGAGTCAAAAAATCACATTTTGAACAATTTTATTGGACGGTAAATGAAGAATCGCTACCGTTTGTCAAAATTGTATAACATTCGAGCATAAAACCTAATGTTGAATATCCGAAATATTTTTTTTAGTTCGATTTCAAAACTTTGTTGACATCATAATACCCATATGAATTCATATGTACTACTTTGAAATCACAAAATATATTTTGAACAACGATATAGGTTCGTCAATAACGAACAAATTTGGTCAAAGTTTGAAAAAATTCACGAGTATAACCCACCGTTGGATTTTCTAAATATATTATAAGCAATGATTTCATTGTATAATAATTATCAAAATACACTAATAAAACTATATAAACCAATTTCCAGTTGCAAAATATGTTTTGAACAACTTTATAGGTTGGTCTATATCGAACAATTTTGGTCAAAGATTGAAAAAACTTACGAGTATAACCCACTGAACATATTTTAAACTTGATTTCATTGAATATTAATCATCAAAATACATTAATAAAACTATATAAACCAAATTCGAGTCACAAAATCACATTTTGATCGATTTTAGTGGACGTTAAATAGCGAATCGTTACCGTTTTGTAAAAAAAATTATAGTATTTAAGCTTAAAATTTAATGTTGAATATCCGAAATGTTTTTTCGTTCGATTTCAAAACATTGTCGACATCATAATACACATACGAATCCAGATAAACTAGTTTGAAAACACAAAATATGTTTTGAGCACCCATATAGGTTGGTCGATGTCAAACAATTTTGGTCAAAATTTGAAAAAATTCACATGTATAACCACTGTTGAATGTTCTGAACATATGTTAAGCATGATTCCATTGTATATTAATCATCAAAATATATTAATAAAACTATATAAACCAATTTGGAGTCACAAAATCACATTATGAACAATTTTATTGGATGTTAAATGAAGAATCGCCACCTTTTTGTCAAAATTGTATAACATTCATGCGAAAAACCTACTATTAAATATCCGAAATATTTTTTTAGTTCGATTTCAAAACTTTGTCGACATCATAATACACATACGAATCCAGATGTACTAGTTTGAAATAATAAAATATGTTTTGAACAACCATATAGATTGGTCGATGTCAAACAATTTTGGTCAAAGTTTGAAAAAATTAACAGCTATAACCCATCGTTAGATGTTCTAAACGTAATTTTAACGTGAATTCAGTATATATTGGTAATCAAAATACATTAATAAAACTATATAAGCCAATTTCGAGTCACAAAATCAAATTTTGAACGATTTCATCGGTCGTTAAAAGACAAATCGATACTATTTGTCAAAATTGTATAACATTCGAGCATAAAACCCACTGTTGAATTTCTGAAATTCTTTTAGTTCGATTTAAAAACGTTTTTGACATCATAATACACATATGAATCCAGATGTACTGGTTTAAAATCACAAAAATATGTTTTGAACATCCATATAGGTTTGTCGATGTCGAACAATTTTGGCCAAAGTTTGAAAATTTTCACAAATATAAACCATCGTTGGAAGTTCTCAACGTAATTTTAACGTGATTTCAGTATATTTTAATCATCAAAATACATTAATAAAACTGTATAAACCAATTATGAGTCACAAAATCACATTTTGAACGATTTTATTGGACGTTAAATGAAGAATCGCTGCCGTTTGTCAAAATTGCATAACATTCATGCGAAAAACCTTCTGTTGAATATCTGAAATGTTTTTTTAGTTCAATTTCAAAACTTTGTCGACATCATAATACACATACGAATCAAGATGTACTTGTTTGAAATAACAAAATATGTTTCGAACAACCATATAGGTTGGTCGATGTCGAACAATTTTGGTCAACGTTTGAAAAAATTCACGACTATAACCCATTGTTGGATATTGTAAACGTAATTTTAACGTGAATTCATTACATATTAGTAATCAAAATACATTAATAAAACTATATAAACCAATTTCAAGTCACAAAATCAAATTTTGAACAAATTCGTTGGTCGTGAATAGACGAATCGATACCGTTTGTCAAAATTGTATAACATTCGAGCGTAAAACCCACGGTTGAATTTCTGAATTGTTTTTTTACTTCGATTTCAAAACTTTTTCGACATCAAAATACACATACGAATCCAGATGTAGTAGTTTGAAATCACAAAAATATGTTTTGAACATCCATATATGTTTGTCGATGTCGAACTATTTTGGCCAAAGTTTGAAAATTTTCACGAGTATAACCCATCGTTGGATGTTATAAACATAATTCTAACGCGATTTCATCATATTTTTATCATCAAATTACGTTAATAAAACTGTATAAACCAATTATGAGTCATAAAATCACATTTTGAACAATTTTATTGGATGTTAAATGAATAATCGCTACCATTTGTCAAAATCGTATATCATTCGAGCGTAAAACCTACTTTTTAATATCCGAAATATTTTTTTTAGTTCAATTTCAAAACTTTTTTGACATCATAATACCCATATGAATTCATATGTACTAGTTTGAAATCACAAAATATATTTTGAACAACGATATAGGTTCGTCAATATCGAACAAATTTGGTCAAAGTTTGAAAAAATTCACGAATATAACCCACCGTTGGATTTTCTAAACATATTATAAACATGATTTCATTGTATAATAATTATCAAACTACACTAATAAAACTATATAAACCAATTTCCAGTTGCAAAATATGTTTTGAACAACTTTATATGTTGGTCTATATCGAACAATTTTGGTCAAAGATTGAAAAAACTCACGAGTATAACCCACTGAACGTATTTTAAACTTGATTTCACTGAATATTACTCATCAAAATACATTAATAAAACTATATAAACCAAATTCGAGTCACAAAATCACATTTTGAACAATTTTATTGGACGTTAAATAAAGAATCGTTGCTGTTTAGTAAAAAATTTATAGTATTCAAGCTTAAAATTTACTGTTGAATATTCGAAATGCTTTTTAGTTCGATTTCAAAAGTTTTTCGACATCATAATACACATAGGAATCCAGATGAACTAGTTTAAAATCACAAAATATGTTTTGAACAACCATATAGGTTCTGGATGTCGAACAATTTTGGTCAAAGTTTTAAAAAATTCACAAGTATAACAACTTTTGAATGTTCTAAATGTATGTTAAACATGATTCCATTGTATATTAATCATCAAAATATATTAATAAAACTATATTAACCAATTTGGAGTCACAAAATCACATTACGAACGATTTTATCAGATGTTAAATGACGAATCGCAACCGTTTTGTTAAAATTATACAACATTCATGCCAAAAACCTACTGTTAAATATCCGAAATGTTTTTTTAGTTCGATTTCAAAACTTTGTCGACATCATAATACACATACGAATCCAGATGTACTAGTTTGAAATAACAAAATATGTTTTGAACAACCATATAGATTGGTCGATATTGAACAATTTTGGCCAAAGTTTGAAAAAATTAACGGCTATAGCCCATCGTTGGATGTTCTAAACGTAATTTTAACGTGAATTCATTATATACTAGTAATCAAAATACATTAATAAAACTATATAAATCAATTTCGAGTCACAAAATCAAATTTTGAACGATTTCGTTGGTCGTTAAAAGACGAATTGATACCGTTTGTCAAAATTGTATAACATTGTAGCGTAAAACCCACTGTTAAATTTCTGAAATGTTTTTTTTAGTTCGATTTAAAAACTTCTTCGACATCATAGTACACATACGAATTCAAATGTACTAGTTTGAAATAACAAAATATGTTTTGAACAACCATATAGATTGGTCGATGTCGAACAATTTTGGTCAAAGTTTGAAAAAATTAATGGCTATAACCCATCGTTTGATGTTCTAAACGTAATTTTAATGTGTATTCATTATATATTAGTAATCAAAATACATTAATAAAACTATATAAACCAATTTTGAGATAAAAATCAAATTTTGAATGATTTCGTTGGTCGTTAAAAGACGAATCGATACCGTTTGACAAAATCGTATAACATTCTAGCGTAAAACCCACTGTTGAATTTTTGAAATGTTTTTTTAGTTCGATTTAAAAACTTTTTCGACATCTTAATACACATACGAATCCAGATGTACTAGTTTGAAATCACAAAAATAAATTTTAAACATCCATATAGGTTTGTCGATGTCGAACAATTTTGGCCAAAGTTTGAAAATTTTCACGAATATAACCCATCGTAGGATGTTCTAAACGTAATTTTAACGTGATTTCATTATATTTTAATTATCAAAATACATTAATAAAACTGTATAAACCAATTATGAGTCAGAAAATCACATTTTGAACAATTTTATTGGGCGTTAAATGAAGAATCGCTACCGTTTGTCAAAATTGTATAACATTCATGCGAAAAACCTACTGTTGAATATCCAAAATGTTTTTTTAGTTCGATTTCAAAACTTTGTCGACATCATAATACATATACGAATCAAGATGTACTTGTTTGAAATAACAAAATATGTTTCGAACAACCATATAGGTTGGTCGATGTTGAACAATTTTGGTCAAAGTTTTAAAAAATTCACGACTATAACCTATCGTTGGATATTCTAAACGTAATTTTAACGTGAATTCATTATATCTTAGTAATCAAAATACATTAATAAAACTATATAAACCAATTTCAAGTCACAAAATCAAATTTTGAACAAATTCGTTGGTCGTTAAAAGACGAATCGATACCATTTGTCAAAATTGTATAGCATTCGAGCGTAAAACCCATTGTTGAATTTCTGAAATGTTTTTTTTAGTTCGATTTAAAAAAAATTTCGTCATCATAATACACATACGAATCCAGATGTACTAGTTTGAAATCACAAAAATATGTTTTGAACATCCATATAGGTTTGTCGATGTCGAAAATTTTGGCCAAAGTTTGAAAATTTTCACAAGTATAACCCATCGTTTAATGTTCTAAACGTAATTTTAACATGATTTCATTATATTTAAATCATCAAAATACATTAATAAAATTGTATAAACCAATTATGAGTCACGAAATCATATTTTGAACGATTTTATTGGACGATAAATGAAGAATCGCTAGTGTTTGTCAAAATTGTACAACATTCGAGCGTAAAACGCACTGTTGAATTTCTGATATGTTTTTTTTCAGTTCATTTTCAAAATATTTTTGACATCATAATACACATACGAATCTAGATGTACATGTTTGAAATCACAAAAATATGTTTTGAACATCCATATAGGTTTGTCGATGTCGAACAATTTTGGCCAAAGTTTGAAAATTTTCACGAGTATGAAGATAATATACTATTGGAGACTTTATGACTTAGCAGATCATCTAGAGCCAATCTAGCATTGATGAGAACAACATACTTTTTGGAGATTTCATTGCAATGCACTATGTTAATATAGCAATATATGATGCAACTTCTGAGATTGATGAGGACAACATACTTTTTGGAGATTTCATCGCAATGCACCAGGCCAATATAGCGAGATATGCTCCAACTTCTGAGATTGATGAGGACAACATACTATTTGGAGGGCGAAATCATCCAAATTTCACTTAGAGGGATAATCAGAATAATATCAGACCACAAGGTCCTCACTTTCAGCCGCCAAAAAAATGAATATCATTAGAAGACATGTTTGGTAAATTCATCGAGAAAACTGAACAGTACATGAACAAGACAGAAACTACTCTTCAAAATCAAGACGCTTCAATAAAGAATTTGGAGACATTAGTGGGTCAAATAGCAGTTGCTATATCAAGCAAAGTACTATGTACGTTGCCAATCAATACAGAGGTAAATCCCAAAGAACATGTTAAAGCTAATACTACAAGAAGTGGGGTTCAATTACCGGAAAATACTAATAAAAATACTTTTTACATTTTAAAGCTATTTGAACTATTTGAACTAATCTTATTACATTTTTATTTAACGTAAAAATACTAATAAAAATTAATTTACACATTATGTGTTTTATTTTTGAACGAAAATAAAAGGATAAATTAAAATATGAAGAATATAATTGGATCTCTAATATTTGTAGTTAATAAACATATAACTCAATTAAATAAAAATATTTGAACATCAAATTTGTGACAAAGTTATTTTTTGTATACAACAATAAAATAAAATTTTAAATTTTAAATACTATAATTACTTAATAATAAAAATAATAATTTTATTTAACATGTTTATTACAAAGTGTTAATTAAAAAAAAAAAAAAAACTCATTAGTTTCTTTTAATTTTTTATAAAAAAATAAAAGTATTGAACCTATTTACACATTTTGTAATGATTAGGAATCCACATACAATTTCTTATAGGCTTTTTTGCACAAATGGTCCCTATCTTTTGTACTTACTGCGGGTTAATGACCTATCTTTTTGTTTTTGGCAGTGTAGCCCTGTTTCAAACTTTATTGGCAACAATAGTCCTTTCCATCAAATTCCGTCAAATTAACTGTTAATTCTTGGTTTTTTGCACAAATGGTCCCTGCGTGCATTCCACACTCTTCATTTCATAAGGTATTTTTGGTATTCTACAGTTCATAAATAAAAATTGGAAGAAAAAAAGAATTTTTTTTAAAAAAAATACTCTTTTTCCCCACCCCACCCCTTTGGGGTTCTGACCACCGACAGATGTAAGAAAACGTCTCCCGGATCTCGTCTAGGTCCTTCTCCGACATGCCAAATTTTTCGACGCCCAGATTTTCGCGCAAAAAAATTAAGGCAAAAACTTTTGAAATTCAGATAGCTGAGCATCTTCCTTACAATGAAGTAAAAAACTTTTGGAATTCAAGCATTAAGAAGAAACTCATGGCACAATCTTTCTGATATGGCTGCAGTTTCTTCTGATCTGGCCACAATTTCAAATCTGAAAAATTCCAAGAGTACTTTTCAAGTTTTTTGGTCAATTAATCCAAACTCTAATCTGACACTAACTGCACAAATGGATCAAATCTACATCCATGCTGCCCAGAATAATCCACCGCCACCAACTGCACAAGACATGGAAGAATCAGAGAATGGCACAGGATGGAATCGCTTTTCCACATCCCATGAACGGGGGGAACTATCAGAGCATGGTTGTCCGCAGAAATAGTAACATCCTTCATAAAAAGGTGTGTATTTCCATCAAAAATCGGCCAATATTAAGGCGAGCCGAGAGAGCTGCTGCTGCAATATATTGTGCATCTCTTCTTTCGTTGCTGTTATAATCAAATTCATTCTCCAAATCATCAAATTCATCCTCATCTTCATCGCCATTGACTTTGGGACTCCCTGAAAATTAAGTGGCATTCTAATTGAACTATAACTGAAAACAATAAAGTTCAGTAAATTACAAGAAGCGTCAATTACATTTTATGCACTTATATCTGGTTTTGCATTGAGGGCAAGCTTGATTTCCCTCTTTCCTTTCATACTCATAGCAAGCTCTACAAACAGGAAATGCACATTTATTCCCCATTTAAAAAGTAAACAGCTTGGGAAATTGTATTATTGTTTGTACTTTCAAACTTTTACGCGTATTTGAGTGACGCACCATAGATTTTTTATTAAAAAATATGTTTGAGAAAGAAACTGAGATTGAATAGATGATTGGGGTTGGAGAATTCTTGATTCTACTGTAATTTGCTTTAAAGAAGTGTTGTGGTTTGTAATTGGATTGTATGTAATTGGTTTACAGTAGAAGCGGGGCGGGGTGGGGTGGGGCGGGGCGGGGCGGAAAGAAGGGTATTTTTAATTATTTTTTTTCTTTTTCTTTCTTTCAATTTTTATTTATGAATAGTAGAATACTAAAAATATCCTTATGAAATGAAGAATGTGGAATGTACGCGAAGACCATTTATGCAAAAAAGCAAGAATTAACAGTTAATTTGATAGAATTGGATGGAAATAACTATTGTCGCCAATAAAATTTGAAATAGGAGCTACACTACCAAAAATGAAAAGATATGTCCTCAACCCGCAGTAAGTGTAAAAGATAGAGACCATTTGTGCAAAAAAAACCATTTCTTATAATTAAAACTAAAGACATATTTGTCTTTTTCATCCCATAAAAACTAATTTCGCACCAAAACACATAGGTTAAGGATTTGTATGCTAAAAAATAAATATTATGGACCAATTCCACACTAAGGGCAAAGGTTATGGACCATTTGCGCCAAAATCCAATTTTTAAAATAACAAAGATCAAAAGTTATATATCAAAGCTTTGCTTTTTAGGTATAATATTGCCTTTACAAAAAACTATACTGATTTTGAAATTAAATTATAAAAATATTACTTTTACAATACTTGTGAAAAAAATAAAAAAAATAACACGTTGGACTATGATTAGTTTATCCAAAAATTGTATAAAAAATAATCTTAACTTATTTGCTCGTAAATATTTTACATGGGAGTAAGTTTTTAAGCTGAATAAAACTCTAATTAATTATCTCTCCACTTTATTTTACTTTATTAAATCTTCTTAAATGAAAGGGAAAATTGCACTATTGGACCATACCTATTGTTCCTCAACCTTTAAAAATGTGTAAATTAATCTTTAACATTTTATTATTATTGCACAATTAGTCTTTTATGACCGAAATTGTCCAAAGTTTTGTAAAATTGCCAAGCGACCTCAAATGTTTAACTTTGTAAAACTATATTTTGCATATAATCTTTAATGATTTTTTAGAAATTTAAAGTGAGACATATATTTATGAGGGCGATTGATTGTACAATTGTAACAAAATATACAAAGTATTTATAAGTTGGAGATGAAATATGCAATTTCCATAAATTAAATTTAGGGATTTCCACAATGCAAGGCAGAGCCGAATTCTAATATATACCATTAGAACATCTCCAAAAGACTCTCTATTTATAAAGAGCCTCTTTTTTTTTTAAAAAAAAAAAAAAAAGAATATATATAAATTTAGAGAATAAATGGTCTCTAACGTATAGCTTTAGTGTGTTTTTGGTCCCTAACCTTTCATTTTTTACTAGGAGGTCCCTAACATATTCCATTAGACGCAAAAGTGGCCCTTATGGATGGATTCCATCCAATTCATCTGTTAGTTAGATACATGAATTAACTTTCTTTTAATTTGTTTTTATTGTAGAGGTAAATTGATCAATTCTTATATAAAACTAATAATAAAAAACTAATCATCTTCCTCACCCCACTCTACCCACTGTCACCACCACCTAAAACTGCTATTAATTGCTCCCCCTCATTATAGAAAAATGTGGAAGAGTCTCTCCCCACCCCCATTTACTGCCATTAAATGCACCGGAGGAGGGAGGGTGGTAACCCACTTCTCTTGTCAAGTAATTTTTGAAATTTCATTTTATGTATTATACAAAAATCGCTTCCCACCCCAAATTTTATTGCCATTTAGTGAATTTAAACACCACATTAGATTGCATAGGTGATTTACAAATACAAGGAAATAACATTTATTACTTAAGGTATTATCCAAACTGTTATAGAAAGAAAACTTGTATTCTTCTTTACAATCTTCACAATTTCTTGTAAAATACTTTTTTTAGCGATTTGAAAATACACACATTCATCACAGATCTTGACTTCGTCTCAAGAAGCTAAAAAACATTCAAGAAGAAAGCTTAGTGGACAATGAAAATAGAGACACTAGCCTAACCAATTCAGCTTAATGAATAGTATATATATAGTGGCAGAGAGAGGGAAAAAAACATTTGTTTCATCAACTAATGCGGTTAAGGCATTTATGACAGCAAAACTTATTTCTACCATTAATTAGGAGGGGGAGGAGAAGCTTCTTCGTTTTGTTGGGTTGAGTTGGGTTGGGTTGGGATAGGGTGATCATTTATTAATTTATTTTTATTTTATATAAGAATTAACTAATTTACCCTTGTAATAAAAATAAAATTAAAAGAAAATTCAATACACGCGCTTAACTAACATAGGAATTGGATGGAATCCATTTACATGTACCACTTTCACATCCAATGGAATAGGTTAGGGACCTTCTAGCTAAAAAAAAAAGATTAAGGTAAAAAAAAAGCATTAAAACCATAGGTTAGGAACTATTTGCACCAAAATCCCTAAATTACACTCACATTCTCCATCTCTTCAAATTTGTAACAATTTCATCTATTTTTAATTTTATTTACACATATCATTTAATCTTTTCATTAATTCGAACAGATAATCCCTTCTAACGATCTTGTCCCTCACTTCAATATGTTAAAATAACAAAAAAAAAAATAAAAGAAAAAAAGAAAAAAAGAATGAAAATACAATGTAAAAAAATGTAGTTAAAGTGCTTAACTTTTTCAAGAAAAAAAGAAGGGATTTTGGCATAAATGGTCCCTAACCTTTGTCTTTAGTGTGGAATTGGTCTCTAACGTTTATTTTTTTTGCAAATAAGTCCCTAACTTATGTGTTTTTGTGCAAAATCGGTCCTTATGACAAATATGCCCTTAGTTTTAATTAGAAAAAATTGTATGTGAATTCTTAATTATTACAAAATGTGTAAATAGGTACAATACTTTTATTTTTTATAAAAAATTAAAGAAAACTAATGAGTTTTTTTTAATTAACACTTTAATAATAAACATGTCAAATAAAATTATTATTTTTATTATTAATGAATTATATTATTTAAAGAGGGAAAAATCATTGTGAGAAATCATTTTTCTCTCTTTTTACTTGTAAAATTTTTTCTCCCCCTTTACTTTAAAAATTACGTTAAATAAATAACAAAATGACGCATATAATTTTATGACATTAAACTAATCTTATTACATTTTTATTTAACATAAAAAATACTAATAAAAATTAATTTACACACTATGTGTTTTATTTTTGAACGAAAATAAAACGATAAATTAAAATATGAAGAATATAGTTCGATTTCTAATATTTTTAGTTAATAAACATATAACTCAATTAAATAAAATTATTTGAACATCAAGTTTGTGACAAAGTTATTTTTTTTATACAACAATAAAATAAAAGTTTAAATTTTAAATAATATAATTACTTATTAATAAAATTAATAACTTTATTTGACATATTTATTACTAAAGTGTTAATTAAAAAAAATCATTAGTTTTCTTTACTTTTTTATAAAAAATAAAAGTATTGAACCTATTTGCACATTTTATAATGATTATGAATCTACATCCAATTTTTTCTAATTAAAACTAATGATATATTTGTCTTTTTTATCCCATAAGGACCAATTTTGCAATAAAACATATAGGTTAGAGACTTGTTTGCCAAAAAATAAACATAGAGATCAATTCTACACTAAGGGTAAACTAATGATAAGATAAGTCCTCAAATATAAAAAGATAGGTCATCAAGCCACAGTAAGTACTTTGTGCAAAAAAGTCCTTTTGAAAATGTTAGGTACTCGACATCAATTTTTTCATTATGTTTCTCTCTTTTTTTGCTATGTTAATTTATTGAAGATATGGACAAAATCGTCAAAAACGACTATCTGAATGAATTATTGAAAGGTTAGAGATGATAGGTGCGAATAAAATTAACAATGATGAAATTATTACAGATCTGAAAAAAATGTGGACTTTAAGTTTAATTTATATTTATTTTTGACACTCTATTTTACTTCTCTTAATAAGTATTTATTATTTTTTCTTATATTTTATTTTGACAAATTTCCTGCATAATTATTATATGATTTTCCCATGTTTTTCTTTATTTTATTTTGTAGATCGAACCCCGTTCTGATTATACATATAATATGCTATTTAATTTAGTTAGCATATGAGTAATGGAAATTTGAACTTTTTAAATGTATTTAATTATAGAGAGATTTTCCAAATTCACTATATATTTTAAAAAGATAATTTAGAGAGTGTCTTGAAACATAATCTTAAGTGTTCACTCTCTAAAATAGAGAATATCGTAGAGTATATCAAATCTAACAATGTAGATTGTTGTACATATGACAAATAAAATAGAGATGAATAGAAGAATATTTTATGGATTGAGAAAATTATGGTCGTATTATATAAGAGAGAGAATGTAGATAAATTATAAAAAATTAAATAAAAAAGGTTTAACACATATTTTGATGGATATTTATTGTAAAAAATAAATGGAGGATGTCGTCCAAATGTGAACGGTGTACTATATATTCTTCACTTTTTTTTTTCTTGCCATGTAAATATTTTGAAATGATGTAATTAACTTTTTAGTTCAATACACAATTGTATTGGAGATGTTCTTATATTTAAAGAGTGAGATGCTCTTAGCTTCCCAATTATTAAAATTTTGACACTTCACTATAATTTTGAGGTTTCAAAATTTTAGTTGATACAATTCATCGGGCCTGATCTCCTGCCCCTAGTGGGCAGGAAATCCTTGCCACATGCTGACTTGTCAGCATGTGGGCTGTTAATGCAAAAAGTTGACAAGTCAGTATGTGGGCAACAAATTCTTGTCCACTAAGGGCAGGAGATCAGCATTCTACAATTCATTATGTAAAAAATTAATTGTTTGTATTTCAATAAAATTTCGACACCTTGAATTGATGTAAATGATCAAAATTTTAGTGACAAAACCGTCGAAGAACATGTTTGGGTAATTTTTTTATTTTTTAAATATTTTTTTTCTCTAATTTATTTTTAACAACAAAATTCACATTTTTTTATCAAAATTTTTTTACCTTATATTTCATTAACTTTTTCGAAAATTTACTAAAAAAAAAACTACTTTTTAAAAGTAGGACGCCAAACCTGGACTCCGCTGCTCCCAAAGGTATAAGGAGTGAATTTGGTAAAGATAAAAGGCATAATTTTGGACCCCATCATAATAGATAATACCAATACTCATACGAATAGTATAATTGTAGCACCCATATTTGAATTTTGACGATGGTTGACAATCAAAAGCATCGTTGAAATTTTGGAAATTTCTAAGCCCATGTTGTTATTGTTACTATACCCTCATCATCAATCACCGTTTTCATAGATTCAAAGCAAAAAAAGAAAAAGAAAAAATAGAATCTTCAATAATCAGAATTCTCCTCTTGACCTGTAGTTTGATTCGGCAATTGATTCTATCCTTTGGTTACGTATTGCAGATAATCTCTATACATACATATTTATTGGAAAATATACGATAAATGGATCCAGAGCAAACATTTATACGGGTACAAGAGCGTTTCTCAGAGATGCTGACGCCCAAAATCAGAGTCACGCTCGAGTATCTATTTCTTTTCTTGGCCATCACCCTCTTCTGTATTCTCGTTGTTATGCACGCCAATTATGTTCAACAGGTTTTTCCTTTTTTCCTTTTTTCCTTTTGAATTTCCCTTTCTGGGTTTATATTTCTTATTGGGTAGTAATATATCCAACTAATTATCTCCCATAGGGGTTTTTGATTCCTTACAATTTACTGGTCTTACATTTGGACTTATTCTTGCATATATATATATATATGTGTGTGTGTGTTTTTATGCATATTCATTGTTTATAATTGATGGTGAAGCCTGGTTGTTCAAGTGAGCTGTCTGAAGTGGAGATGTCTGAGGCCCAGCTTATTCAGATTAAGGTTTGTGATCCTCTGTTTAACTCGAGCCCATTTTTAAGGCATGTCTACTGCATATTGTTCTACATAAAATTCATTTTGTGATTAATGTTTAACTCAGAATGGTCTGCTGCATAATTCAAGGATTAAGTTTCCGAAGTGTTATTTATGGCAAAACGTGGTTAACTCTTGTTGGAACATTATAAATGCCGATAATACAGTCAAGAAATGTGTTTGCTGTTATTTGGCGTATCATTGGATTTTGCTAGTTCAAATGTCAAATTAAAGGCACCTCCTGCTTTTCTGATGCAGATAACCAGCGCTGGCCTGTGGTCACAAAATGAGTCTGAGAATGATGCAATAGATGCTCCTAAAAGAGAAACTGAAAATGCAATTTCAAAGGCAACAAATGTGGATGGAGATGGATTACCTCTTTTTGGGACAAAATCATGGTTAACTTGGATATCTTCTGGTGCAAGGAGGGGGAAATCTCCGTTAAAATTTTGGAGCACTGACAATGATGTTTTGGAATCTCAACAAGAAGCTTCTGTGAGTAGCGAAAGCTTTAAGGCAGCAGCTGATGACATGGTGGTGAAAACCAATAAAGATGGATCACGTGGCAGGTTCTTTATCTCACCCAAAGAGTCACTCAAGGCTGCAATAGTTCATCTTGGTAGAAAGTGGCATGGGCGCATATCTTTCTTTTGGAGATTGGCAAAGCGAATTCTTGGAGGTCTATGGGTGAGGAATCTATGACAATTTTGAAATTTACTATATTGCATGTCTTATTTATCTTCTTTCCTTTTCCTTGTCACTGAAAAGTTTGTGCATAAGCATTGTCTCTGAATTCAATTTGGGATATAAATTTTCCCCATGTCTTTTCTGTATTCAAATGAAATATGTAGAGGTAGAGGGGATCTTAGTGCATTACTTTTAAAATCATTATTAAAAATTGGTGGAGTTTTTAGTGAAGGGTATTATGTTATGCACATAAATAAACATGGTTGCTCATAATTAGGGAGGGAAGTATAAACAAACTGTGCAATATGGTTTTAAATGTCTTTAAAAATCAGAATTATCTAAGCATCATTTATTGTAAGCTGTACTCAACATCTTAGAATGAGGAAACAGATTATATCATACGAATACATCTATTTATGTGCAATTGTGCATGCAGTATCTGAAGACTGGATTTTTACTATATTAAACTATATCATCCCCTTCCTTCCCCAGTTTTGGGGTTTATGCTCTCCTAGAGTGAATTTGTTTGTTTTTTTGGTTGAGGGAGGCAAATGGGGTTTAACACATGAAAATTATTTATTGCATGGTTGAGAACAAGAACTTAGATCGAGAACAATATATTAACAACATTATCTGTTCTTTCGTGGATGTTGCTTGTGAAGCTGATACCTTATCTAATTCAGAACTGTAATATGTTGATATCTGTTTAAGTTTTTGGTTCTTACAATCTGGAAAGAGCTGAACTGGAGGGACGCAAAAAGGAGGGTAGAAGAAGAAACTAACCTTGCACTGTTTGCTTAGAAAGAAGAAATGAAGGGCATGGTAGATGAGTGAAAATGAATGTCCCTGGCCTAACGGTTTTCTTCCTCCAAAATGGGAGAAAACTGGACAGGCCCATTTGGAAATATAAGCTTGATCATAAGTGGTCTCTTATATTTGAAAATATGTTAACAGGTTTTGGATGACAACTTTGTTCAGTTCTTTTAAAATTAATTCTTGGTCTCTATGCAGGATATTGCTGGTATTAATTTGAATTTTGATATTCCCAAGTGGCTAAAAATCTTGCATTTGGACAGGCTGAACTCCTATGCAGGTAAATTTATATCTTCTGATTCTGTTTTTTAACTATATAAGCTCATATTATAAGCTCATATACATTCACACTCTTTTCTCAGATTCTTTCATTTGTAGTCCATGTGTCTAGTTGGTCCATTCATGACAAAGCTGCAAAACCATTTTAGGAAGTATCTCTTTCCTTGTGAATTGTTGTTGACATAAATTTAGTATGAAAGGCAACTATGCGTTATACTATTCCTAAGAAGCACGGATACACCATCGGCACTGGATCGGACACCGACACGTATCGAACATATCGCCGGGAACTTGTTTAGGGTTTAGAAAAAAGAGGTCAATCTTTGTGGTGCAGTCAACATTTTAAATGGCCAATTATTTGTTTGTTAATGTTAAATTGGGTCAATCATTTACTTTTACCAAATTTGAGTATTTGTTTTTTATACAATAAGTATAACAATTTTTATTTTCTTTATACAATAAAATTTTTTAAAAAAAATTGAAAAAATTTAATTGACGTGTCGATGTCGATACTTTTTCAAAAATCGCGTGTCAACATACAATAGTTTAAGCACTTTTATTGGAGAGGGGAGCATTTTATTTATTTATATTTTATTTTCAAAGCACCCGATCACGTGATTCATCTTTTTATCAAACGTGTGACACTTGGAATTTTTACAATTGGGCGGCGTTGAGATTTGAATTCGAAATCTTTGTTTGTTTAGCTACCATGTTGAAAGACGTCATCCAAAAGCTTGAGCTTTATTTTAGAGAGGAGTGAGGTGATTTATTTTTATTTTTATCTCCACTATTTCGTAGTGGCTACAATCCAACTATCAGATTGCACGTGCAATTTTAACTTCTGAAATTGTTAGCTATTGAAGGAGTAATATAATTGTTGTCAAGCCTGTAAATCATGCAAGCAATTCTATTTGATTTTGATGGACATATTGCTTCAGGAACGTCATTGTCTAACTGTCAATTAGACTATTTCTGGCTTGGTAGTATGATTATGATGTTGATTTCAACTCTTCTATTGCTTCTGTAAGATGGATGAAGTCCACACCATTGCAATAGACTCTTCATTGCAATCAAACCCAGAAATGGCTGCAAAAGGAACCATTAGAGAGATATTTTTGCTTATTGGTCTGCAGTCAGTTTTTTCCCTATATTAAAACATTGATTAAGAATGAAAAATTTCAGGGAATTTGGCGCAAATAGTCCCTAACCTTTACCCTCAGTGTGGAAATGGTCTCTAACCTTTGCTTTTTAGCATGGATGTCCTTAACCTATGTGTTTTGATGCGCAATTGGTCATTCTTTGATGAAAAGACCAATATACCTTTAATTTTAATTATAAATAATTACAATTGGGTTCCTAATATTTGCAAAAGATGTAAATGGGTTTCGTACTTTTATTTAATAATATTTAATTAACGTATTAAACATATTATTATAGTTGTGTCAATTAAATTGTTTTATAAAAGAAAAAACGATAAATTATTGTGTTTTTAAGTATATGTAACTGCTATGTGAGGTCAAAACCTTGAATAAAAATTAAAATAAATAAATAATGAAATAACGTATATAATTTTATGACAATAGACCTCTTATCATGTTTTCTTTATTTACGAATGATAATAAAACGATAAATTAAAAATATGAAGAATATGGTTGAAGCTCTATAATAATTGTAGTAAGTAAAAGAATAACTCAATTAAATAAAATTATTTGAGGATCGAGTTTATGACAAAGTTATTATTATTATTATTATTTTTGGGTTATAACCATAAAATAAAAGTTTAAATTTGAAATAATGTAATTAGTTAATAATAAAATTAATAATTTGATTTAACACGTATGTTAATTATTATAAAGTTAAATTTTAATTAATTCATAGTAATACGTAAAATATACAAAACATTTATGTATATTATCAATTTGGTCACTAAAGTCTTAATTAAAAAAAAAAAAAAAAAAAACCTCATTAGTTTCTTTTAATTTTTTATAAAAAGTAAACTTAATGGAACCTATTTGCACCTTTTGTAGATGTTGGAATACAATTGCAATGTTTTCTAATTAAACTTAAGAGCATATTGGTCTTTTCTGTTAAATAAGGACCAGTTGCTCACCAAAACACACAAGTTAGGGACGTTCTTGCCAAAAAACAAATGTTAGGGACCATGTCCACACTAAACTTTTCTTTTGTATGAATCGATCTTATTCCATTCCAATTCCTTCCCAATACCTCCCAAGGAAAATATCGAATTGGATCCCAAATTGATGGGTTAGTGAGAGCTTATCCATGCGGTTATGAGGACAAAGGTTAGGGACTATTTGCGCCAAATTCCGAAAAATTTCATGATACCAAGTTCATTTTTTTTTATCCCTTTTATTTTCTTAGCCATTGGTACTCAAACGTATCAGGCCAGACGTAGAGCATAATTATTGGAAGCTTTATAGTGCGATATGTTTACTGGTGATAATTTAAAGATTTTGAAGAAATATAAAATTATTTAATATTTTTTTTTTCCGGTGAGTTTTGCGAGGCTATATATATTTAGGTGTAAATCAGTGAGAGATGGAATCTGTACCTCTCAATTGATTTTTAATGTGCATCAAGTTGACAAAGAGGCTTGACAGTGTGGTGTTGGGGATGTATAGTTTCAACAATATTTCACAGGCTTCAACTTGGCAAGCGCCAAAAGAAATAACGTCTGGTAAAATATTTGCAGAAAAAATATACTTCAGAAAAGGTGAAGAATGTAATCATATCTTGGTCATGCAAAAAACAAGATATCCGTGTATGGTGATGTTGATATGCTCATCTGGGTTTTGGTATATAATATATGTGAAAAGCAAAGGTTCGAAAGTTGACATTTGTAAGTTTGGAGTATGGTAGACCACCACATTTCAAGTATATCTTGTAGGAGACATTTCCCATTACACCATTCTCTATTCAGCTGACACCATGATTCTGTTTCCATCTGTTATCAGTTTATCAATTTATTTACCTTACTGTTTAATATAGTTATTCAATCCATGTTGACATCATTGTAATTGTTTGAAATGCTTACTTAAATGAATATTGTTGACTGCTTCTCAAGAAAATGGGTACTCGTAAATTGAGTGATTAGTATTGGGTGTTACCATCTCACTTTTTGATGGATAACAGGATAAGTATGAGCTACCTTCTTATTCTGTGGTTATATAGATATTGATAGAGTATATCAAGGTGTTAAATCAGTGTGAAAACTTTGTGATTGGAATCTTGTCAATCTTCTTTGTAAGCTTAGATTGTGATTGATGTTAATATCACAGTGCAGTGGCTTGAAAAGAGAAGCAAGGCATTTGAACCGACTTACTTGTATACGATGGAGAAGGTATGCTTTACTTTATTAGTGCACTCCCTTTGGCAGCTTCTTTTTTCCATTACACTATTCTCAGGAGTACTAATGCATCTCTTGGTTTTCTACTATTCATGATGCCGTAAATTTTTTTATTAGGGTTATTTCTTATTGCCTGAAGAGGCCAGATCAAGGCATAACATTCGTACAATTAATATTAGCATCTCGGCACGACATACTTGCTTTGGCAACAGGTAATGCTATGCACTTATCTCTCTCTCTTCCCTCCCTTCTCTGTCTCACTTTCTTGATGATTAAGATGAGCATGTACCTAAAAATGTCCTTATTGATTCTATTTAATCGAGGAAAGTGACTGTTCTAGTGTCTTCAGAAGGCCGTACTAATAATCAATAATTACCTAAGTCTTCACCAGCAGACTTTGTGAATTGGACTGACATTTGATTTTTTCGACTTCAGACTGGAATTTTAGAAATTTTCTATTGCTTAGAAAGAAAGTAACTTACAAGGTAAGATAAACATGTTAGAAACAAAAAAGTTATTTATATATAAGACACATTTATTCATAATTCTGCCTTAAATTGCTTTTCTACAATTCTGACTAGGCTAATAACTTTCATTATCCATTTCATTTGTTCATGTTCATGTTGTACTTATAAGGGATGGATATCATTTAACCGTCCATACCCCTTTTACATAAATCATTCAAAGTGCTATTTCAATTAAAATTTGGTAGTAGTTTTTAGATTTCTAAAGTTTGACCTACTTTATAGAATTGAACCTTATATATACTATCTTTGGTATTCATAAGTAAAAAAATTACTTATTTTATTTTTCCAATTTTTTTGTCGTGAAATTTGTTATTTGTTAATTCTTAAGAAACAGTTGTATGTAAATTGTAATTTCTGAAAATACGTACATGAAGTGAATTATCCCTATAAGCAGGTTGTGTTTTGTAAATTTTTCCTATCGTGTTTTTACTCACAAGAATTCGTAAATTGTAATATATGATACTACGGTATGTAAAATGTAAGTATACCCTAATTCAAGTTGTGTTGTGTGAATTTCCTTCCCTGGGATAGTTTGCCAGTTCAACTGTAACATCTCAGTGACAGTCTGAGCTGCTATGTGTCAGGCGTCACATTTGTCATCGTTTTTTCTTGAACATCATTTTAAGATGCATATGGTACCAAACTCATGATTCCTTTAAGTAGTTTTGTACTCAAACTAGTTATTTCAATTATCACATCATGAATTCAACATTTAGAAGCTCTAAACATCATAAAACTTCAACTGGAGAACTGTGGAAAAAAAGAGTTTCTTCACCAACATGGACCTGTGACATATATATACCCCACCACACACATTCTCAGGTAACTTGCTGCATGTGATAATTTTCTGAGCCATAATTAATCTCGTGAGATGTACTAAGTTGAACCCTCCTCCACCGCCTCCACCGCCCTCCCAACAAAACAAGTGGAAGAAGGAAATGATCCTTTTGACCTTAGGACAGTCAGTGGAAAGATGTCTAGTACACGGTAACAGAAAAATATCAAGAACAAGTCTGCAACACAAAATTGAGTGGAATTGTGCTCTTGAAATAATGAATACTAACAAAAGTTAAATCTTCTCTTTGTAGGTGGCAGCAGCTGCTGATAAACAGGCTCGTAGGATATGATACTATTCTGATGAATAGTTTGTTGAATTCTCCCGGTCAAGGTATTAAGTTATTCTATCGTGGCAAATGCCTGAATTGTATAAATATAGCACTTTCTGGGTTAAATTTATTGTGTTTCAAAACTTGACCTTCGCACATGCCAATTGCCTTTTTGTTTGATAATTGCTCATCACTTGAGGAGTTCTTTTTTGTTTCTTTCAAAATTAAAACCCTGATATTGTCAGAGGTTACAACTGCCTAATTATATGTTCCTACTAGAATAATAATATGAAGCACTAAAGAAGTCAGCACAGTTCATTATTCTGTGGGCTCAATCAAATATGGCAGGGGCAGTGTCCTGTGCTAATATTCCGGTGCTTCTAATCATTCTGACAATTTATATGTATCATCCATGCAGGTTATCTTTATAACTACCAAACAAAGGAGTTCTACAATCTTACTTATGCTCACGAGCAACCTGAAAGTTATGCAAAATTTGGAGGTTGGTGACATTTTATGTGCAATTTTGTTCTATGCTTCACGTATAACAACACCCTTATCTTCCATTCCTCTTAATAGTTGCACACAGTTTGTTAGATTTTCTGCCTTAGGACGTGCTAGAATATTTTAGCAATTGCAGCATCTTCATTAATAATTTCATCACTCAAAATTGATAACTAGTATATTCAAGAATTTATCTGGGATATATGCTCTAAGAAATCTCCCTTCATATTAAATGGATAAACACTGTTTATTATTAATAAAATAGAAGGTTTAAGGTTCTTTCTGCTCCTGCTCAAAAGCGCACTACTGGAATTGGATAAAGCTATCAAAATTGAGGGAGGCTGCTTAGATATTTAGTAGAATTATAACAGCGAGAGATGGTGACATTTTTTTGGTATGCTAATTGGCATCTATAGTACTATGCAATTTGGCATCAGTTTATCACATTCGGCTGATAGAAACCAGAGAGAATATTAGCTGAAATCACGAAGCCCATATGAAGCTCCTGAAGAAAGGAGAAGAAACCATTTTTCTTGATATCAATTACAATAAGAATACAATGAATTTATGGGAGAAGAATGACCTCCTTGATTCTAAAGCTAGTAAGTCAATTAATTCCTAAAAACTAGTATACCAAAAATAAATCTTATCTAAAATAGAAGACAATCAAAGATTACTCTAGAAATAAGGGATTTAGAATCGGAATTCCACACATCCCCTCAGGCTGGGGCATAGATGTCAATCCCAGCTTGGTGATTAAGGCTTCAAGATTGGTTCTTGGAAGAGCGTTTGTAAAAGTATCTGAAGTTTGAAGACAAGTCGGAATATAAGTCATTTTGATTATTCTTTCCTCAGTCTTCTCTTTCATGAAGTGACAATCAATCTCTACATGCTTAGTTTTGTTATGATGAACTGGGTTCTTTGCAATACTTATTACAACTTGATTGTCATATAACATTTGACTTCTTAGTAGGAATCTTTAACTCTTCAAGTAACCTTTTCAGCCACATTCCTTCACATATACTGTGCAACATAGCCTTGAATTCAGCCTTAGCAGTTAGCACTACTCGTTGCAACTATATTCTATTTCTTGCTTTGCCATGTAACAAGGTTTCCCATACATAAGTGCAATAACCAGATCTGTAGTAGAATCAAGCCCAATCAGCATATGAAAATATTTCAACATTCTTGTTTGTTCCTTTCCGAAAGTACAAGCCCTGGTCTTGTGTCTTTTTTAGATATATGAGGATTCGGTATACAGCATTAAGGTGTTTGTCAGTTGGGTTATTCATAAATTGACCAACCACACTAATAAAGAAACCAATATATTGTATGGGAAAGATATATGAGTTTCCCTACAAGTCTTTGGTATCTTCCTTTGTTGACTGGAGAGCTTCCTTATTACATACCCACTTTACAGGTTGGATCCAATGGAGTATTTGCAGACTTGCATCCTAGCATTTCAGTTTCCTTTAGTAATTCTAGAGTGTACTTATGTTGGGAGACCAAAATACCCTTTCTTGACCTATCAATTTCCATGCCTAAGAACTATTTGAGAGCTCCAAGGTTTTTGATTTCAAACTCCTTGGCGAGAATTGTTTTTAACCTACTCATCTCTCTTCATAATCTCTTGTCACGATAATGCTATCGACTTATACAATAAGAATAGCAATTTTTTCTTCAGGGCAAGTGTTTAATAAAAACAGTATGATCTGATTACCCTTGAGAATACCTATGCCTCTTGACTGCTTTTGTCAACCTATCAAACCAAGCTCCTGGAGATTACTAAAGGCCGTACAACGATTGTTGCATAAACTTTGCAGACATTGGTTTTTGTTTCAAATCCTGGAGGAATTTCCGTATATACTTCATCTTCCAAGTCACCGTCAATGAACGCATTTTCAACATCTAACTCGTAAAGAGGCTAGTCTAAATTAGCTGCCAAGGAGTTCAGGACAATAGAACTCGGACAATGTTAAGTTTGGCCAAAGGGACAAACGTCTCTTGGTAGTCAATCTCGTATATCTAAGTGAACCTTTTAGCAAACAACCTTGCTTTATACTGGTCTACTGCCATCATCCTTGTATTTAACATAAAAGATCCATTTGCACCCATAGGTTGTTTCTCTTCTGGCAATTTTGAGAGATCCCACTATCATTTTTTTAAAGTTTCTTCTCCAATGCCTAATTTACATTCTGGGGTTTTAAGAGCTTTTAGATTACCCTTTGGAATTTCTATATTGGAGAGATCAATATAAGTAGCAAATGCACGATAACATGTGGATAATCTTTCACGAGATACGAAATTAGAGATAGGGTATTGTGTGCAGGATCTAACACTTTTTCTTAAAGCTATAGGCATATCAAGGTCATTACTGGAAGAGACATTGGGGCAAGTTTTATGAACTATGTTACCTGACAATCCCTCAGATTGGACTTTTAGTTTTACTTGGGGTGTGTATCATGCTCTGGCTCTTCTACCTCTTTGAATAAACAAGTAACCCTTTGTTATGTTGTGTGAGTAAAGTAGATTTTGGAAGGAGTTGATGTGGGCACAATATGGAATTAGGCGAGATCGTATCCTCATTTTACTAAATTTGATATTCTTGAGTAACTGAGTTCTACCCTTGAATACAAGTGTTGGGGTAGAGTGGTTGCTTTTCAAAAACTAACATTCATTGAATTGTAGAATTTCCTAGAGATTGGTGAGTAGCATTTGTAACCTTTTTGATTTGTAGAATAATCAAAAAATAGACACTTTATTACTCTAGGATCAAGTTTGCTTGTGTTGTTGGTGAACATGAACAAAAGCAAAGCAGCCAAACACTTTTAAGGGTAAGGAAGAGATTATCCGAGTTTGAGGATAGACACTTATGAGTGCCTGACATGATGTTCGAAATTTTAGGATCCTATAGGGCATTTTATTATGCCATTAGGATCCTAAACACGAGCTGTATTATGCCATTATTCACTAGGTAATCCCCGAGAATAGAGTTGAAGTATTCTCTGTGGACCATGGATTTGAAGTTTTTGAAGATTTGGCTTCTGATTTTTCTCAATAGAAATATCAAAGTAGTTCGAGTGTGGTCATCAACAAAGGACACAAACCATCTCGCCTCTGTCACATTATTAAATCTGGATGGGCCCCAAATATCACTATGAATGACTGAAAAAGGTTGAGATGCTTTGTATGGCTGGCTTGGATATGTGTTTTGAACATGTTTAGATAATTGACAAATCTCACATTGAAAAAACTTCGGATTTTATTACTGCATAATGAAGAAACAACGTTTCCAAGTACAAGAAACTAGGATGGTCTAATCTATAGTTCCACAATATGATTGCACTATCGTTATTACTAACATTTGAAATAAAATCCCTATTCGACTGATCTTGAGTATGTTTTCCAAGAGATTCATCAACTCTGTGAATGTAGAGTCCCGTACATTCTTTGTCATTGACAATCGTCTTTCTCGAGTCCAAATCCTGAAATTCACAATATGTTGGAAAAAATTTAGTAACACAGTTAAGATCCTTTGTAAGTTTACTAGTGGACATCAAGTTATAGGTTACTGGATGGATTTTAAGATTAGGTACCGTAGATAAGGATCCATCAGCTATTCGAACTTTATTGTTCTCATAGAAAAGTTTGTAGAGTGGAATAAATTTGCATTTCCAGTCATGTGATTAGAGGCACTTAGGGTCAATTATCGAGGAACTTGGTTTCTCAGTTTTGACACTAAGTGCACTTGAGAAGTTACCTTTTTGTGCTATCCAACCAGTTCTAATGATAGGAGCATAGGAATAAGTCGAGAAAACATTTCTGAAGAAGTTCTATTTGCTCTTTGTTGAAGAGTGGTGCCTCAGAAGTTGGATGCTCGTTCTAGTACCCATGAAAACACGGTTTTCATGATTAGGAGGTGTTTCAATGGCTTCCAATCAGCAGGTCATCTCATGTGTCTTGGTCTACAACAATAGTCACACCATGGCTTGCCATTTTGAGTCAGTTAGTTGTTGTCCGAGGAGTTTACTCTGTGAGAGAAGAGCAACGTTTTCTGTTGTGACAGAGATGTTTTGCTTTCCCATTGTAATTTCTTCCTGCTTGCCTCCTTTCGAACCCCAGAGAATGCTTCTCGAATGGACGGTAGCGGTTTAGTTCCAAGTATTCTCCCTCTCACTTCCTCTAAGTTTTATTGAGACCCAACAAAAGCTTAAAAATCCGTTTTTTTTCAACAATTTTCTTGTATTTGATACCGTCTCCCATGCAGTCCCACATTGTATCCTCTAGCACATCTAGTTGTTGCCATGAGGGTATTGAAGTACTGAGTGACAAATAGTTCTCCTTGCAGTTCTATAGAACATGAAATTTTTGCTAATTTCATTATTTATTGAATTGATCAGCCAAGTCATCACCATATTATTTTCAGATTTCCACACTTTGAACTTCGCATCTTCCACCTGTGGAGTTTTTGCAGTACCATTAAGATAGTTGTCTTTTCCCTTTCCACAAATGAACATCATAACCGATTGAGACCATTGAAGAAAATTGTGTCCATTAAGTTTTATGTCCTGTAATGGGAAGAACATAATTTTCTGACCCATGGTTGCTAGAGACCACAACATCAAAGGTTTTCTCGTTAGCCATGTCGTATTTGGTTATCAAAGTTTAGAGTTTGCAAACAAAATCATACAGTACGATCACAGAGCTTGTGTGATCTGAGTGGAAGGACCATGATCGAGAATGGGCTGGAGAAGATGTCGCGACCGTAGGAGAAGTGTCGCAATGATGTTGCGACTGCCAGAGGAGATGTCGTGTTGCTTGGAGAAGATGACTATTGATGGAGATGTTGCGTCTGCAGATGGATGGTCGTGATTGCTTGGAGAGATGATTCACGACCCTGAGTAGGCTGAGTCGCAAATGCCTTGATGGCATATTTAGGATATTGATTCGGGATTGGACGGTTGCAAAGCAACCTGCTAAAGCTCTAATACCATGCAGAAAGGAGAAGAAACCCTTTTTCTCGATATCAATTACAATAAGAATACAATGAATTTATAGGAGAAGAATGACCTCTTTGATTCTAAAGCTAGTAAGTCACTTCCTAAAAAGTACTTCGGGTTCGGATAGAAGCTTGGGGAGGGGGTGGTTGGTAAGGTAGTTGGGGATGAAGGAACAGATGATCGCTGGAGGTGGAATACATGACTTGATTGGCAAAAGGGTTGGAGATGGTTGACCAATGCAAGGACAGTGGTCTTCTGTAGAAAAGGGATGGGGTGGTCGGTTTTGTTTTTAGCTTGTCCTTTATTTTTATATATCAAATGTGAGGTTGGGCTGTCCCTGATTTTCCTGCAGGAACATTCTGTAGGAAGCTTTCCCACCAGGCTTTTATATACTAGACAAGTAGTTAAAAAGGAGAAGCTGGAAGCACTTTTTCATCCTGGCCTCTAAGCCTTCTTGTGTACTAGACGTGGCCTAAGTAAGAATCTATTAAGCTTACTAATTCCAAGACAATTTTAGATTATGCAGACAACAGGGAATTGAAGTAATGAAGATATTTGATGGCTAGAATTACAAAGTTTACTTATAATACTAAGAATTCGTACAAATGTGTTTCCATTTTGTAAAAGCAGTAATGAAGATATATGATGGCTAGAATTACAAAATTTACTTATAATACTAAGAATTCGTACAAATGTGTTTCCATTTTGTAAAAGCAGTTTTTCGGGTGGTATATTTGTTGAGCGATTACTTAAGGTGGTGTTTGGGATCTCCTAGAACTAGTTTTACAAGGTGCTAGTACAGACTGGCTACCCCAGGGAAGGTTTAGCAAGGGAGACAAAAGGCGAAAATCTGAGGCAAAGTCCTTCAAATTTCTGCCTTAGCTGGAATTCGTGCCAATTAACAGGATGCTGATTGGGAGGGGAACCTGAATTGACCTGCCAGATAACTTCAAAAAATGATAAACAATAACCAAAAAAGTAAGGAATGATCTCCATCTCATCTCACCTTTTTTCCATCTATAATATGTTCTTTTCATTTAAAAAAAAAAAAAAAGAAAGTCTTTTTATCTTCACTTTCTTGTTCAAAATATTAGACAGCAACATTGACGTCAAGACCACATCAAAACAAGATCATTTCCTACCCAAATTAATCTGTAATTCTGGATCTGAACTTCCTGCGCCTGGTTTTAGATTTCCTTAACAGACCTGCATTTTTTTTTTTTTTTTTGGTCTTAGTTGCTTTTGCCGGTGTATGTAACATTGACACTCCTGCAACATGGTTTGCAGAAGATAATTCTCCCTACATAACTAAACATAAATTGTATTCTTATTTCAGCAGCTTTACAAACATGCTTGGTAGTACCTTTACTGTCTCAGTTTGTGATATTGTTATTTGTGACCACAAACTTTCTGGTATTGAATTAGCATGACAATGAATGTTGTATGGGATTAACACAATTGATTTTCTTTGTTTGCAATTTCTTGCAGACTATCTTGTGACCAAGTGTGGCGTGCTGATGATGTCACTTTTTGTTTTCTTCACTACCACAATGTCAGTTTCATTTACATTGAGAGAGACACAAACTCGTATGCTAAAGTTCACAGGTTTGTTTGTTAAATTGATTATTTAAATTCTGTGACCCTCAACTTTGCAGATGGAAAGTTATCTTAAAGCACCAGAAAATGTCTGCAGACGTTAAATTACTGATGTATTATTTGCAGGCCATGTGATTGGCCAGTACTCATTGCATCTTCCCTGAAAGAGTCTTTAAAGATCAATCAACTTGAACAGCATATCCCTTCCCCCAAACAAACATCACACCTACCCATCCATACACAAAAACAGAATGTCATAATAGGCTTTCACCACACAAATTATGTTGTTGCAGGAGTAGGCTTAAGCAAAACTTACCTTGCCAATTTTGGAGTCTCGCAATGTATTAATTGGTCTTGAATTTTTGATTGTTAGGTGATTCATTGGGATTCTAGGCTTATTTATCAGGCCTTGATTGCCACCATTGTGTCTCATTTCTTTTTGCAGTGCAGCTCCAGCATCATGCTCGACATAGGCTTCCAACATTTCAATTGATCTTTGTGCATGTAATCGAGTCCCTTGTATTCGTACCGGTTAGAATACTGGTTCTTTCTTTTTTCCCCCTTCCTTATATCATCTATTTGTGCTCTTCTATTTTTCTGTAATTCTTATGGCTTTATCTAATATTAATTGATTGTTGTGTCTCCAGATTATGATTGGCATCCTGTTTTTCCTCTTCGAGTTTTATGATGATCAGCTATTGGCTTTCATGGTTTTAATTCTTGTCTGGCTCTGCGAATTGTTCACACTCATCAGGTTGGTCCACCGCCCACCCCGCTCCAGCCAAATGCAAACTCACACTCACAAAAACCTAAAGTGAAAAATTAACTTGTGAATAGATTCTATAAAATACAGAAATTGATGCATTTCCACCGTATTTGATTAAGATGTATATGATGGAGCTCTCTCTTTGGTTGGATGGGTGTTGCTGTATATTTCAAGAACCGCCCTATTCTTTCTTGGGCAAAAATATAATAATAGCCCGGGGAGATTTACATAGTGATTTCTGATCAAACCTTAAAGCACTTAAAGTTGGATCTGAATCACATGACATAAAGTTTAAAGCAATCAAATATTGATAAAGTCTAAATTCAGAATTATCTATTAAATCCGAACCCACCCAGTGCAGATAATTTGAACAAAGTCTATAGTTCTAAAGAATCATCAATAGAATGATCTCTGGATTATGATTAAGACTCCTTCCTTTTTCACTTTTCACTTTAGGTGAGCTAAATCCTTCATATAAATGATTTTATGTTCTTGCAAAAACACTTTCAGTATTCCATGATTGGGGTGGTAAGAGTTCATCCTGGCTCACTTGAATTGTTTTTTGAAATTTTAGTGCAAAAGTTGATTTCGTACCCTGCTAGACACTCAATCCTACTCACCTAACCTTCACCTGGTAGGGTTCCTTCACCATCCCCTCTGTATGGATTTATATGTTGAGGGGAAGGCAATGGTAAGCAAGGTAATAAATAGCTCAGGAAAATCCAGGCAATACCACTACTCCTATTTATTTCTCTTATGAGATGTGATAGATGGGTTTCTTGTCTAGCACATAACTGGGGAGTCCCTGAAAGATTCTTAAAACCCTAGAAAACAGGGACTTCTTAGAAGAGCAAGAGGAAAATGGATAAAAGCACAGTCGTATAATGGAAATCTTGCTTTGCTTTGTACATGTTCTTGCATTTCCTTTTCTGATACTATTGTGCTTGTTTTGTTTTCAGTGTCCGCACGCCAATATCTATGAAGTTCTTTCCTCGCTTCTTTCTTCTCTACTTTCTAGTGTTTCATATCTATTTCTTTTCGTATACTCATGGTAAGGATGTATCAAATTTTCTTTTAGTTCAAAAGGTTGCCTCCTATGCTTTATTTTCCTCTGTTGATATGCCCAATTTACTCTTTTGTAGGTTTTTCTTATTTAGCCCTCTCAACTGCTGCGGCATTTATGCAGCACCTTATCCTCTACTTTTGGAACCGTTTCGAGGTACTATGTTTGTAATGCATACTTTAATGTGAATATGTTTTTTCACTTGTGAGTTGTCATCTTCTCTGCATTTAGAAATTAGAATTTGACGACGGACGATCGTGACTAGAACTAGAATTGTAGAAGAAGGGGAAAAGAGGGGAAGAAGAGGAGAAAAAGGGAGAGAGAGAAAGAGAGTTCTTTGTTTATTCAATAATTAGGTGAAAGTAATACAATGCATAGCCTCTTTATATAGAGTTTAAACAAAAATAATTTATGTACGAAACTAAGGAAATAAAACCTGATTTAAGTCAAACTAGAAAATTACAATTAACTCAAATAAACTAATCTAAACTCGGTAAGTCTCTAATAATATATCTAATAGTATCTCCACCAGAAAGTCTCTAATATTATATCTTATAGTATCTCCACCAGCAAGTCATGTCCAATAAATATGTATGCTTTAGCTGAAGCCAACTAGTTGGGAAGGTTTTGTTGAGTTGTATATGCTACACGCTTGGCACTGTCACTTTTAACCGGTTAGAACCTTAGAAGCACGGACATGGATATAGAACACAGATTCGACTTGTATGGGCATATGACACAGCAATTTTCAGGAAGTAGGGTACGACACTTTGGGGAATTGTTGATAGGCAAATGAGTGACAACAGGGAGTTAATATCTGGGTTACAAATAAATTTTATGCGTTTGATCTTAATAATTACACTGGTCAGGGTCACATTAAACAACAATACTTTAAGTTATCTGAGAAAAACATTTTTTAACCTCCATGCTTGATGTATAGTCGTGTCTTGTTAAAATCTAATATAATTGAAGTTTTTGACAATAATATGAAATTTCATTGCTGTTGTGGTAGTGTCAGATAAGTATGAGAGAGTCTGAAGATCTCTATTGTAGACATGCGGCGTTGTTGAGGGTGTCCATGCTGCTTAGAAATGCATTTCAGCTTTCAATACAAACATTGTGAAACTAGTTATTGTACTTGTGTTATTTTTTTTTTTCCTAACAATGTCCTCTATATGCACTTACTGAGTTTCCGAGGATTACTAGGAGATTAAAATGTAGCAATCCAACCCCATTTTTGTAATTTTTGAAGCTTTTATCTTTATGAGGAATCTATTAAAGTAGGAAGTGTTGTACCACTTGATCTAAAGGCTTAAGATGTTAGATAGAGCCATATATCATTTAAATATTGTCTTCAAACGAAGTAAATCCCTAAATTGAATGATGCGAAGACAAGTCCCTTTTTGTAGGCAGCGTTCTATTTTTCAAGTATGGATACACTAGTAATCCATTTATACCAATCAAAATATCACTTTCAATTTTTTTTTTATGTTCATGTCCTCTTATTAATGAAGAACATCCAAACATCCACGAAGGACAATGTTATAGTCCAAAGAAGCCTCTACACTTGTGGCACTTACACTAGATTTGAGCTGTCCGCTAAGTGGAGTAAATGGGATACATTTGACATATTTTTATGTGGAAAGGAGAAAAAAAGAATGATGTAGAATTGCTGAGAACACCATTACTTGTTAGTTTATGTAATAATAGAGATGGAGCATGATACATTCCATGCATAATATGGGTACGTAAATGTATATATAGAGATTGTACATCACTTGTATGCCTGCTGTCATCTCAGGTTCCGGCTCTGCAGAGGTTTATGCAAAATCGACGGTCACATTTTCAGCAACATCCTGACTTTCATATTACCTCCTCAACTATTCTCGCCTCAACATTACACATTACAAGATTAAATACAAGAAACCCTGGGCCTCTTCCTGGGCCTCTTAACACAGATTTGGCTTCTGGACCTGTACTTAGAACTGGAACCAATACAGGAATGCCAAGAAATGGTGCAACTGCATTCTCTGGTCCTCAAGAACAACCTAGTAATGACAATCCAGAAAGGTTAGGGACTCCTCTTGAAATTGCCGCACAGCCTGTCCTCCGTCAGCCAGAGGGTGGAGGCAACCCCGGGGCTATGAACTCGTTTAGTTCCCTGTTGCTATGGATCCTGGGGGGAGCTTCTTCAGAAAGTCTCAACTCATTTCTGTCAATATTTAGAGACTTCAGAGAGCACGGACAAGTTTACACAGAACCTCCAAGACAAGAAAATCGTACAGAGCCGCTTAACGAATGATGCAGCAAGAATTCCAGAAATATTGACTATGTATGCTGTGTTTTGAGAATATGGCATAGAGCTTACAAAACTGTGTAGCTTTTGAAGGCACGAGGTTTTAATCTTTACAGGCAAGTGTACTCGTTTACCTTTTATTATGCTGAATGGGATTCGGATGAAAAGAAGGAACAAGGGTTCACCTATCGAGCAGAGAGAACTATACCCATTCCGAGGGCCGTTCACTATTGTATTGCCGAAGTACAGAAGTGAACGGGTAGTTTTGAGTTAAAAAGTGAATCTTATATAGTGTGTAAATCAGGTGAATTGAAATAGGAAATGCTTATTGTGAGTGAATATATGTTATCAAGTGCACATGATCTTGATGGCTTGTTGTAATCCCATATTTCTCCAGCTGTTCTTGCAGCAGTGAATAGATCAATATCACTTTGAATTTGCATTTGTTTATTTAGTTTTCTGTTATGTTTCGGGGAGAAATGACTGTTGACATATTTTGCTGGGGAGATTTTTTTAATTTTTTTTTTTCCAATCTTTATCCCAAGCAATTTTCCAATGAGAGGAATTTTATAAACGCGTATTTGCAAGTTAAGTCAAGTATGTGAGGGAGGAAGAACTTGATATTGAAATTATGTACCTTTAACTTGTTGTGAGTAATTTTGTTAGTGAAACGACCTGGCTTTGTTTGTTGTAATTCTCCATTCTTCAATATATGTTGTTTCTTTGCTTATCAGAATTAGAGATTCACTGTGGCCAGCCTGGTTCATGAATCATGACTAGAGGTGGCAAAATTAGGCTAGTTCGCGCCTTCTTGGGTTGGGTTGGCCCTAATCCAAATAAAATCAGGCCAAGATGGCCCGGCCCATCTAGCCGGCGGGCTAGTTGGGCAGGCCAGATTTTGATTTTGATTTTTTATTTATTTTTTTTTTTTGATTTTTTTTTGCTCCACTAATTAACTCATTTTGTGAATAACTCCAATGCATAATTTAAATAATATCAATTTAAAATGATTTAAACAAAAGTCACCAATAAATATTAGTCCAAAAATCTTAGGATTCTACAAAAAATTGTTTAGATTTAATTAAAATAAGTTTAATTTAAATCCAAAATATATTTGGTGTGACAAGTAAATTATTTATTTTAAATTTACTCATAAGTAAATTTTTTAATTTAAGCAAAGCATACTTATATCTTAAAACAATAAAACTAGCATGCTTTTAATATTTGTATTTTTTTAAAAAAAAAGTGTTTACAAATAGTTTACAATTAACAAAAAAAATTATTATTTTGAAAGAAAATTGACGTTTATCCATTAACTAATACATGAAAGCCCCAATTTTATAAATTAATCTTTTTAAAAAATATATATATATAGTCTAAATTTATCTAAGATTGTATTTGATGTAATGTATTAGATTGTATAAAAAATTTATTTAAAAAAAAAAAGAAAATTAAAATAAGTTGGGCCAATGGGCTGGACTGAACTAGCATATTTCTGGCCCTTACAAAGATGGGCTGGGCCAGCCTAGTCCAGTTTCATGTGTGGTCATGTTCTGACAGGTTGGGCTGGCCCAACCCAACCCATTTGCCAGCTCTAAATCATGACCCAAGCAGGCTGACATACAAGATTGCTCGAACGGGCCTATTCTAAACAACGGGCCCGATATGGAAGGCGGGTCAATTCAACCCGGGTTTAGACACGCTATGAGCTAGGCTAACCCACGTGCCAGGATGATAGTGCAAATTGAATCCAGATTTGTTGTCTCAAACTTGGTTATTTTTTTGTTGTCCTCTCATATATTTTAGATACATAGATGCATTATTCCTTCTTAGCAAATGGGAAGATGTCAAAGTGTTAAAAATGTGTTGTCGTCTTCATAACTGCTAAGAAAAATAGGTAATGTGTCAAGGTGTTAAAAATATTTTGAGAACGGAACAAATTTGGCGCTGATGATCTCAACTTGTATTTCCTAATCTAAACTAAGCATATGTTTGGCATAACTTAAATTATAATTTCAGCTGGTCAAACTAGTCAAACATAATTTTCATCCACATATTTCATGGGGCCCACTACTTACAACCACTTTTTATCCACACATTTACCAACTGCTTATAATATAAGCACTTAAATTATAATTTCAGCACCTCCAAACATATGCTAAATAAAAAGAACCTTAAAAATGGACATTGTTCAAGTTTTACGACGATATTTTATTGACGCCATGATGACTTCATTTTCATTTTTTTTTTTGGCTCCAAAGTTTAAAACAAAGTCAATTAAATGTGGCATGTTTGTTGCTTTTCCATTTTTTCGATGTGACACAACCACACCCTTTTTTGGATTAAGCTTGTTGTATAGGAATACATTATAGAAAGGTTGACAGATGTTGACATGGCGAATATATCATGATAAATGAAAGACAATTTCACACGAGATAATGAAATAAAAAAAAAAAACAAAATAAAATGAAACAAACACTGAGTTTTGGTAGCTGCTGGTTTGGTTGTAGTTGCGGCCGCTGCGGGGTTGGCAATGGCCTCTTTTGGCTTGATTGATGGGTAAACTTTATCTTTGGAGTTCGCTAGAGATTCGCCAGTGGAGATTTGGAGTTCGCCGGAATTGAGTTGCAAATGGGACTCCACGCTGCCAAATGAATTTATCTCCAAAATTGGGAATTGTAAAATAAGGATATAATAGTTATTTAAGAAATATGCCAACTCAGCATCTGTAAAAAATTCTATAGAAACTTTCCGTACAAGTAGCATTTCTCATTTTTTTCCTACACTCCTGGCACAAGCCAATATGCCACCACTTTTTTCCTTTTCTTTCCCGCTCTCTCATAGATAACAACATAATAAAGTTTACACTCTACGCTTTTTAATTCAATTGAATCAATCATTTCGTCTCCCCTCCTTCAAATCAATTCCTCTCTCTGCAACTCCCCTCCTGGATCTCCATCTTCATCAGAATTTCTTTTTTCTTGGCACCAACCAGCCAACTACAAAAATGTTGGGGTTAGTTTTTTCAGGACTAATGATATTTTGTCTTTGATTTTTCTCTAATGCATTTTTTTCATGTTCTAGCATCTTCTTGTCTGATTTGGTAAATTTTACTCTAGATCGAATGGCATCTGTAAGTTTTTTCCTATGCCTCATTTTTTTGAATTTATCTGTAGATGATCAAATTATTTATTTATAGAGCAATTAGATTTCATTTTGTACAATCAATCCTCTTTGTGGACCATAAAAGATCAACTTTCCAGATTGGTGTTTTTTTTTTTTTTTATTTGAGTGGCTACTTGTCTATTTCTTCTTACTTTGAGCTATTTCTTCTCACTTTGAACTATTCACCAACTTTTAGTTTCAGAATGAAGGAGCATATTTCGAAGATGAGAAGGGTCTCAGTGGATGTTTATTTATTTTTCCAGATTAATGGTAATATAGTTTCCAATAAAGTTGAGGATGATTTTCTTGATTTTCCTTTCCGCATTTCAATTTTATAAGTTTCCTTCATTTATTTGATTATTAAATAATGTCAGGTAGCATAGCAAGTGGATAAAGCGGTGATATAGCTTAAAGATCATTAACATTGTTACATGGTACATGGTGTTTACTGTTAAATGTACATTTTCCTAATTAACAATGCAATAATATTAAAATTAACTAGATTATTTATTTGTAAATTAAATTTCATTCTAATATATTTGGCTACATTAATAACATACAAGTTTACTGGTTAGGTAATTCTCTATCATTTTGGTCCGTAGATTATAAGAAATTTGTACTTCATCAAACTTTCTAAAACTTGAGTGTTGTACTCTTTCCCTTTATATACACCTTTCGCTTGAAAGGTTAGTAGAAATAATTAAGAAATAAATTTAGGAACTCATTATGTCATTTTAGAGTTGAATTATCTTTGATTAATTTATTGTTTTGATGCTATGATGGAAGTTTTTTTTCATTATTATTTGTTGCTGGAAAAATTGCAATTACGTAAAACAATAAAATAATTTTGATAAACATACACAAAGAATTAAACCCAAGTATGTGGATTCTATGTTAAGTTATTCAAAAAAACTGATGCGATGCAAGACTTATAGATCATCTCTCTCATAATATAATCCAATTGTAGGTTTGCGTAGCTCAAAGATTTATTATAAGAACACATTCATAGGGCTAATAATAATGTTATTATAGAGATATTGAAGAATTATCATTAAACATATGAAGTCATTGTAAAATTGTCAAGATCATATTTTACTATAATGAGATGGGGTGTTTAATAGCAGTTATAGGAAGGTAATAACAAACTACATGGGTATAAAGTAAAATGTTTTCGGTCCTTTGCCGTGATGTCTTTTCTTTTAATGTAGACGTGCAATCCTTACAACTAGGAAGTGATTATATTTTTGAATACCTAATTTTAGCTATAAAGACTCATTTATAGATGTTAAAAGTATTCGACATAGGAAAATTGTAATTAGAATCCACTAATATGAATCAAAATATGGCAAATAAGCCATTCAAGATGCAAAATGTGTCTTTGTCTACTCATTTATAGGTAAACGAAACCACAATATCTTCCCATTTCAATTGCTATTGAATGCACCAAAAAAATCAATGAAGTTGAAGCTAGGGAAAACTATAAGTTACTTCAATGTTACATGATGTGTAATTTATATTACTCTTAATTACAATACTTCATTATGAATTATGTAAAAATGGAAATATATTCTTTTCATACCTATTTCTTAACATACTATGAAGGTATCTATTACAATCACTCAAATTTCATTGAATTGATAATGTAATATTTTATAAGATTAATTCTACCGAATACAAATGTGGTAGAACTTACTATGGCCGTCTCCTTAGATCGGTGATTGAAACTACTTAGCACCTTCATTTGAAGATTAAATTGCGAGACATCGATGGAGTTGGGTCGGACTTAATTATTTATTGGACCAAATAATTGAGCCCGTTTGTTGATGGGTTCTAGTTGGACTAGAACTAGGACTAGGGTTATCCCTACCTATAAATACAAAGGCACAACTGATTTAGTCAAAAGAGTTGATCTTGATTGTTTGCTAGCACAAGAAAAGGACAACCCAATACAATTACTCCTAAAATGTTCTGCTTTCATCTGTTCTTAATCGTGGAAGTTCAGATCTGTTCTTACTGTGTGGACCACCATTGGAGGCTGGACAATTGGACATATATGGTATTGAAGATCGCATCTCCAGCCAATCAAATAATCAGATTTCACGGTGTTCATCAAATGTAAAAAAAATTCTATCACGAATTTTATCTAAGTACAAGGTTGATCCAGCTTATAGAAATTGTAGATTTAATTTCTGCTGTGCATGTGTACTTCAATTCCTTACAGTGGTATCATAGCATGCCTTGTTATTTGTTAGAGTTCGTTATACTGCTTTGATAAATCAAACAATAATTGTTATTGTTGTATTAATTTGATTTGAGTTTTGACAGTTTAAAATAAAATTTGTGATTTTTTTTTTTTGGAAAAGGAAATTTGAAATTGTTTTGGGTTTATTTGGGAATGGAACTAACTAGTCGGAGAAGTTGGAGACCGACGGTGGCGTTTTGGAAGTCGGTCACTGCCGGAGATGGCAACCAACGGATGGTCAGCGGACACAACCTGAAGATCAGTGCCGCTAATCTTCACTGCTTGGTGCAGTGCCGCTTCTCTGTCGTCGTCCTGCGCCGGGCAGCAAAAACAGCCCCGAAGATCAGCGGCCACTGCGCTGCTAATCTTCACTGCTAGGCGCAGCAGCGGCACCATCACTGTCGCCATCGTGCACCTGCGCCGCAAGGGTTTCTGTGTTTTTTTTTCGATTTTTTCAGATAGAGAATTTCAAAATATAATAAGTGGGCCTACTATGCAATTTCAGAAATTGCATAGAAATGACAAATGTCTTAAAATTAAAAAGGGCACCTTCTGTGCAATTTCAGAAATTGCACAAGAAAGCCCACTGTTTTAAAATCAGAGAGGGTTTTCTGTGCAGTTTTAGAAATTGCATTAAAGGACCTATTGTTTTAAAACTTTAAGAGAATGATTGTGAAATTTCAGAAATTGTACAATAAGTTTTCAAGTTTTAAAAAGAAATTAAGATCTTAAATGTAATTTTGAATTTTTTGGAAAATTATAATTATTAAATCTTTTAATGTTGGTCAAATACTCAAAATTGACTAAAATCATTTTTAAATCATGTTTTGAATTTTTTAACAGATTAAATTTTGATTTTACTTTATAAAATTACAATTTTGACCATATAAATTTTTTTTCTTCAATTAGAATGTGACTTTAAATTGAGAGATAAAATAAATTTTGAAAATCCCCTTTATGAATAAATTTAATTGATTAATTTTATTGTTGAAAAATTAATTAATTAATTAGATTAATTATTTAATTCCGTCTAGTCTGTTCTATTATGTCTAAAAGATTTAGACTTATACTGTCAAAGCTGTAAATTTAGAAATAAATATATTTTTAATATTAGATATTAAAATATATGTTTAGTAGATGATTATGGAATCGACCCATGTGATTGGTTGTATGATTAATTATTCATGTTGATTATTGGTTGGGCTTGCGAGCCTATTGTTTATTTAATTAAGTTTTCAAGCCATTTATTTATTATGGGACTACGTGTCTATTTATTAAGGTCTGCCTGCCAACTAGTATAGGATACATGTTGCAGATGGGCCATAGGGAATCAATTAGTATAGAATAAAGGTTACAAAAAGAGTTGGAGATGATTGTATTTAGCATTCGATGAACGAATACAACGTCCCTTAGAAATTAACATACTAATCTTTCTTTTGGCTCATGAAGATTAGATAAATAAAGTCCATAATCATCCACAGTTATTATTATGTATGATTGATTGAATGTTAGATATTAGTTAATATACATAAATATGATGTGACAAACCCCTCTTTATCAAACATATTAAATTCGTATTAAATAGTTAGTACAACGAGCCTTCCATTGTTATAGTGAAAAACCAGAGTCTATTATCGATGTCAGTTTGTTGAGTCGCTCAATGCTGCTCGCTCATAGATATGTTTATCACTATAAAACATTTGATGTATAAAACATTTGATGTTTCTGAACAATGAGTCGAATTTAACTAGAATTTTATTTTTTGTTGAGTCACTCAAGGAAATAAAATTTTAGGGACACAATCAAGTAAAACACATAAGATGTGTACGACAATAAATTATCTACTTGATGATCTAGGAGTCACATAGAGATGTAATTGATAGAGTATCTACCTAGATGTTTTATTAGGGCTTGTTGAGTCGCTCAAGATTTTAATAAAACAAAAGGGATCATAGCCTACTGGGAATCTAATCAGTTTTATTGATTAATATTTGAGGGTCATTAATTCAATTTAAACAGTGGGAGTATAATTAATTTAATATAAGTACATGTTAAATTAATGTTTTGCATTTAATTATTTATTCTGTCTTGTTATTTAATAGTTGAATTATAAGTAACCATATGAGTTTGAGAGGTATATTGGATGCCAATAAACATACCGAACCAAATTTTTGGAATGGCACCGCAATATGAGAATTGTTCTCAAGCATAAAAAAGAAAAAATTAGATATGTCATTGAGCAATCAATACTGGAAGCTCCTACTGAGGAGGCTACACCGGAGAACGTGCAGGCTTACAATAAACATAGTGATGACAGTAACGCTATAGCATGTGATGCTTGTAATATGTCACATGAGTTAGAAAAGTTGCACGAGGGTATGGATGTATATACCAATATATATCATTGCAAGTAGTTGAATGATAAATAGTCATGGACTAAACAGTATGAGACATCCAAAATATTATGAAGAGGTATGATAGTAAAAAGATCTTCAGTCAGTGCTCATGTATTGAAGATGATTGGTTATATTGAAAAATTAAATCAATTGAGTTTTACCACGGACCATGAGCAAAGTGTTGACTTAGTTATGCAGTATCCACCTAATAACTTTTTACAGTTCATTATGAACTTCAACATGAATAAGATTCAGTGTACCATACTCAAGATACCAAACATGCTGAAAACTATTACGCCCAAGAGAATGGGTAAATTTTGGCCATTGACACCTCTAAGGGCACTAAGAGGAAATCTAAATGGGCCTTTTAGAAAGGATCCAAGAAGGCCAAATCTGTTGGAAAATAGTTAAGCAAAGACAAATCCAAGTTTGATGATCCGTGTCTTCACTGTGAAAATAAAAGGACATTAGAAGATGAATTTCAAGGCATAAAATGGATAAAACTAACAACTCAAATATTTGGCATTGCAGACTCGGTCATATAAATGAAAACGCATCACTAAGTTACATGAAGATGGATACTTGGATTCAAATGATTATGAATCATTTGATAAATGTGAATCATGACAGTTGGGCAAAATGACCAATACACCCTTTTCTGGAAAAGAGAGTCGGAGTTACAGATATTTTGGGTCTTGTACATACTGATGTACATGGACAAATATCTAAAGATGCTAGAGGTGATTTTTCTTACTTCATCACATTTACATATGACAATTCTAGATATTGTTTCATCTACTTGATGAAATTCAAGCACGAAGCTTTTGAAAAATTCAAAGAATTCTAGCAAGAAGTTGAAAGGCAAAGAGGGAAAAATATTCTAATACTTAGACCTGATCAAGGTGGAGAATATTTGAAGGGTGAGTTTTTAGACTATCTAAAAGAGAATGAGATTTTCTCGCAGTGGACTCCACCATATACATCAACAAATAATGGTATATTTGAAAGGAGAAACTGCACCTTATTTGATATGGTACGATCAATGGTGAGTCGCACAGTTCTTCCAAAAATCATTTTGGAGATATACACTTAACACTGCATGTTATACACTAAACCGTGTGCTATCTAAATCGGTCAATAAAACTCCATACGAGTTAAGGAAAGGGAAAAAGACCCGATCTTTCATACAAGAAGGTTTAGGGATGCGACGCTTGTATAAAGCGCGTTGAATCGGATAAGCTAGGAGCTAAATCTGATAAATGTTTATTTGTGGAGTATCCAGAGTAAACTACAAGATACTATTTCTACAATCCCATCAAGATGGAGGTCATCATATCGAGACTTGCTGTATTCTTAGAGAAGACAGTGGGAGCAAAGTAGATCTTGAAGAGGTTCGAGGAACCACAAATAAAATTGACCAATTAGATGTTCCAATAGCTGAACTTGCATCTGATGAAGCACAGATTTGGAAAGTAGGAACCACAAGTTCCAAGGACACACCAGCTCTGCGTAAGTCGAGCAGAGTCATTCGTTTTTCTCTAAGATATGATCTCCTGATTACTAGTAATGTATTACTAATCGAGAAAGATGAACCTACTACTTACGTAGAATCGAAGTCAAGTATTGACTCAAAGAGATGGCAAGAAGCCATGGAATTTGAAATGAATTCCAGGTATGAAAACAAGGTTTGGACATTGATTGACCCGCCTAAAGGGGTAAGACCAATAGACTGTAAATGGGTTTACAAGAAAAAGGTCGACATAGATGGTAATGTTCATACTTACAAGGCGAGATTGGTTGCGAAGGGTTACAAGTAAAGACAAGTGACTTTGACGAAACCTTCTCACCAGTAGCTATGTCTAAGGCAATTCGAATTCTGCTTGCGATAGTAGCATACCATGACTATGAGATATGGAAAATGGATGTCAAAACCGCATTCCTTAAATGAGAATCTTAGCGAGGATGTGTATATGACACAACCTGAAGGTTTTGAATCCATAGAGCCAAACAAGGTATGCAAACTACAGAAATCCATATATGGATTAAAACAAGTCTTTTGGAGCTGGAATCTTCATTTTGATTAGACAATCAAAATGTTTGATCTTATCAAAAATAAAGATGAATTATGTGTGTATAAAAGGTTAGTGGGAGCAAAGTCGTGTTTCTAATTTTATATGTGGATGACATACTATTATTAATAAACGATGTCCCCGATGCCAAAAAATTAGTAAAATTGTGGTTATCCAAAAATTTCTCCATGAAAGATATAGGAGAGGCAGCGTACATTCTCGAAATAAAGATTTATAGAGATAGATTTAATAGACTGCTTGGCCTATCTCAAGCTACGTACATAGATAAAATCTTGAGAAGATTGAGCATGGAAGAGTCCAAGAGAAGACTCTATCCTATCGGGCATGAGATCTATCTCTCAAAAGAGATGTGTCCAAAATACAGATTGTGAGAGATAGCATGGATATGATTCCTTATGCATCAGCAATAGGATCTATCATGTATGCCATGTTATGTACTCGATCGAATGTTTCATATGCTTTGAGTGTCACAAGCATGTTCCAAGCGAACCCTAGCAAGAAACATTAGATCATAATCAAGAACATTCTTAGGTACTTAAGAAGGACTAAAGACATTTTCTTGATAGATGGAGAAAATGAACTCAAAGTTCAAGGTTATGTCGATGCCAGCTTTCAGTCTGATAAAGACGATAGCAAATCCCAGTCCGAATATGTATTTACTCTAAATGGTGGTAAGGTCGATTGGAAAAGTTCCAAACAAGAAACGACTGCTGATTCAACTATAGAAGCTGAATATATAGCTGCTTCAGAATCAACCAAGGAAGCGGTCTGGATCAAGAAGTTTATTTTAGAACTTCGAGTAGTTCCTAGCATTGTTGATCCCATAACTTGTATTGTGATAACAATGGAGCCATCGCACAAGTGAAGGAACACATGGCTCATCAGTGATCCAGATATATATTGAGGCAATATCATCTCATCAGGGAGTTGATTTTAAGAAATAACATAAAGTAAAACGGGTCCCAACAGACAATAATGTAGCAGATCCTTTGACAAAGTTGTTGTCCTAGCACAAGTATGATGGTCATACTAAATTTGATGGTATTATGATACCTGAGTGACTGGATCTAGTTTGTATAGAATATTTTGTGATATACTCTTTGTCAGACGTTGATGTATATGAACAAATTGATTAATTAAATACTTGTCTACATTTTAAATGGTAGATCTGTTATTCTTAAATTTTATTATTTAAAATAATAGAGTCCAAAGAAAAGTTTATAATAACTTTTTAATTACAAGGTGTTGTGATTGTGAGATACATGTTATAAATAACTTATTCTTGAAATATTCCTAGTCATAGTAATAATGAGATATTGATATCATTATTGCGGATAGACTAGCATGTGTTGTATTTTTTTGAAGAAAGTAACTGATCTCACGAGCTAAGATGTAGAGGGACATCTGAATGAACACATGAATGCATTGTTATGAGAACATGACATTGGATGATCCTCCTAGAGATTCCACATGAACAACTATCCAAGCTTCAGCGGTAAATCTCTAATGTTCGGTTGTGGATTTGGTCCTTTGACTTGACGACATCATAGAATCTTATGTGAGGACCACTATACTTTGGCGAGTGTTTGATAGGACTCGAAGATATGACTCACCAAGAAGGCATTGTAAAGTTATAGCGAGAATCATATGAATGTTGTGAATGTTCAATATGAGGATTCGTCACTCATGGAAAGTAGGAGATTATAACATGATTTTTGCCCACTTAAGTTGATATAAATTTCCTCAGCCGGAGTGGAGTTATGAATTGAAAATGTTTCAATCATAACTAGATTAGATCAATGAAGAGTTGAGGTGAATAACATAATTAGTTGAAATGAGATTGACGATGATCTATATCTCTTAATCAATTGTGTTATATTGATGAAGGGATTATATTTCCACGGTAACTGCACATATATTGGTTCTGTCATACCACATGACATTTTCTTTCACATGGATTGCCTTGACACATTGCTAGATGTTAATCTTGGACGGTGACGTGAATTGATCGATCTCGGTGAATCGATGAGAATATCAATGCGTTTGCTATAGTGAATGGGAACCTAATGGCTCACACACATAAGGCAAGAATTGAGCATTTGGAGTTGGACCTTGTCCAAGTGGGAGATTGTAAAAATTAATGTCCAAGGTCTAATTAGTTGGGTCAGACTTAATTATTTATTGGACTAGATTAATTAATTGGACCCGTTTGTTGATGGGTTCTAGTTAGACTAGAACTAGGGCTAGGGTTAGCCCTGCCTATAAATACAAAGGCACAACTGATTTAGTCAAAAGAGTTGATCTTGATTGTTTGCTATCACAAGAAAAGGACAACCCAGTACAATTACTCCAAAAGGTTTCGATTTCGTCTGTTCTTGATCGTGGAAGTCCAGATCTGTTCTTGCTGTGTGGATCACCATTTGAAGTTGGACAGTTGGACAACTGTGGTATTGAAAATTGCAACTCCAGTCAATCAGATAATTAGATTTTACATTGTTCATCAAAGGTAAAAAAAATTATATCACGAATTCTATCTAAGTAGAAGGTTGATCCGACTTATATAAATTGTAAATTTAATTTATGTTGTGCATGTGTACTTCAATTCCTTACATAAACAATTCATTGATAGTTGGTAAATAAAATTGGACGCCATATTCATTATTTTGTCATTTATGAAACTCATAGAAATAGTCTTTTAAGTAGACATACTTGTAAATTTGAAAAGAATTAGCCATGACCACATCAAAATTAACAATTGAAACTTTTTAGTGACAAGTGTTTCTGATTATTTATCAAAATTTACATGTTTACAAATAATTATTTGATTAATTAGTATCACAACCAAAAACATGTTGTTGATTAGAAAGTGGCCACCTTAAGAGGATCAAACCAACTAACTATTCAATTAACTAAACTCATAGCTTAGCTTCGAAAAATGGTTCTGAATTTCTTCCAATTAATCACTGCCAACTCACTATGATTCTTTGCTCTTTCCTTTTATGCACCCATAAATCCATACATGAACTAAAATTTAAAACCGCGAGTATCTTCCATTTACTGTTATTTCTTTCGTAATCGCTACAAGTAATTTCAGCCCAACAAGGTTTTGAGGTCGATTAGAGCTACAAGAGTTCAATTTTAGAAGAAGAGTATTCTATTATTTATCAAATATTTATTTCTAGTACTAATTTAGGAGTTTAGACATGGTGTCCCAATTTTTTTTTATTCTTAGTAGTCTCTCTAATATATTTTTGATACTTTAACATATAACATCATCTTAGAATATGAGAACATGTCAACACAATTTTTGACACCTCAGCGCAATTACATGTTGACGTCTTCCCTTTTGTTAAGAGATGATGTGTGTTACAAATATATTAAGAGGATGGTCATAGATGTTGGGAATTAACTATACATGCACAATATAAAATTAAAAATTAACTATCATTCACTGGATAAACTTTAATGTTTAACGTTATTCGATTAGAGAATTGTTACTTACGGGAAGAAACATACAATTATCTCTGAGCTTGAGATTATGCATACATCAATTTAGATCTCGATCAACCACAAATGTCCATACTCTAACAATAATCCACGCTCAAGAAGTTGAGATCATTGAATAGAGAGAGAGAGAGAGAGAGAGAGAGAGAGACGGCTACTATGGTGTATCAGGGTTTTAATCCCAATAAGCTCAACTGAATAACTAGACCCATAATTAATTATCAATTAATTCGTTGGGCCCATTATTTAATTAGTCAAACAGCCCACATCGACAATTAGTTAAATCTACAAATGGCATATATTTATAATTTTATTAATTTATATTCGCTCTTCCACCTATCGTCCTTTTGTTTGACCAATTAAGTTCTCGTCCACAATGACAAATAATATAATTATTATCTTGATTGAATCAAGATAAGAATAATTTAAAACTCATTTTAATTTATTCATTAACTTATCAATAAATTGATACATATTAAATGTCCTTGATTGAGATCTAGGCAAGGTTCTAAAATGCGTAATGCGTGACGATGCGGCAAGGTGAAACATCAAGAATTATAGGCCTAAGCGCGCCTATGCGAAGCCTAGGAGTCAAAATGCGTTTTCAAATTTTAATTTTTTTTAATGCTCAATTTTTAAATTTTAACAACATAGCCTAGAATATACTGATTTAGATTACAAAATTACAGGCCTAGTTTTCAAAAAACAAATAAAAATACACTAGTTTTCAAAATTAAAGAAAAATTAGATTTATATTAAGGCAGATATTATGGTTGAATATATCACATTCAACATGGTTCAAAATCAAAATTGTAGGACTAATTTTACTATCATAGCCTACAATTAGATTACAAAATAACATATCAGCATAATAGTTTTCAAAAGTTAGTAAATTACAACTACCACAAACATAAACACAAATTACTCTATAATTTTCTACAATTTGACTACATACCAACATAGCTTAACTTTTGTCTAACTCATTATCGAATTCCACGTCAAGCTCTTCTTCTTCATCTAACTCACCTTTCGTGCCATCCGATACAAAATCATTTTCGTCGGGCTCCCTTATTTCATCTTGAGCATATCTAGCACTTCTTGTAGATTTAAAAAAAGTTTATTTTGGCCCAATCTGAAAATAAATTTAAAAAGAGGTTTGCTTGTTCTAATGCGTGTTATGCGCGATTATTCGATCATATTCTTGCCTAATCGCGTTTATTCTCGTATATTCTCGTCTATTCACTCCTAGGCGGTCAACAAATAAATTTTACCGTATTTTTACACGCATACCCTCAATGTGACGCGTTTTGCAAACGCATCGAGCTTAAAAATGTCATGTGCTATGACAAGACCTTTCATGTCCGGTTAGCGTGCAATAAAGTCTATTTATCAGCCATATCCGAGGTATGGAAGGTGTCAATCTTATTTAACCAATTATGTTATTTGTCACTTCAAGTTATTGATTTATTGAGTTCAAACTTGAAAACCTTTTTTTTTTGAATCATAACTTTACCTAGGCCGAAGATTTAGTGTTTCAATACTTTAGTTCACGAATGACAGGATATAATCTTGTACTATCCAAGAGCAATAAATCCCTTCTTGATCATCCATCAATCTCCGTGTGGTTCACGTCACACCTAAATGTTGTCATACTAGTAACCCTTAGATAGAGTTATATCTAACACTTTGATGACAATCTACTCAACTTGAAGGATAAGTTTCACAACTGTCACTAAGAGACGGTCCACTAAAACTAAGAAAACTATCAATGTGAAATCGCTATGGTGGGTCCGCACAGTAGGGGGTCGAAGGTTGGATGACGAGATAACCACAAACATGGGACCTAAGGCTAGACATTGCAACACTAAGGCAATGGACTGAAGGTAAGAGATGAAAGCTAGATGCACAACATTGCATGCAGGATGGTGAAGGAATAAAGGCCATACATAGACTAAGTCTAAGGTAGATGAAAGAAGTTACGCATGAAGGATGTGTGGGATGTAGCAAAGTAGGAGGCTGATGCAGGCATTACAGTTGGCCAAAAATGTAGTCCGACAGCTTACACATTTGGATGAATTCAAAAGATGTTTTATGAAGACTCTAGAAGCTTGTGAAACATGTCCAAGACTAGAGTTTTCCATGGGAGGAGCTTCTTGGAAAACTTTAGAGATAAGTCTAGAAGATTCCATAATACTGTAGGAATCTTGTGGAAGATTTCTAGAATGTCCCATTCTTGTACAGAATTATAGAAGAACAATCCTAGTCATCGGTTAGGATACATCTCCATATCCATTCTAATGAGGTAATAGTATAAATAGATGCTAGGTAAATCCATCCAAATAAAGAGAGCTTGAGAGGTATAGAGTATTAGCGTAGGGACAAGTGAGGGTTTGTAAATACTTATACTACTTAAAGAGTTTTTAATACACAGGGTTCTATATTTTCTCTCAAATATTGTTTCCCAATTTTTTCTATTTGTCTTAAAATATTTTTGAGTGTTGTCGTCTAGCACACTTGTAGACACCGCCAATTGAGGAAGACTAACTTAGTTAAGGCCCCAAATGGCATAATAAGAAGCCAAGTGCCGTACTATGAGCTTGGAAAGTCCAATTGTGTGATACTGGGATCACATATCATCTTGTACCATGGATTCCACAAAAAATCCCTTGATCTATATGGTAACAACACTCTCTGCTCCCATGTTTAGCCTATTTCTCAATGGCCCATTATTGGATATGAGCTGTTGGCTCAAATCCTATATCCAATTGTTATTAGTTATGTTTATAATTAGAAAGCTCGAAATTAAAAAGTACTAGAATAGATTATAAAAATTTCTTCAGAAAAGAACCCTCACAAAAACCCTATTTCAACAAGTTTTTCAAGGAATCTTGTGGAAGATTGAGTCCGGCATATTCAATGTGGGTTATACTATTTGGGATTTTTTCAAGGAATCTTGTGGACGATTGAGTCCGACATATTCAATGTGGGTTATACTATTTGGGATGGGCTCTAGTAGCACTCAGTCCATCTTTGTTAAGTCCAATGGCAAGCCATTTGACAATTTTGTATCTCGTAATTTAATTTCTTGTATTAAGTAATCATTTCTTGTAGTTTGGGCGGGATTGAACTCGACTTTGTTGACTTAGCCAAAATAGACATTTTAGATCAGCTTTTAATTAGAGTGTGGGAGATAAAAGCTAGCACTAGGGTTCATTTCCAACTTAGTGATAGGTAGACTACTTTCTTTAATAGCCAAGGCACTGCCATTTCCCTGTTGGCGACATTGGTTCGGGTGATTGAGGTAGATGTGTATTGGACTTGGCATGACTGGACCAGACTTTCTATAGGATCAAATCGAACTTGTTAGGATAGTGGCTAAGCTGAAGGCAGGATGGGACATGTCAGATTGTCATGTTGGACAGTAAATATCAAGAATTTTCCCATTATCACATCTGGAGGAGTAAGATAAACTCAAACTTCATGTATGTTCACACGGGGAGTTCTCTCCCATAAATCCTATTCGTCAATAGTATTGAAACCAAACCAAAATCATCATTTATATTAAATGTCGGTTGAGGCACAACCAATTCAGCTGTTGGTCATCCACATATATATCCCAGCAACATCAGATGAGCCAACAATTGAATAGTGTATTATTGAACAACATGTTCATCAATATGCTCCATATTCACTATTCATCATTCATAAAAAGATGCATATTCACTTTGTCAGCATTGATGAAAGACCGGCTCAACATTTTAAATAGCCACTAGTCATCTGTTTATATCCCAACAACATCTGGTTGAGCCAACAATTGATTGCATATTGCTAAACAACATGTTCATTTGGCTGCTCCATATTTACTGGATCATCATTCATGAAAAGATGCATATTACTTGATCAACATTCATGAAAAGATGCACAATACCCACAACCAACTCAACATTTTGAATAGCCTACTAGTCTCAGCCCATCAACATCTAGTTGAGCCAACAATTGATTAGCATATTGCTAAACACTGTTCATCAGGATGCTCCATATTCATTGGGTCATCATTCATTAAAAGATACATATTCACTTGGCCAGCCTTCATGAAAATATTCACAATACCTAGAACCGGATCAACATTTTGAATAGCTTGCTTGTCATCTGTCGACATCCCAACAACATCTTCCTACCTCCATGATTGACATTTTGAACATTAAGATTGAATTGATGAAAGTTAGGTTAAGGATCATTTTGAGAATGAGGAAAGAAATATTTGGATTTTGAAGTTGTTGTTGAATTAAATCTAATATTAACGAGATATATAGAAACTGTTTCGAACATAATTTAGATTTGGAAAGGGTTACATACTAAACTAGCCTGAGCGAAAATACACTATTGTCCCATGTAAAGGGCCTGGTGTTCATCGAAAATTGCAAGTGTACGATATCACAAAAAGTAGTATAGTAGTGAAATAGAGTATCGTTCCCATGAGAACTACGCTACTATCTATTAATCTAATTATTCCTAATTGTTACTTGGACTGGTGCAAAAATTAGGAGTATTTGGTAGCATATTTAGAAGCTCTAATCAAAATCGAGTATTATGTCAAAAAAAAATCTAGTGATGATTTTAAAAACGTTAGGACTAACGATTTCACCGTAGTTTTCATGCTTAACTTAACCTACTGTGCTATGACAATTTATGTCAAATATGTTGACGATCGAATTAATCTAAATTATTTCACAATCTCTCTCTAGTAGAATCAAACTTACTTAAATAAGTAAATCTACTATATCTATATGTGAATATTAACCTACGTAAGTGCATTCAACCAATGAAAATTCAAACAAATATATTAAACAAGAATATCTCTATCTCCTACGAAGATTTATGGTTATTATCGTTAATGCACACTTTGTGTTCTACCTCTTGGTTTCAACACAAATTCACAAATAATTCATAAATGGGCTAGATTCATGATAAAAAAAAAAATCAACAGAGTCATAATTAGAGTCACAACTCGACAATTGAAATTAAGCAATTAAACTAGGCTACATCGTTCGTTCCAATGAATAGAATTAGCTATTCATCATTCAATTACATAAATTTTATCTCCAATTGTCTTTCTCTGTTATTCTATTTATATCCTCCTATTTAGGTCTCCAAGTCGTGCCTAAGGATTCCCAAATTCATCTCCTTTGTAGATCCTAACTCCAGTTAGAATTTCTATTTCGGTCAATCTACTTGACCTGGCGAGTGTCATCATGCACGAACATTGGAGAAGATAGAAAGTTGCATACGCCAGATTGCAGATATGCTAGACAAGAACTGCCTGAATTGTGCAATCAACTCTGCGTACTATGCATCCTGGATATTGGCTCTCTACCTCTGATATTCTAACGGCTCACGCTGTCTAGAAGTAAATACTTTGTGCAGTTCCATGTATCGAGAATGGAGATGAATTGCTCTTCATAAACCAAATATCTCTGATATTGCCTTGTATTTCTCAAATTGTAGGTATTACGCCCGCTGAAGATTGATGAGCTCATAGAACTCTTCTCTTATCACGGGCCGAGAGGTGGATGATTCATGAATGCGCTCCATAGTTATAGGTCTGTTACTCGACTATAGTCTTGGGATAGTTTTATCATGGTCGTCTACCTTATCATTGGTAGAGTCTAACTATTACTTTTCTTGCAAATATGCTTTTGTCTATGGACCCATATGTTTTTTGCGACGTTGAGGTCAACAAGAATCAATAAAGAGAAAATGAGCATGTACCCCCTTGTATCATTAGTTGTGTGTCTAACTAGTAGGCAGATCAACTTGCCAAATTAAGAGTGTAATCATCGAGGCTAAAAGGGCTAGATAGTGAACTCTTTCCTTGAATTGTATGGTGTAATGGGAGACCTGGGTGGATATTTAGCACATACAAATCATGTTAATGCCTTGTACTCTGTTGTAAAATCCTTGTACTTCAACAAACTCTTTGCTGGTGGTGTTGGCCATGTCGTATCAAATCTGTACAGTTGTGGCATGGCTACTATCCCAGTCCATTTTCCTGGAGAGTGCACTCTATCCTCAATTCTCGTGTAAGCCATACTACCTCTAGATTGAACTCTATCCATGGGCCTTTTACCCAAGTTTGATGGTAGTGAGCTAAGTTTTTAGTACTAATATCTCCATTGAAGTTGGCATAGAATTCTCTCACCAACTCGGTATAGGCCCTGTGCAGTTTTTCCATTAACTCTGTCCAATGGTGTGGTTCTACCACTCTTTCTAAAATAGAATTGTTGAAGTCTCCCATTTTCACCTCACGTTCGAAGACGAATTTCCTCTTGCTCATTGATTTCGTGTAGCGTTCCTTCTCAACATCTATTCTAAATCTTTGGAATGATGGTTTTGCATGTTTTCGAGTTGGCTTGTCAACCATTTTCTCCTTCCATTTTGTGCACCTAGATGATCTACCTTTCTTTGGCATAGTTGGTGAATCTTAATTTCTCCCTACAAGGTAAAATGAAAGTAGAACATGAGGATAATTCACCATTTAAATGTTTGATAATAACCATGTTATCACATCCACACATGGAACGAGTGCATATAACTTGTCTTGTTGTGCACAATTCAAACCTATCAATGTATCTTATGAGAATTTGCGATATCTTTAATAAGTATTATGCTAAATAGCATAATGCAATATAGGAACAAGATGGTCACTTAGACATTTTATCAAGCATGATGTGTGCATATGGACAACCTTCAAGGGACAAGCACAATCTAGCCTATATTTTCTACCGAAAGAATCGATGTAACAATACACAACATATATTTTCAATCACATCCTTCGTGCATCATAGCATAAACAAATTTAAACACCCAAGTGAATTGTCTAAATTTTTTCCCTAAAGAGAGATTCAAGCTATTTTACCTCAAAACCCTGTGTTAAAGTTGTTGAGTAGTGATGTTGAAATTGACTCTCGTTAATGCAAGATGAAGTATCCTATGTGATCTATGATGCTTGGTGGAGTGATATTTGCATATTCAACCGGGTGTGGAGAGATTTTGAAAGTGGGGAAAAACAATGGTGGTGAGAAGTAACCACCAACAGGTGTTAAAACCTTCGGGAGCGCCAGTGCATTCTAGTGCGGGTAAAATTAATGAATGACCACCAAACTTATTTCAAGTTACTACTTACTCACCTATCTTTAAAAGGTAACCCAATGCTCACCCAACTTACCAAACAATTACACATTCATCACTATACACCAAAATGTTAGTTACCCCAAACGGAATTCGCCATGTGGCGAACGGAAAGTCCAGTTGGCACCATTAAAACACGAACTCAGCCACATCAGCGCCAAATCAGCAAAACACATTTGCCAAAACCACAACTTCTGTACACAGAACCCATTTCCCTCTACTTCTTCTGTACACAGAAAACCCATTCTTCACGAAAAATTGCTTCCATTATTCACAGGTTTCTCTTCCAAAATTCCTAAAAACCTCAAGAACCCTAATTTATCTCTTCTAAATCGAATTCTCCCAAATCATAACCCAAGAAGAAAACCATTGAAGTGAACCCCTTCATTGATATCAATTGAAAACCATATAGTGACCATTAGCAATGGAGAATTCCTCGGTCAATTCCCAAATGTTGGACGCGCGAATTTGTCATTGTGGGCAAATATCTGTGATAAGGACATCATGGACGAAGAACAATCTAGGGAGGAGGTTTCGAGGTTGCCGATTCTATGGACGACCAGATGCTTGTGATTATTTCTCTTGGATGGATCCACCTCCCCATCCACGGTACAAGACAGTGATCAATGGGCTTTTACGGAAGGTAAACAACAATGAGAATAGGGAAATGAAGATGCAAAGATCGGTGAAGTTGCATCACATTGCCTTGGGGGTGTTTGTGCTTGGTGTATTGATTCACAAATATGTAATATGAAATGGTGTATTTCAATGTAATTGTTTTTGTGTTTGTGAAAAAGCTTGAAAGAGCATCTTGTGATTTGATGATGTATATGAATGTTGATGGTGATTGTGGTGGAATTTTGATTCAATTGTGGTGAATTATTTATGCCTTGCTCTCTGTTTTTTTTTCTTGCATTGGTGGTTAAGCTAATAGAAAGATCCAAGTTAAAGAATTGTTGGCAGTGGACATTGGCAGTGGACATTGGTGGTTAAGCTAATAGAAAGATCCAGTTAAAGAATTGTTGGCAGTGGACATTGGTGGTTAAGATAATAGAAAGATCCAGTTAACATAAGTTTCCAACATCAACATGCATTCAACAGCATGAAATTGGCAGTGGACATTGCTAGTTTGCTACCAAATTGTTGAGTTGCAAACCAGATTGCTGAATTGCAATCTGGTAGCAATGTCCAGATTGTTGAGTTGCAATCTGGTAGCAATGTCCAGATTGCTGAGTTGCAATCTGGTAGCAATCTGGTAGCAATGTCCATAAATTGACAGATACCAGATTGCTGGTAGCAATCTGGTAGTAATGCTGGTAGCAATCTGGTAGCAATGCTACCAGATTGCTGTGTTGCAACTTCAAGGCAAGCCAGATAGAATAGTAATGCTAAAAATTGCACGCATTGGAAATTCCCAAACTCCCAGATGTGTAGCTGGTTTGGAAACAAACACTCAGCTACATTGACTGTGTCTCAGAAGTTGGAGCAGGAGTTGATGCCTAAGCTGTATTTACAAGCCAGACTGTTCTAAAAAAGGAAATGTTCACTGCCATGGAGTAATGAAAGGTTGCACAACTGATATGAATAATCATTAATACAAAATCCCAAATGTATAAAACACAGCAGGTACAGTTACATTCAATCCTGTAAGCTATACAAAAAACTGAGAATATGTCCAAAATCCAAAATGCCTAGCTGCTTTCAGTGAGTTTTACAAAAACAAGACATGATCGTCTAAAAAAACAGGACCGGATCATTAACAAAATACAAAAAAATATTCATCAACATTGAAACAAAAAAAGGCATCTTCTAATCTGATTTGGGTAATAACCATATCATGCTTCTTTGTGTCTTCAACTGACAATATCTTCCACAACTGGTCCGTTGTTCTCGAACACGGAAGTATTTGGGTGGCTAATGCCTGGAGTTGGCATGAAATGGAATTCAGAGAGTGGTGGTTGGTCTTCATGAACTGGATTGGAATTCTTCTTCGATCTCCTTGCTTTTAGTTTTTTCTATATGTAATACAATTATTAGGATAATTAGATACATGAAATAGTAGCTTAAATATAGTAAAATTTAGTAAACTTACATATCCCTTGTTGTGGTATGTTGGTATTCGGACTCTCCAACGGTTCGACTGGGAAAGCATTCCAATCCTACAGTAAAAGGAAACACAAAGATGGCATTTCAACAACCAAATTTAACAAATCAGTATAATGAAATTTTTTATTAACAATGCAAGACTACCTCGTGTGGTGCATCTTCTTTCTCGTGGTATCGCTTGTTATGACCGGTTAACCCGCAGACACTGCAAGTCATGATCACACTTCCTTTCTTTTTCATCTTTGAAGTACCCTGAGATTGTGTCATCACATCTTCGTCTAGCTGCCTTCGTCTTTTTTTCTATCTCCGACCCCGTTTAGGCAATCTCCAACCTGGTGGTTTTATAAGGTCTTTATCCACTTGAGGCCATAGCTTTTTTCCATTTATCGGCATTACTAGATTCTCGTAACATCTCAAATAGGTATTCACTTTATAACATTCGTGAACGTAGGTAGAAGGATTATCTCTGTAGTCCATGATTGCAGCACATGCATGCCTACATGGTATCCCGGTAAGATCCCACCTTCTACAAGCACAAGTGCTTGCATGAATATCAACTACGAACTCACCATCTTTTTTTTTTACATACCATTGCGATCCACAATTCCATTCAACCTCGTAGTTACTTGCCATCTCAACATGTGTCATAAGTTTTTTTACTATTTTGGGGCAAATATCTGAGCCTGCTCTCATCATTTTATCTCTTCGACTATGTATCCTCTTCATGAACCCAATGTGCATGTCTATCAACATTGTAACAATTGATTTTTCTCTATCCTCTAAAACAATGTTATTGAAGCACTCACACAAGTTATTTAGCAATATGTCACTCTTTACGTAAGTCAAAAAATGTGACTTACTCCATTGCTTTGCCGGCCTTTTCATCAACCAATCGTAACCAGCTGTACTCTCCTGTTTAATCTTGTCTATCCAAAATAAAAAATCAACAATAGTGGTAGATTTCGCAGCCCTCCATAGGTACTCCTTTAATGCCAACCCTTTGAAATCAGTCCTAAAAAAATTCGTGTACATGTGCCTCACACAAAACCTATGTTCTGCATCTGGGTACAATTCTTCAATAACATTCTGCAACCCTTTTTGCCTATCGCTCATGAATGTCCATTCTCTACTATTAACAATACCTAAGTCATCACCCAAAAGTCTGACAAACCATCTCCATGTCGCGGTGTTCTCCTTCTCCACTATAGCAAATGCAACTGGGTAAATAGAATCATTAGCATCAAGTGCAATTGCTGTCAACATTTGTCCCCCAAAAGTTCCCTTCAAAAAACAACCGTCCAACCCAAGAAGTTGCCTACAACCTGCTTTGAATTCCTTCTTGCATGCATCTAGACATATGTAAATTCCTTGAAATTTGGACTCGTAAATGGCAATCCTACAGGTAGACCCTGGATTTGTCCTATCCAACTTAGACGCATATGACCACAGCAGTCCAAACTGGTGCTCATCACCACCCTCAATCAATATTCTAGCCCATCTCCTAGCTCTCCAAGCAGTAACTTTGTTAATGTTTAGTTTCAAATCATCCTTCACGGCCTTTCTAATTAGTTTTGTTTTCCATTCTCGATCTACCCTAAATGTGTCTAAGTACCTTTCAGCAACGTATTTAGCAATACAATGCCTATTCATCCTATCTCTAACACAGGTATGGGTGGGATTGTATGACTTAACTTGCACGCAATCCAACTTCTTATTCAATGACTCCCAAATCCTCCACTTACAACCCAACTTGCATATTGCCTGTGCCCTTCTATCGTCATTTGGCCTAAACCTAAAGTTGCACCCACTCACGACCCCATGATTTCTGACTGCTTTCCTAAACAACTCCATGTCATTAAATGTTTTCCTAACTTCAAACTTAGGATCAAACATTTCTTTTCCAGGAACGAAATTAGGGAACTTATAATTATTCTCCTCACCGGATGAATAATCAGTATTTAATTCCTCCGACGATGGGTAATAAGTGTCATCTGAATCTATATCTGCATTACCTAGATGTGCTTCTTCGACTGCAGGGTCCGAATTGAGTCCGACCGCTACCCGTTCAGGTGCATTATTATCGAACTCAAATTCTCCATCATTCACATCATCCTCGGAGTCACAAAACTATAGAGCAGGAACGACGTCTTCGTCTTCCTCAATTTCTCCCTCCTCCTCTGTTTCTGTAATTTAAAATTTCACAAAATGCTTAATGTTTGCTATGAATAATACAGATACCATTGCGAAAGATGTAAATATTAGAGTTACCTCCACTTTCTTGATTCGTTTCTACATCCAACAAAAACTCTTCAGCAATTGATGCGTTGTCCATTTACTTACGAATTGTAGCAACAATAATCATGGTTCACTTGACTTCGGAATTGTCTAACTAATGGTGGGTCACCATTGTCATACACATTGCATACACCAGATTAGGGTTTTGACAAATTTGGAAATTTTTAATGGAAGGAAATTTTAGGAATTTTGGAAGAGCAAGCCGTGAAGAATGGAGGGAAAATAGAGGAAAATGGGTTTTTTGTGTACAGAAGTCATGGTTTTTGCAAATGCGTTTTGCTGATTTGGCGCTGATGTGGCTGAGTTCGTATTTTAATGGTGCCAACTGGACTTTCCGTTCGCCACATGGCGAATTCCGTTTGGGGTAACTAACGTTTTGGTGTATAGTGATGAATGTGTAATTGTTTGGTAAGTTGGGTGAGCATTGGGTTACCTTTTAAAGATAGGTGATTAAGTAGTAACCTAAAATAAGTTCGGTGGCCATTCATTAATTTTACCTATTCTAGTGCGTATGCGTGCTGGAGATGGTAGTTGTCGGTGCTGAAAAATAGTTTTTAACATATTGCTTCAATAAGTCGTAATCCAAGCCAAAATTAGACATGTACCTATCTTCTAGTACACGATTCATCCTAAGCTAAATATGTAAAACTAAGCTAAAATACAAAAATAAACTAGAAAGCAAGTTAGGAATAGAAAATGGGATGCCTCTTATTAAGTGCTCGGTTTAAAGGTTCAAGCTAGACTTTTGCAACAGTCACTCTAGGTTGGCTAAACTTTTCTTTTGAATAGTCTTCTATTGGCAATATTATTCCACAACTGTACAGATCGCACAAGTAATAAATTAGATTTTAGAGTCCAAGTATCATATCCACAGAGATTGCGTTAGTCGAATTTTAAATTAACTTAGCCTTAACCGAAAATACATAATTTAATGGATTTTTGTTTAAGAAGCAATTATCAAATTACTTACTTGCTAATCAATGGAAGACCTAAGTTAACTAAAATTTATGTAGAGTTGAGATGAATGCGAATGTGATATAAATTTAATAAGGAAAAGCGTACTAGGATCCTGAATCCACTTATACCAATCCCTCTAACCCGAAACGTTGAATTTGATAACATGAGTTAATTATGAAGATCATTAACAATCACTCTCGAATAGAATTAAACATATTCCTATATATGACCCAACTATATCTCTATCACGCATGTGAACATACAAAAATACATTAGAAATTGTGAATACTTAAAGTTGACGTAAAGCATAGCGGTATATCTCTATCATCTATCGGACTCTACAAAAATTGATAGTATGTCTAATTTATTTTCAATCTCTCGAAGATAAAACAAGTCACAAAACTCATACAACCATTTCGTAAATAATTATAGAGAAAATAAACTCATATTAATTGTTCAATAATAAAAACGTGTTTGAATATCAAATACTAGTTTCAAGAATTAAATGTTCATGATATAAGTTTCATTGCAATCATAGAACAAAATAATCTAGCATAGCATAGCATACTAAGAGTAAGAAAACAAGAAAAATAGATATAATTCATCACTCGAATAAGAGAAAATTCGAAAGAATGGATCTTGATTTTCGATCGAATTTTGTCCGGATGAGTTTTCAATCTTTTGCCTTTTGTGTCTTCTATCCAATATCCCAATTTTTTCCCAAACCTAATTTTGGATTAAGAACTCATATACATAGTCTCCTAGTAGTAACAACAAAGATCCCAAAATATCGTTAAAATCACAAGTAAAATATGTTTTCTAGTTAGAGTAAAACTCAAAAAGGAAAACAAATCCGTTAGTAGAAATTACGGGCGATCATCCATGCAAAATATTTAGGTTATGCTTTTAGATTTCATGGTCGGGTGATCACCCAGGAAAATTTTCATTATGCGTCTTTTAATCCTTCAACTTTGGATTTTGGCCACTTTATCCTCAAATCTTCTAATAGCCTCCAAAATGGTCCTTCAAGTTCCAATTGAGTAGAATTGAGTTCCCATACTTCCTAGACATTCGCCAAATCGTTGCTCTTTCCGTCATTTCTTCTACAATTGATTATAAACGAGTACAAAATTGAAAACAATAGAAAGTAGATAAATTAAATAAAAAATCAACAAACTAATGGAACAAAAGCTTAGTTTTAAGACTCGAATAAGTGCATAAAACGCAATTATCATCTTCCTCCAAGTAGTGCTTCAACCTCTTACCATTAACCTTGAAATTTTCTTTGTCTTGTTGATGGAGCTCGAGATGAGCTTTTTTTTCAAAGTGTTGAAATATTTCAAACACTCCTCAGATTTTACAACCCTTTTTGTCCTTAATTTCCAAACCAAACTCTTACAATATAAATACCTACCGAATAGATCTTCGTTTTGCATCTTTCTTGGCAAGAAATATTTTAGTGCAGCATGATATGTGTAGACAATTACCTTTGATCTAATAAGATAAGATCAGAATTTATCAAAGAAAAACACCAAAGCTAGGAGTTCTTTTTCAGTAATAGCATAATTGAGTTATGCGTCAATGAGAGTTTAATTGAAACAGTGAATCACTTAAGGCATTTTGTCCTTGCATTGGCCTAAAACTTCTCCAACTGCATAGTCAACGGCATCACATATCAACTCAAATGGTAAGTTCCAATTGGGAGCAACCAAAATTAGAGCTGAGATGAGCTTTGCTTTCAAAGTGTTGAAAGATTTCAAACACTCCTCAGATAAATAAAATGGAATGTCCTTATCAAGAAGATTACCCAACAGATTTGTGAGTTTAGAGAAGTCCTTTATGAATCGTCGTTAGAAACCTGCATGCCCCAAGAAGCTTTGAATTCTTTTAACTGATGTTGGTGGAAAGAGTTTTTCAATCACCTGAATTTTTTATCCGTCCACTTTAATTCCTCAAACTCGAATCTGATGTCCCTACACAATTCTTTCTTGAACCATGAAGTGATATTTCTCCCAGTTGAGAACAATATTTATCTCCTCACATCACTGCACAACCATACAAATTATTTAAGCATTCATTGAATACAGATACAAAAACTGATAAATCATCCATGAATACTTCTATGTAGTTTCTACGATATTTGAAAAGGTTGACATCATGCAACGTAAAAATATAGCAGGTGCGTTGCATAATCAAAACGGTGTCCTCTTGTAAGCAAATGTACCATGTGGGCAAGTGAAAGTTGTCTTTTCTTGATCTTTTGGAGCTATACAAATTTTATTATACCCCGAATAACCATCAAGAAAACAATAATTAAAATGAGGGGCGAGCCTTTCTAACATCCAATAATGAATGGAAGAAGGAAGTGATTTTTCCTCGTAGAATTGTTTAATTTGCAATAGTCAATGCAGACTCATCACCCTGTAACCATCCTAGTTGGATAAGCTCGTTATTTTCATTATGAACTACTATAATTCCTCCCTTCTTTGGCACCACTTGAATTGGACTGGCCCATGCAATAATAACAACTTCAATGAAGTTTGTTGCAAATATGTTTTAGTCATATTCAATGAACTGATGGACTAATACCTTTGATGTCAAAATTAGACCATCCACTAATAGTTGTATGATATCTAAGCACTCGTAGCAGCTTGTTCACCTCCATTTCACTGAGAGAGGTTGCAATAATTACTGAAAATGTAAATTTTTTCCCCAAGTAAGCATGCCGTACGTGAGTTGGCAATTTCTTGAGCTCAAGAGTTGGAGGTCGTAGAATTGATGGAAGTGATTTTGTAGGGCCGTTGCCAAGTTTGATAAAGTATGCTTTCAAGATACCAAACACAAGATTATATTTCTCCAAAGCTAGTTGGTGCAGATATATAATGGACAAGGCAAGCCTCAAGTGGTACTTGAGAGTGTTCTTGAGTGAATGTATCTACCACAAATTTGCCCATCACATCTATTTGAAAACAGCTTTCAGACTCAGCTTGGTACTTGATAGCTTTGAACACATTGATCAAAACTTTTTTGTCATTTAAACTTAGAATGAGCTAATCCTTTTGCACATCAATTAATGTTTGACTCGTAGCTAGAAATGGGCGCCCCAAAATAATGGGCACATAGTTTTTTTTCCTTAATATTAACTAATATAATGGTCTACATGTATTAAGAACTTTTTTTAGGATGTGTTTGGATATGTGTATAAGGATTTCAAAGGTTCTAATAAATTTAGACCGTTAAATTAACTTAGGACTGTGATTATTTGTCGAATGTAATTGTTAAATTCATTGGTAGCATGAACGGTCCCCATATATATTTTTGATTAATTTGTGATTTCATAAAATTAGACTAACTTAACTAGTTGAATGAAATGCACGTAGTGATTTTTTAAAAAAAAAATTCAAATAAAAAAAATATGCTAGGAATTCGGCTCCACCATTAATATTTATTTTAATATCCAAATCCCAAATTTCCAATCCAATTTGTATTAATAAGGACAATCTATAATCTTAAGTTATTTAATAATCGCTTTCAAGTAGAATTAAACATATGTTCATATACAACCCAAAATAATCATATTTTGAATTCGAATATACAAAAACGTTTTCAACCACAAGATTATCTAATTTGATTGCAACAAGCATATGAAATTATTCCTAATTTCTATAGGACTTAATGTTAAAACCATAATGAGCTAACTTATTTTGAACCTCACAGAAACGAAAGTAAGTCTCAAACACGTTCAAACAGCTATCAATCATTCAAAACGGATATTCAAACCATAGCATAAATCAAAGTAATAAAAATTTGGATTAAGAATGGGAATTCATGAATCAAAATATCATCAAAAAGTTTACATCATCATCCATAGCATAAAAGTGTTTACCCTACCATTATTTGGTTACAAAAGCAAGAAATTAATAGAGAATTCATCACCCATATTATTGGATTTCAAGAAGAAGCGTAAAAATCTGAATTTATCCCAGTTGAATGTCTTCAAACGAGACCCCAACAATCTCAACCTCTTACTTGCTCTATTTGTTGCTAGCAATTCGTTGGAAGAAGAAATCTCGTCTCAATCTTGTGTTTTCGTCCTCTTTTTTCTCCAAAATTTTGAACCCTAATTTTTTCTTGATTTCTCCTCTTTATAACCTCCAAAAAGAGTCCGCTAGCTTCATGGGCAGACGGAATGTCTGTTTGTGAGCTGTCTACTAGAGCAGACAGAGAGGAGAATTTTCCTCTCTTGGCTCACTTAGTGTGCCCCAGTTGCCTCTGATCTTTTATTGGTAGTCTATCCAAAATGCTTGGGGTGAATTTCATAGTCTTTACAATATCATAATATGTGATTTAGCTTCATTTCACCTCATTTTCACCAATTATCTGCTTTGTTCCTAGATACATGAATATCGATAGAATTAGGGTAGGGAATGCTTCATTTTATTTGAAATATATATTAAAAGTTAAATAAAAAAACTTAAATAAGTGTATAAAATACACTCATCAAATACCTACCAAGAAAATAGTAATAGGAGTTTTTTGCAAGTTGCTCCATCATCTGAACAATGAAAGGAAGAGAGAAATAATCATTTCTAGTAGTAATATTTAGCTTGTGGTAATCGATACATATTATCCATCCAATGACTGTTTTGGTTGGAATCAACTCATTGTTCTCATTTTTTTACTATTGTAATTCATTTCTTCTTTAGCACCACATAGAATGGACTGACCCATGAACTGTCTTAGATAGGGTAGATTATGCCAACATCCAACAAATTCAAAACCTCCACTTTCACCACATCCTTTAGTTTCAGATTAATCTATGTTGATTCTTTATAAAAGGTTTGTATTCATCTTCCATAAGTGTTTTGTGCATGCACATAGAAGGATTAATTCCTCTGATATTTGCAATAGACCACACCAAAGTAGTTTTATGATCCCGAAGCACTCTAAGTAATTTTTATGCATCCACCCCAGTTAGAGATCTAGATATAATGACTGGTAGTGTTGACGACTCATCCAGATAAGCATATCATATGAGTGATGGCAGCTACTTAAGCTCAAGTGTAGGAGGTTGGTAAATGGACAACAAAGGCTTATGGGGTAATTTACAAAGATCCTCAAAATATGGCCTCATCTTTGGCCAAATGGCAGGTGTAGCCTCTAGATGTCGGGCAAACTCTTCAATCTTCGAATTTTCAGATTTAGTGGAGTTAGAGTGCACAATACAAGCCTTAAGTGGCTCCAAAGGGTGTTGAAGTGCAAATGTGTCTGCTACCATTTTGTCAACTTTATCAATCTGAAAACAAGTATTTGATTCAACTATATATTTGATAGCCTTGAATACACTGAAAGTGACATGCCCATCTTCTACCCTCAAAATCAATTTTCCCCGCTGAACATCAATAAGAGCTCTTTCTATGGCTAAGAAAGGCCTACCTGAAACAAGTGGGATGTCACAGTCTTTTTCGATATCCATCACATTAAAGTCAGGTGTAATTATAAATTTGTTGACCTTCACTAGAACACTTTCAATTAGTCTCTTTGGGTGTTTAATTGACGTGTCCGCTAGTTGGAGTGACATAGTAGTTGGCTTTTCTTCTCCCAAGCCTATTTTCCTGCAATTAGACTAATGTATCAAATTAATACTTGCACCAAGATCACACAATATCCTATCAAATATAAAATTGCCAATAGTGCAAGGTATAGTAAAAGTCCATAAATCTTTTAACTTATGAGGCATTTTATTTTGTAAAATTGCACTACATTATTTAGTTAGCGTAACTATCTCATTTTCTTCAAGCTTTCTTTTGTTGGAGAGGATTTCCTTCATGAATTAGGCATAGCTACGCATTTTTTCCCGGGCATTTGTGAGGGGTATGTTGATATGTAACTTTTTGAATACCTCCAAAAATTTCACAAATTGTTTACTTAGTTTATGGTTTTGTAGTCTCTATGAAAACAAAATAGGTGACACGTAGGCTTTTAAAGGCACATGTGCTTTTCCCGTAGAACTTCTAAATATTCCTTCTGTACTCTCTCTTATGCTGGTTTAGAATTTTCCTTTTTCACCTCATATGTGGTAGAAACCTTGTTTTGCTGAGCTACCTGTCGTTTGATGGTGATTTCAGGTAGTTGAACTCTACTTCGAGTAGTAATAGCTTGGAATTATTCTTTGGATTAGTCTCAGTGTTGCTTGGCAGTATCCCAAATGGTCTGTCTTGCATCATTTTTGCAAGCTGACCAACCTGCTTCTCAAGGGTCTGTATAGAAGCCTGTTGAATCTGGAAGTTTGTGTCAGTTTTTTTGCATAAAGGTATTGGTTTTGTACATGTATTGCTAAGTAGTTTTCACAAGTTTTTCTACTAAATCTTCAAGAGAATATTTTTTTCTCTTACTGATGCTGAAACCCAAGTGGGGCTTTTGCTCGTATAATGATTTCCACTCCATGAAAAGTTAGGATGGTTCATCAAGCTTGGATTGTATGTAGTTGAGAATGGATTATTCTGATGGTGTGGATAATTTTGTACAAATTGGACCTACTCGGTAACTGGTTGAGCTGACTTGACTATCGGGCACTATTGTAGATTTTAATCTTGCAAGTGGACGGATCGTTAACAAATAATATAATGATAAGTAGAGTGTCGAACCCACATGGACTAAATTTCCTACGTATTATACTTTAATTATTACTAACTCTAATTCATGAAAAACATAATCAGTTATTTAAATATGATTTTAACTAAATCTAATTATCCACTAAAGTAAGTAATTAGAATTGAACAAATCCTGGAATTAATCAAATCATAAAAGGTACTAGAACCTCGAATCCACCATTGTTGACTCACTTTAACCCACAATTACCTGTTTTACAATCAATTCTTTATTTATGTTGACAATTGTCATTTCTTATATATTAATTGGCTCTCTCGATACAAATAAACCAATTCTTACCTATGATCCAACTATATCTCTATAATAGATGTGAATAGATAAAGAACATAACACAAAGCTAGAATATCACCAAATATTGCACTACATAGAAGTATATCTTTATCTCCTATAAGACTTAATGTCGTTTGTTGTTTGAGCTAGACACGTGTAGCATGTCTTGGCATCAACACAAATTAATTCACATAAGCATGCATTAATTCACAACGATCACCATATAACAATTTCATAGAGCATAATGACACAGACCATCAATTGTAAGACCCTATGTTGTTTATTATTATGTGTTAATTTATGCTGAATCTCCCGAAAGCAATATAAATCACTAACACATTTTAATGGTAGCTAATCATCAAAATGGAGTAAGGGAATAATAAACAATGAACCCAAAAATAAGAATAAAAACGAGCAATTTATTAGATTAAAGAGTTAACAAGGTTTCATTAAAATCCTAGCGACAGGAGTTTAGCCTATCATATTTTGGTTACAAAAATACAAGATAAAAAGTGAGTACATAACCCGAAAAATTTAGAATAAAATTGACTCAACCCTTAATCTTGAATCTCTTCAATGTTCTTGAACGGCACTGTCTTTTTATTCAAAATCATCCAAATCTCCAATGATTTCTTGTAATTTTCTCTCAACAATTTGATGTGGAATTCCTCCAAGTATATTTATTAACTCTAAAAATGTGTAAAGAATTGTGTATAATTCTCTTTTGAATCCCATACTTTTCTTCTTTAATAATGTATATTTATGGAGCTAATAATAATTCTAAATTCTTGCATCAATCCGTATCCAAAAAGGAGTAAAAAAAAAGCCCAAATAAATAAAAAAAGAAAAACCATCTATTGGGCTGGAAATCTTTGATAACCCATGCGATCATATGGGCCAATGGCCTGTGATCGCATGGAATGAGAAATTGGGCACCTGCTTATAATTTTGTTGGCACGCGATCGAAATGAGCCAAGTTGATTCCCACTTTGCATCTTAGTCCAATTTATTTGTACGATAAGTCCATAATCTTTATGAAATTGTCAATTTAGTCTTCTAGCTTAAATTTTTATTTCAATTATGTCCTTATATATCTGCATCCCTGGTCTTTAAACGTTTGTACATTTTCAAGTTGGTTCCCATATTTCTATTTTTATTTCAATTTAGTCATTTCTCGCAAATTTTGCTCCAAACACCATCAAACTTTGGTTTTGACATACAATAACAAAATTAACATATAATTAAGTAAATTTACACTCAAAAGTACTCACAACGGTCCACTATTGACACCCTAGATAAGTGTAAAATCACAATTATCACACTTCCAAACTTGAACTCTTGTTCGTCCTCGAACAAGACTAATTAATCACAAACACACAAACGCGCAAACAAAACAAAACAAAACCAAACATAACTAAAATAATAAACACTCCACATAGTTAGTCAATTTGCCTCAGTTTTTGATGCTGCTCATAAATCAAGAAAAGTTTTCAAACAATGCAACCTCAATTTTTTTAACTTACTCCATGCTCGATATGTTTGTGTGTAGGCATAGTTGGTGATAACCCGACCCTCAATAGTCAAATTTTCATTACTTCCTCGTGAGATGCACTCCTCCAAACTTGATATTTCCTTTCTAACCCATGGTATTAATTCTAAGGTTGTGCTCAATTCACTCACTACTTTTCTGTTCAAGTTCGATTGGGCTTAGCCAATGATAATTCTCCATGTATTGAGTGTTTCAACGGTGAAACTTCCCTAGGAAAGTCAAATCCACAGTTATATACATCCCTAATTTGTAATCATAAATGCTCAATTTTGCTAATTTTTCATCTTTTGTTCCAAGGACTTGCATTTTTTCATCTTATAAGTAAAACCTCACTCTCTTAAGCTTTCTAGATGACCCTTATAGCGAGCTTTAGGCCGATGACTCCCAGGTTTGATAGGGCATCGAGTTTTTGAGAACCCCTGCGTACTTTTTCACTCGCGTCGAAAAAGCTATGAAGAAATGCATAAAATAACACAAGTGAAATGCCCTTTTGTGCAAAATAATATGCTGAGATTAGATTTCTAGCATCCGGTCAACACCTAACTTCCATTTGTTAGCCAAAAATACTCCATACCAATATTCAACATGCACAGAATCAAGATATTTCTACATAGCTACTTCCTCGGCTCAACCACATCCAAACTATTCGTTCAATTGGTTAAGTAATTGAGTTGTATTTATGGCATTGGTTTAATCATCCTAGTTCCAACAGGAAACCTATTGCATTCTACAAGTACAACCACCTCGCTAATGACCATCATGACTATTGTGCTCAATAAAAATCTAAACACAAGTAGTATTCGTGTCCACAAGTCATGAATTAAAACAGTTCCAAATGAATCACATCATTAGCCTACAAGACCATCTAACAACACGCAAGCATGCAATCAAAATTTATTTTTTATATAATATACAGCAATAAAACAAGCACACAGTTGATTCACTCTACCCCTGAACTTTAAGTTACATTGTCCCAATGTAAGTATAAAAATAGTCTAAGGAATGATAACAATACTTCACGTCATATGATGATGCATCTCCTTCATCAGTAATCGGCTCTTTTATCCTCTTTTAGTCTCTTTTATTTGACCATCAAATCATCTCAATAAAATTTGATAAGATACATGATAAATATAATTAGATATACAAGAGCCAATTGCCCAGAAAAGAGTATGAAATCACTTGGGACTTTAAGCTAACTTATTTTAATGACATTGACTCTTAGTTGCTAAAAAACACTCTAAAAATTCTAATAATTAGAAAAATGCACCCTAAGCTAGAAAGTGAAAATTAAAACAGTAAAGAAATGCATAGAAAATTGGGTTGCCTCCCAATACGCACTTGTTTAAAGTCAATAGCTTCAATTTTTACAACAATATATTCAAGGCACTTTGAATATTTGGAGGGCTTGCTTTGCTTAAATTGATTTTTTCCTTTTTCCTCCAGAAGTTGACTTTGCCCTTTCTATAAAAATATGACTTTATTTTACCACTCTGCTAGAACTCAACTATAAAAATTTTAAATTTCTCATCGGCCTTGATCACAAAATCAATTTTAGATGAAAGATACGAATCGGAGAATTGCTTGATGGGTACAACATCATTAAATGTCACTTTTTCATTTGGCTCATTTAGGATCAACTTCTCTTTCTCCATATGCTCTTCTTCTTTAGTTGGTCCTTCCTCAAGTTGGACAACCAGTCCATTATCCAAAAACTCTAGGAATTGCTCCTTACTCATTGTTGTAATGCTTGACATATGTTCCACCGAATTGGCTTTAGCACTTGGAAAGATGCTTGTATACTTTCTATCAGCATCTTTATCATATATCCAAGTTGATTTTCTATGCATTTTGTAGTTACCTCAATGCTCTCAATGTTTTGTGCACAAGTTTCATTCCACTCTTGGTACTTTGGTTTCCATTCAACCAACTTAGTTATTGCTTCTTTACATCTTCCTTTAGTCTCTTGTGGTCTTCATGTTTGACATTGGTAGTAGTACCACGAGTAGTCCGAGTAATTTTTCCAATCATGATTGTGGGTGTAAGACTATGGACAAAAACTTTATGTGACTAGTGGTTCTCCTAAATCTCCCAAGAGCAAGTCATTTTCAGTAATTTTGGTAGGTACATCATATCTCACTATATTACCCCAGTGCAGTGCAATGAAATCTCCATAAACCATGCCACGTGTGTTGTCCTTGTCAATCTTAAGGTTTGTCATCTTGTGTTGTTGTTAATCTCCCAGCTCATCTTTATTTCGTGACAGTAATGAAACTAAGAAAAACAAATAGATCAGCTGAAAAAAATGAATTAAAGTTAAAATTAACTAAAGAAAAATGTAGAAAAACTTCGATCACCGGCTACGGTACCAAAAACTTGTTGTTGATTTTAATCTCGTAAGTAGACGAATCGTCACAAGTAATATAATGATAATTAAATTGTCGAACCCACAGGAACTAAATTTCTAATGTATTATACTTTAATTAATACCAACTCTAATTAAAAAAAAATACAATCATTTATTTAAATTTAATTTTAACTAAATCTAATTATCCACTAAAGTAAGTAATTAGAATTATACAAATTCTGAAATTAATCAGGTCATAAAAGGCACTAGAAACCTCGAATCCACCATTGTTGAGCCACTTTAACCCTCAATTACCCGTTTACAATTAATTTTTTATTTATGTTGACAATCGACATTCCTTATATGTTAATTTACTTTCCCGATACAAATTATACCAATTCTCACATATGACCCAACTATATTTCTATGATGGATGCGAATAGATAAAGAATGCAACACAAAGCTAAAATACCACCAAAGATTGCACTAAACATAGAAGTATATCTCTATCTTATATCGAACATAAGGTCATTTGTTATTTGAGCTAGACACGTGTAACACCTCTCGGCATCAACACAAATCCCAAGAACTATCCTAGTATTGGCCAAATTTTAGGATGATAATTAATTCAATAACAAACAATCAACAAAAATAAGAACTTAGATGCCTGGGTTAAAAATCAATTATCCAATTTTAATCACTAGCCTCATTCGTAGACTTGGTTGTCACTGACCCATTAGCTGCATCATCAAGTATTATTTTAATGGTTGGAGTTAAACCACCATAAAAGTGCTTAACTTGTACCCATTTTTTCAACCCGTGACTAGGACATTTTCTAAGAAGTCCCTTGAATCTTTTTCCACCCCTCATAGAGTGCTTCTACTTCATGTTGTGAAAATGAAGTGATGTCTTGCAGTAATTTGACAACTTTGGCTGTTGGAAAGTATTTTGTTAAGAATTTCTTAGCCAAGTCATCTCAAGTTGTAATACTCCTCGTTGGGTAAGACGATAACCAGACTTTTGCTGCTACTTTCAAAGTGTGTGTGAAGAGCTTAATTTTTACATATCATCTCACACTCCAACATATGTAGCTGAATCTCACAGTTAGAAAAAATATGAAATGTGGGCATGTGGGTCTTTTTCTGTACTCCCGTTAAAAACACACGTATTTTTCATCATTCTGATCACATGTGGCCTTTGTTGAAAATTGCCTAGTCCAAAGGCAGGATATGCATTGCTTGATTGGTTGCTCGATAGAGGTTGGACCATGAGTTCCCAAAACGGTTTGTCATTGTCATCTATTTCCTCAATTGGTAGAATCTGTTTTGATGATTTACTTGATCACCGTTGTCACCATAGTTCTCATTCTTCATGATATGTTGTTTGATGTTGTTCGTCGTAGTCTCTGGTGAAACATATGTTCGATGTCTATATCAGCAGAAACTAAATCTGAAGAGTTTATGTGTAACATGCACTAGACAAATGGAACCTGAAAGAGATAAAGAAACAAATAAAAAAAAAGATTCAAAATAACTATAGAAGTAACTCAATTCAATTACAAATAATTAATAGCCCCCGACAACGGTGCCAAAAACTTGTTCGTCAGAAATAACAAATATACGATATCGCAATAAGTAGTATACTAGTGAGATAGGGTATTGTTCTCACAAAGACTGCATTACTATCTATTGACCTAATTATTCTTAACTGTTACTTGAACCGGTGAAAAAGTTGAATAGGGAAGTGTTTAGTAATTTGTACTAAATTAAGAATTTAATTAAAGTTATGGATAATAAAAAATTTGAGAAAACTTGATGACTTTAAAAGTGTTATGACTCACGATTTCATCATAGCTATCATACTTAACTTTGCATAGTGAACTAGGACAATTTATTTCAATTGTGTTGACGATCGACTTTATGTAAATTATTTGATAAACTCTCTCAAATAAAATTAAACCTACTCAAATAAGTAAATCTACTATATTTCTATGTACATAGCCTACTTAAGTACATTCAATCACAAGAAATTCAAACAAATATCCTACAGATTATAAAAGCATATCTCTATCTCCAATGTAAATTTATTATTATCATTAGTGCTCAATTGGTGTTCTACATCTCTCTTTCGACGCAAATTCACAAATAATTCATAAGTTGACTAGATTCGTAAAAAATAATTAAATTCACGATAAAAAATCAACACATAGTCATAATTAGAATCACATCATAAGTTGACTAGATTCGTAAAAAATAATTAAATTCACGATAAAAAATCAACACATAGTCATAATTAGAATCACAACTCGACAATTGAAATTAAGCAACTAAAATAGGCTACATCAGTCATCTCAACAATAGAGTTAGCTATTTCTCATCCAATTAGATAAACTCACGGAATTAACTAAGATGAAATACATAACTGGGAGTTATTGACGAGATCTTGAGTAGAAGCTTGAAGCATAAAACCAACCTTCACGTTGCAATCCAATTTTCAAATCTCTAGTCTCGATTTGGACGCCTTGAATTTTTGTAATTTGAACATTTTTTTTAGGTGTTTTCTCTCAAATTGTCCAAACCCCTTTGTCTCTCTCTCTGTTATTCTATTTATATCTTCTGTCTTAGGTCCCCAAGTCGTGCCGAAGGAGTCCCAAATTCGTCTCCTTGGTAGAGCCCAACTCCCGTTAGAATTCCTATTTCGGCCCATCTGTCCCGACTCGACGCATACCAGCGCACACTTTTTGTGTCCACTTCCAACCCCGACTCTACATGTCCCCTTTTTCACCATTTATTCTCTAGAAAGCAAAAAAAAAAAAAAAAAGAGAGTAATGTAGCATATATTCGAGCTAAATTACCTACAAAATCATAATATTTAAAGCCCCAGTAAGCATATAATTTACACTTAATCTCACCGGGTTGCCCAGCCATTTTATAACGTTAAAATTAAGGACGGTACTAAATTATTTTAAGAAATTTGAATCGTACTGCAGGATGAAATTTAATTGGTAGATAATGGCCACCATATACAATTTATTGTATTTTACTGTATAATAATATTTAAATTAATTTTTATTTTCCACATAAATCCCATAATTTAAGGGTGAATTAACATAGAACCCGTAAAATTCTTATAAACTATCATCACAATCCTATAAGCACACTAATGTTATGAAAGTCGAGATTAATTATGTAATGATGTAGTTAATTAGTTTATTTCTCATATTTAATGCAAATATTATTATTATTATGATATTTTATAGTTCATCTTAAACTTAAGTTTATTCATGTCATGCTTCAAGATTAAACTTGCATATATATGTTTAATTGCTTATGAAAATGATAATTACATTATTGATCGTCTTGTACCCCAGACTCCGAAGTAGAGTTAACTATTGATCTTATATGAGGTCAAAAAATTGAAAGAGCTTAATTAATGTGTAGATAAAAGAGCTATTGAAGAAGGATTTTAACCTATCGAGTATAACGATGTAGGATGCACCAATGTTATTTGTATGAGTCCAAGTAAGAATGTGCATCGACTATAGAGAGCTATAACAAATCACCATCAAGAACAAGTATTTGCTTCCTATAATAGATGATCTTTTCAATCAGCTATCTAATTCTAAAACCAATATAAGATCCGGTTACTACGAGTTAAGGAACAAGGCTAGTGATGTTTCAAAGATGGTCTTTTGAACTCGTTATGGTTAACTATGAATTTTTGTTCATGTCATTCTAGTTGACCGGTAGGAGTTTTTATGGATTTGGTGTCACTTTACACTCATCCAATGTCCACTGGACAAGTGTTCAAGTGGGCATTATAACATTGTCCACTGTGGGCATTAGAACGGTGCTTTATAATGTAATTATCACTACAACAAAATCTTTATTTTGCGACATACATAAATTTGTTGCAATTAGTGATTTAGCGCGACACATTTTTATAGTTTGTCGCAAAGATTGTGGTGGAAAAAAAAAGTACAAAAAAATTATTTGGCGACATAAAAAGTTGTTGTGAAATGTCAAAATGCGCGACAAATAATAAATGTTGTAGCCAAATACATATTGGGAAGTATGGAGCCAAAATATTTTTGGTGGAAAACATATGATGACAAACTTTTTTTCTTGGAACAAAGTTTTTGTAATGCAATATGGTCTACTTTTTACGACAATAAATATTTAATGTAAAAATTCTATAGATGAAGGATAAAAAATTGTTACATTTACATTAATCGCCTATTTCTTTGTGATGAACAATATTTGTCACAAGTCTATTATACTATTGATTATAAATAAATGTTTTAAACTAATTAACAAATACATGGTAAATTATTAATTAGTATGCACAAAATACAATTATATATTTTTTCAATATAAATTTACTTTTATTACTATTTTATTGTGTTAAAAATTGTTATAATATTATATAAATGTAAATGACTATTATGCCCCTAGAAACTTCTATAAATAGAGGATTCTGGTTATTAATGAAATTCATTCCTTTCAGCACATTCTCTCTCTCTCTCTCTAGTTTTCCTTTGCTTCTTTATAGATTTATAACACGTTATCAGTATGAAAACTCTAGCCAAATTAAGTGAGAAATATTCCTCAACTGAATTGACAAAGGTGGGTTCTAAGTATATCTTATTCAACAACCCAAAAGCTAGTTCTACCACTTAAATATATGGTTTTAGGCTGGTTCTACTAGTTCTAAATATTTCATATACATCCATGATTTTATCATTTGGATGTTTCTAAATATTTCATGTTTGTCCTCCATGGCATTGCCATTAGGATGTATCTAATTATTTCACATACTGCTTATGCTTCCATGGCTCCGCCATTAGGATGGATCTAATTATTTCACATACTGCTTATGCCTCCATGGCTCCGCCATTAGGATGATTTTTTTTAAAAAAATTTACCATACTCATATATGTCGTTATACCTCCTAAGTGATTCTATCATTTCAAATGATGGTTCTAATTATATACTATCTTATATATAATATTTTACCACCTAAATAATTAAATTACTCTAACAAAATATAATTATGTTGCTTTGTACACGTTGACTTATCTCTAAATATGCTTATGTGTAATTAAGTATAATTAAATACTGTATAAAGGATCTATTTGAATCTACTCATTCAATAGGGTATAATATGTGTGTGTGTATTTTTATTATTATTATTATTATTATTATTATATGATATGAGGCAAAAGGCATATTTTCTTGCCTTGAAATGGGAGTCCCACCCCAGTTGGAATGCATGCAAGTATCCACCATTTGCAAAGTTTTTTAAATATGATTATGTCAGAACTTTTTTTCAACTCTTTGGAAATTGAATTGCGGCTAGCATGTGTGTGAACATAAGAAATTTGCCTAATTAAAAAACGGCTGGTTTTGCCTTGAAATTTAAAATGACAACATTCATATAAACATTACAAATATGGTATTTTATATATATATATATATATATATATATATATATATATATCACATTTACATCCACACATGTATATCATTTATATATTATAGTGATATTTTAAATAATCTACCAATGACACTTATAAATTTACTCTTTATAGCACGACTTAATTTAAAAGAGCAAATTTATATAGTTCAATGATAATAATTGTATTAATACTATTTGCTTACATTATTATCACTTATATTGATCAATTTGACTATCATTTATACGTCTTATTTTAAAAATTAACTTTTCTCTTTTTAATAATATAGCTATGGCCAACATTACAAAACTTGAGTTTGTTGCCCTCGACATATCAGGAAAAAATTTTCTATCATGGATACTTGACGCTGACATCCACCTTATATCGAAAGGATTGGGTGAAACGATAAAAAATGGAACAAAGAATCCCTGCAGGATCGTGCAAAAGCACTTATTTTCCTCTGTCACCATCTCCATGATGGATTGAAAATTGAGTACCTCACTGTGAAAGATCCACAAACTCTTTGGACAAATATCAAAGAAAAATTTGTTCATCAAAGGACCATTGTCCTTCCCAAAGCCCATTATGAATGGATACATCTCCGCCTGCAAGATTTTAAAACTATTAATGAGTACAATTCTGAACTATGTAGGATATCTTCAACATTAAAACAATGTGGAGAAAAGTTCATTGAAGATGATATGTTAGAAAAGACATTTTATACTTTTCATGCCTCAAATGTGCTCTTGCAGTAGCAATATCGTGACCATGGTTGTAAAAAGTACTCTGAACTGATATATTGCCTTTTAGTTGCTGAACAAAATAGTGAATTGCTAATGAAAAATCACGGGCTACGCCCAACTGGTTCCACAGCATTGCCTGAAGCAAATGCAATATTATATCATGGACATGGATGCGAACGCGGACGTGGACGTGGACGTGGACGTGGACGTGGACGTGGATATGGTTCTGGACATGGAAATGGACGTTGATATAGTTCTGAACATGGAAATGGACGTGGTCACTATCGTGAACAAGATAATAAGCAACACTATTAGCAACAATATAGCAACTTTAAGAAACTATCACATTCAAAAAGAAGCACGAAGAAAATTGCTATAGATGTGGAATGAAAGGGCATTGGTCTTGTACGTGTCGTACGGAAAAACATCTTGTGGATCTTTAAAAACAATCAATCAAAGGAAAAGGCAGAATTGAGACAAATTTTGTTGATTATTCAACTGATATAACTCACTTAGATGTCTCTGATTTGTCACTAATGGCATTACTGATCATGTTGAGAATATTATTGATTAGTTTATCACAAGTCTTGCTCTAGAAAGTTTATGTTACAATTTATTTTATTGTTTTCTTTAAATTTTGAGACTTGTATTAGTGATCTATTTCATGGTTAATCAAAGTATTTCTTTATGTTTTAAATTTTTTTCTTTCGTTGTAAACTTTATTTCTAAAATGATCTTTTGATTAAAAGTTCATGATGAATTATCAAGATATTTGTTTAGCCGATAGTGCAGCTTCGCATATCATTCTTTAGGACAAAAAGTATTTTCTAGACTTAATGCTCGTAGAAAATAAAGTTATCCTGATAGCAGGTGAATCGAATATCATTGAAGGCTCTAGAAGAGCTTGTATTATTTTATCAAATAGTACAAAATTATATATTGATGAAGCACTTTATTCTAGTCAATCTCAAAGAAATTTGATCTGTTTCAAAGATATCCGCTGCAATGGATACCACATTGAGACAATGGAAGAAAACAGTGTTAAATATCTTTGCTTAACTTCTTTTGTATCTGGCCAGAAATGGATACATGAAAAACTCCCATCACTACCTTTTGGATATATTATACAGTTATGAAAACAATTGAAATAATTACTGTTGTGAACCAAAAGTTCATTGATCCCAAAAGTTTAATACTTTGACATGATAGACTTGGACATCTGGGAGCTACAATGATGCGACGAATAATTAACAATTCACATGGACATCCTTTAAAGAACTAGAAGATTCTTTTACCTGATAATTATTCATGTGTTGCTTGTTCGCAAGGTTAGTCATTAGACCTTCATCTATAAAAGGTTAATTTTGAATCTTCCACTTTCTTGGAAATAATTCATGAAGATATATGTGGGCTGAAATACCCACCATGTGGACCATTTCGATATTTTATGATTTTGATCGATGCATCAACAAGATGGTCCCATGTTTGTCTGCTTTCAACAAGAAATGCTGCTTTTGCTAGACTACTTGCTCAAATCATAAAATTGCGAGCTCAATTTCCTGAATACTCAATCAAAAAAATTCGTCTTGATAATGCTGGTAAATTTAGATTCCAAGCATTTGATGATTACTGTATGTCAATTGGAATTGACATTGAACACTCAGTTGCGCATGTACATATACAAAATGGCTTAGCAGAATCATTTATCAAATGTCTGCAGTTTATTGCTAGGCCATTACTTATGAGGACTAAACTTCCAACTTCTATTTGGGGTCATGCTATATTACATGATGCATCATTGGTTTGTATAAGAACAACTACTTATCATCAGTATTCACCTTTACAACTTGCACTTGGTCAAGAACCTAATATTTCTCATTTATGAGTATTCGATTGTACAGTCCAAGTACCAATCTCACCACCACAACGTACTAAAATGGGTCCCCAGCGAAGACTTGGAATATTTGTAGGATTTGACTCACCCTCTACCATCAGGTATATTGAACCTTTAATAAGTGATCTATTTACTGCACGATTTGAAAATTGTCATTTTGATGAAACAAATTTTTCAACTTTGGGAGTAGCAAAGCTACATTCTTAAGAACAACGTAAAATTTGTTGGAGTGAACCAACATTATCTCACTTTGATTCCCGAAGTAATCAATGTGAGCAAGAAGTTGAAAAGATCATTTACCTGCAAAATGTTGCAAATCAATTGCCTGATGCATTTGTTGATACAAGAAAAATAACAAAGTTATACATCCTAGCAGCAAATACTCCAGCAAAAATAGATGTTCCTGTAGGACAATCTGTGGTAGCAAGTGACCCAAAAATACTCCAAAAACGTGGCTGACCTGTTGGTGTTAAAGACTCGATACCTCGAAAAAGAAAGGTACAAAAGAAAAACCAACCTAAAGAGGTTGGTCAATCACATCCTAAAAAATATGGTTCCTGAAGAACCAAAGTGTCCGAAAATCATGAGATTTCAATAAATTATTTGTTATCTCATAAATTATGGGAATGAAAGGATATTGTTATGGACAATATTTTCGCTTTTAACATAGCTCTTGATATTGTGCAAAGTGAAGAGCCTGAACTATAGTCCGTACGAGGCTGTCAAAAGAGAAATGATTGGCCAAAATGGAAAGAAAACATACAGACGGAATTAAATTATTTGGAGAAATGCAAAGTATTTGGACCTATAGTCTGAACCCCTGAAAATGTTATCCATGTAGGACACAAGTGGGTATTTGTAAGAAAGTGAAATGAAAACAATGAAACTACTCGGTACAAAGCCCGACTTGTAGCACAAGGTTTCTTACAAAGACCTGGATTTGATTACGACGAAACATATTCTCCTGTAATGGACAGAATAACATTTAGATTTTTAATCAGTTTGGCTGTATCACAAAGGCTTGATATGCGCCTCATGGAAATAGTAACTGCCTATCTATATGGTTCACTTGATAGTGACATATATATGAAAGTTCCTGAAGGACTGAAAGTGCCAGAAGCACATAATTCATGCAAAAGAGATATGTTCTCAATCAAATTGAAAATATCATTGTATGGATTAAAACAATCAGGACGTATGTGGTATAATCGTCTTAGAGGATATTTATTGAAAGAATGCTATAAAAATGATGATATATGCCCATGTGTTTTCATAAAGAAAACGAATATTGGATTTGCAATTGTAGCAGTTTATGTTGATGACTTAAACATTGTAGGCACTCTTGAAGAAATCTACAAAAATGATGAGTATTTGAAAAATGAATTTGAGATGAAAGATTTGGGAAAAACCAAATTCTGTCTTGGTTTGCAAATTGAACATTTCCAAGAAGGATTATTTGTTCATCAATCATCATATACAGAAAAAGTATTGAGACGCTTTAATATTGATAAAGCGCATCCACTAGCATCTCCTATGGTCGTTCGCTCACTTGATGTGAAAAAAGGTCTCTTTCGCCCACTCGAAGATGGAGAAAAGATTCTTAGTCTTGAAGTACCATACCTTAGTGCAATTGGAGCATTGTCTTATCTTGCAAATTGTACTCGACCAGGCATAGCTTTTTCTGTAAATCTACTTGCAAGATATAGTTCTGAGTCAACTCAAAGACATTGGAATGGTGTTAAACATATCCTTCATTACCTGAAGGTACTATAGATATGGGATTATTTTACTCACAAAAATCTGGGTGTTCTTTAGTGGGATATGCATATGCAGGTTATCTCTCTAATCACACAAAGGAAGATCACAAATAGGATATGTGTTTACACGTAGAGGAACAGCCATATCTTGGCGATCTGTAAAGCAAACCCTAACAGCAACATCTTCAAATCATTCTGAAATTATTGCAATCCATGAAGCAAGTAGAGAATGTGTGTGGCTGAGAAATATGACCCATCATATACAAGCATCTTACGGATTACCTTCAACAAAAGAGAGTCCAACAATACTGTATAAAGATATTGTAGCTTGTACTACACAACTCAAAGGAGGCTACATCAAAGGAGATAGAACGAAACATATTTCCCCAAAAATTTTCTATACCCACGAACTTTAGAAAAATTGTGATATAGATATTCAACAAATTCGCTCAAATAATAATGTGGCAGACCTATTCACCAAGGCATTACCGACATCTACATTCAAGAAATTGGTATATGAGATTGGGATGCGTCGACTCATTGATCTTCAGTGATCAATATCAAGGAAAGTAGATGTACCCTTTTTCCTTCGTCCAGTTTTTATCCCACTCGATTTTTCTGGCAAGGTTTTAACGAGGCAGCATCACAATACTCCAAGTTAACTGTAATTGTTGAACGGATAGTCATTTAAGGGAGAGTGTTATAATATTATATAAATGTAAATGACTATTATGCCCCTAGAAACCTCTATAAATATAGGACTCTGGTTATTAATGAAATTCATTTCTTTCAGAGCATTCTCTCTCTCTCTCTAGTTTTCTTCTGCTTCTTTATAGATTTATAACAAAAATAAAATTTTCCACTTTTATCTCAAACATATTTCTCTCTTCTAGTCGTCATTGTCCTAGACATTTCATTTACCTATCCTCGTCATTCTAATTTTTGAATCCCTAACCTCATTTCGCCGCCTCCCTCTATCTCTCCATCTTCGAGCACCTTTTTCTATATGTCATCTTGATTGCGGTAAGGGGGTGAGGTGAGGATTTGGGGACTTGGCCGCAGTATGGGGTGGAAAGGTTTGGCTCCGAACGTGGTGCTTGAGTTTGGTTGTGGCTGCGGTAGGGCTTGTCTTTTTGCCTAGCTATTTGGTTACTCTCTTCATTGTCAGTATTGGGAACCTCTGATCTTTTCATCTTCAATTCATCAACAGAGAAGCTAGAATGGAAAGGAGCAGCAATTGCAATGCTGATTATTTTTTGTAAGCATTGTGAAACACACACACACATACCCTCGCAATATATATATATATATATATATATATATATATATATATATATATATATATATATATATATATATATATATATACTCCTTTTCAATTTGAGGATCTGATCTGAGATATAGTTTGTACAGATTTAAAAATTTGTTATTTTATTTTATTTTCCTCTCTTTGGATATATGTGGAAATCCAGAAATCTTGTGTTTGAGATTGATTTTTAAAAATATAGTTTCATAAACTATTTGTGTTCAATGAGAATTGAAGATAAACTCAAAAAGAATTTACTTTAATTTCAGCGATTTTCTGTGCAATTAATAATTTTGCAAATTTATATAACGGTTTTATAGTTATATACTTGATGCATGTAGTAAATGAAATTTTATTTGCGAAAGTAATTTTTCACCTATTGAAGGCCATATTACCTCTCAAAATAGTGAATTTATTTGATTAGTTTCTCTATCATTTTCATACACTATGTTATGTATTGAATTATGGACATAGGATGCTTTTGGATAGGCTAACGAACCAGGGATTCTCGAATGTTGGACTAAATTTTGCATATATGTGAACTTCTTGAGATGCTTCAGTTTTATATTAGGATAATGCTTGTTGTACACCCATTGATGCGAGCCAGGGACCGGCGAATCATGGACCGACTAGCCAGGACTCAACACATAGTCCGATAGGAACATTAACGAGGTCAAGAGCTAAGAAGATCAATGAAGACATGCAAGGTATTTTTCAAGCTACGTGGGCTGAAATCGATACCAAGAATCCGATGCCAACTTTAGTACACTTGATTCAAGCTAAGGACTATATTGGAAGTATATCAGAGTCTAATGGCATATCGGAGGACCAAAAAGAGCGTGAGACAAAGTTGGAGGGCCAAAATACAGATAGGACAGAATTTCGTGCAGAGGGTCTAGGTAAATAACCATGCGATCGCACGGGTGGCAAATTAGAAGCAGAATGTGTTGGAGCCAAACCATGCGATCGCATGGATAATGCCTATGCGATCGCAAGGCGTATTTTTGGAGGAAATCCGAATTTTGGCAAGTTTTAATTTCTTTTTTGGTTTAGAACTCTTAATTTAATTTAGTTACTTAATTTCGAATTAGGTTAGAATTATTCATATGTTTACTATTTAAACATCTTTCATTGTAAACATAAGACAATTACGTTTTGAGATTAATTCAAGTAAGGATTCACTTTCTTCCTAGTTCTTAATCGAACTAACCTAAACTTATCAAAGAATTTGCATCTCTTTGTGGCGTTCATAACTCTGGTTCGTTATTTCAAGAATTCATCAGGTCAAGTTTTGCGGCTAGATTTTAGCTTTCTTAAACCTTTGTGGGTCCGGGATTTAATTTCTTCGCGGGTTCGCATCAGTTGGTATCAGAGCTTTGGCTCTAAAATCAGGTTCTATCGTTTAATTTCTTGTTTTTATCAGATTCATCTTGAATCATATAAAAAAAACAAACACAAAATATATATATATATATATATATATATATATATATATATATATATATATTATCTTTCATCTTTTTCAAGAATTATTCGTGCATGATCCATACATGCACCAAAATTAATTATTTCCAGTTCTTGCTTGGTGATTCCTTTTTCTTCGTTTTTGTGTTGGATTGGAAAAAAAAACGAAAATTCGAAAAAAATTCTAGAAACGAGCTCTTGAGATTCTTATCATCCAGTGCTTATTTCTTATTCTTGCTTGCCTTTCATCCTTATTATTTTCGTTGTCTATCTTGTTCTTGTTCGTGTTTTGAATGCTGCGGGAGTTGAAATTCTTGATTGAGTTTAGATAGTTCTTTAGAGAACTTGGTAAGAAATACAAGAGTGGAAAAAGGCAAGAGTGGTAAGATTATTATCAGGAAAAAACCATATAGAGCGAAACACGAGTGCAAACACGTGAGGCAGATAAAATTTTTCTTTTTCTTTTTCTTTTTATTTCTTTCTTAATTTTTTAGTTTTAAACAATGTCTAATCACGAAGAAACCACCCCTGGGAGTGAAAACAACTAGTTCTTCTTGTTAAGGGCCATGCAACAACAATTTGATCGTATGAACGTGGTGTTTGACGACATGAGGGAGATAATAATACTTTAAAGGTTACAGTGGAACAACATAGTGCTATGTTTACAACCTTATTAGGCGAACAACAACCTTGGGTTACACATGATAGGAGACAGGGTAGGCAGTATCATAGCCCTATAGCAGATTTTGAGGATGAGATGGTAGTAGGGAGTGAAGATGGTGAAGCCTATAACTATGGGGCTGAGATGGGTAGAATGAGACGTATGAGAGACAGGCGTGAAAGGCCACCTAGAGCGGTTGATTATGGAGGCCAGGGTGGGGCAGTTAGAAACCTTGGAAATATTAAATTGAAAATACCTTCATTCCAAGGCAAGAATAATCCTAACGCCTATTTAGAGTGGGAAATGCGGATGGAATTAATCTTTGATTGTCATAACTATTCGGAAGAAAAGAAAGTCAAATTGGCAGTAATTGAGTTCACTGAGTATGCTATCATGTGGTGGGATCAATTAGTGACCAATAGAAAGAGAAATCATGAAAGGCATGTGGAAACTTGGGATGATTTAAAAACTCTTATGAGGAGGAGATTTATACCTAGTCATTACCATAGGGACCTATATCAAAAATTGCAGAGCCTTACTCAAGGTTCAAGTAGTGTAGAGGATTACCATAAGGAGATGGAGATGGCTATGATTAGGGCTAATATCGAGGAGGATAAGGAGGCTACCTTAGCTGGGTTTTTGAATGGGTTAAATAGAGATATAGCCAACATAGTTGAGTTACAACACTATGTAGAGTTGGAGGACATGGTGCACATGGCTATGAAGGTAGAAAGACAGTTGAAACGAAAGGGGGCAGCACGGTATTCCTTGGGATCTAACCATCTCTGGAAGCCACGGTGGGATAGTACTGACCGGGGTGAGATGACTGTTTCAAAGGGGAAGACCAAACCACCTAAGGGAACCAATATAGTACCTACCAATAACAAATCCAAGGCAGACTTTCAACCTTCTAGGAATAGGGATATTAAATATTTTAAATGTTTGGGTGTCGGGCACATTGCATCACAATGCCTAAATCGGAGGGTAATGATTTTGCGTGACAATGGAGAGGTGGTATCTGAAGTTGAGAGTGATAGTGATGAAATGCCTGAATTGGAGGATATTGGTGTAGAATACCCTGTTGAATGTATAGCTCTAGTTGCACGGCGTGCTCTTAATGCACAAATTAAGGTAGATGATATGGAGCAGCAGAGAGAGAACATATTTCATACTAGGTTCTATGTTAAAAACAAAGTGTGCAGTCTGATAATAGATGGGGAGAAGTTGTACCAATGTAGCTAGTACCACGCTTGTTGAGAAACTAGGTTTGTCTATGACAAAACACTCTAGGCCTTATAAGTTACAGTGGCTGAATGAATGTGGGGAGGTCAAGGTTAACAAACAAGTTTTAGTGAGCTTTAGTATTGGGAAGTATACTAATGAGGTGATGTGTGATGTGGTCCCTATGCATGCTGGCCATCTTTTGTTGGGTAGGCCTTGGCAGTATGATAGAAAAGTGATACATGATGGGTTTCAGAATAGGTACAGCTTTGTCAAAGATGGAAGATCGGTTACTCTTGTCCTATTATCACCAAAACAGGTTTATGAGGACCAATTAAAATTAAAGAGTGATGCATATCAAAAGAAAAATAGTGAGTTAGAGGCACAAGAACAGACGAGGAGGGAAGAAAAAAATGAGAGTGAGGCTGATAATAATTTAAAATCACGAGAGAAAACAAAGGTGAGTTTCTATGCAAAAGAAAGAGATATCAAGAAGGCCCTTTTTGAAAATCAGCCATTGATTTTGCTAGTATACAAGGAGTCCAACCTTGTAATTAGCGACATTAACCACTCCCTCCCCAGTTTAGCTATTTCCTTGTTGCAGGAGTTTGAGGACGTATTTCCTGAAGAGATGCCTAGTACCTTACCACCCATTCGAGGCAACGAACATCAAATTGACTTTGTACCCGTCACTGTAATTCTAAATCGCCCAACGTACAGAAGTAATCCAGAAGAAATCAATGAGCTTCAAAGGCAAGTTGAGGAGTTGATGAGCAAAGGGTATGTGAGAGAAAGCATGAGTCCATGTGCAGTGCCAGTGCTACTTGTGCCCAAAAAGGATGGGACCTGGAGAATGTGTATTGATTGCAGGGCAGTCAATAACATAACGGTAAAGTATCATCATCCCAGACCTAGATTAGATGATATGCTTGATGAGTTGCATGGATCTTGTATTTTTAGTAAAATTGATTTTAAGAGTGGATACCACCAAATCAGAATGAAAGAAGGGGATGAATGGAAAACTACTTTTAAGACTAAATATGGTTTATATGAATGGTTAGTAATGCCTTTTGGTTTAACTAATGCCCCAAGCACTTTTATGAGGTTAATGAACCATGTTTTACGTGCTTTCATAGGCAAATTTGTGGTAGTCTACTTTGATGATATTTTAGTATATAGTAAGAACTTGGATGAGCACATTGAACAATTGCGTTGTGTGTTTAATGCCTTAAGGCATGAAAAACTGTATGCTAATCTTAAAAGTGTACCTTTTGCATGAAACAAGTTGTTTTCCTTGGTTATGTTGTTAGTACAAATGGTATTGAGGTCAATGAAGAAAAGATTAGGGCCATTAAGGAATGGCCAACACCGAAAAGTGTCACTGAGGTGAGGGGCTTTCATGGTTTGGCTAGCTTTTACAGGCGTTTTGTTAAAGATTTTAGCACGCTAGCTACACCACTTACTGAAATTATAAAGAAAAGTGTTGGGTTTAATTGGGGCCTTGATCAAGAAAATGCATTTAATATTATTAAAGATAAATTGTGCTCTGCACCTGTTTTAGCGCTACCTAACTTTAACAAAACTTTTGAGATTGAATGTGATGCCTTAGGTATAGGTATTGGAGCTGTGTTAATGCAGGAGAAACGACCAATTGCCTATTTTAGTGAAAAAACTAGGTGGGGCTGCCTTGAATTATCCAATATATGACAAAGAATTGTACGCTTTGGTGAGAGCCTTGGAGACTTGGCAACATTACCTATGGCCGAAGGAGTTTGTTATCCATACCGATCATGAGTCCCTGAAGCACCTGAAAGGGCAAGGTAAGCTAAATAGGCGGCATGCCAAGTGGGTAGAATTCATCGACACTTTTCCTTATGTCATTCACTACAAACAAGGTAAGGAAAATATTGTGGCTGATGCGTTGTCTAGAAGGTACACCCTCATTGCTACTTTAAATACCTGATTATTAGGTTTTGAGTATGTTAAGGACTTATATGCTAATGACAATGATTTTGGTGGTATGTATGGGGCATGTGAGAACAATACTTTTTGACAATATTATAGACTAGATGGCTTCTTGTTTAAAGCAAATAAATTATGTGTGCCTTTTAGTTCTTTACGTGAGTTGCTTGTGCGTGAGGCACATGGGGGAGACTTAATGGGACATTTTGGGGTGAGGAAAACTTTGGATGTATTACATGAACATTTCTTCTGGCCTAAAATAAGACGTGATGTAGAAAGATTGTGTGCAAAATGTATCACATGTAAACAGGCCAAATCTAGAGTCTTACCTCATGGTTTGTATACCCCTTTACCCGTACCTAATGAGCATTGGATTGATATCTCTATGGACTTTGTTTTAGGCTTGCCTAGGTCAAAACAAAATAAGGATTCAATTTTCGTGGTTGTTGATAGGTTCTCTAAAATGGCGCATTTTATATCTTGCAACAAAACAGATGATGCTACTAACATTGCTGAATTATTCTTTCGAGAAATTGTCCGCCTCCATGGTGTTCCAAAGAGTATTGTTTCTGATCGAGACGTTAAATTTCTTAGCTACTTCTGGAAAGTTTTGTGGGGTAAGTTGGGGACTAAGTTGTTGTTTTCAACTACTTGTCACCCTCAAACGGATGGCCAAACCGAGGTAGTAAACAGAACTCTATCTACTTTATTACGTACTGTAATCCAAAATAATCTAAAGAATTGGGAGGACTATTTGCCTTTTATTGAATTTGCATATAATAGAAGTGTCCATTCTACTACAAATATGTCTCCATTCGAAATTGTGTATGGTTTTAATCCATTAACGCCTTTAGATTTGATTCATCTACCTGTTGATGAAAGGACTAGCTTGGATGGACACGGGAAGGCAGAAAGGGTAAAGCAACTCTATGAGAGTGTGCGACAACAAATTGAAAAGAAGAATAAACAGTATGCCACCAAAGCCAACAAAGGCCGTAGACGAGTTATCTTGGAACCTGGAGACTGGGTCTGGGTGCATATGAGAAAAGAACAGTTTCCTACCCGGCGACAGTCTAAACTACACCCTAGGAGAGATGGGCCTTATCAAGTCCTTGAACAAATAAATGATAATGCTTATAAAATTGATCTTCCAAGTGAGTTTAATGTTTCAGCTACTTTCAATATTTCTGATCTTTCTCCCTTTGATGCAGGTGATGATTCGAGGTCGAATTCTTTTGGAGAAGGAGGGGATGATGCGAGCCAGGGACCGGCGAACCATGGACCGACTAGCCAGGACTTAACACATAGTCCGATAGGAACATTAACGAGGTCAAGAGCTAAGAAGATCAATGAAGACATGCAAGGTCTTGTTCAAGCTATGTGGGCTGAAACCGATACCAAGAATCCGATGCCAACTTTGGTACACTTGATTCAAGCTAAGGACTATATTGGAAGTATATCAGAGTCTAATGACAGATCGAGGGACCAAAAAGAGCGTGAGACAAAGTTGGAGGGCCAAAATGCATATGGGACAGAATTTTGCACAGAGGGTCTGGGTAAATAACCATGCGATCTCATGGTTATATAGTGCTGCGATCGCACGGGTGGAAATTTAGAAGCAGAATGTGTTGGAGCCAAACCATGCGATCGCATGGATAATGCCTATGCGATCGCAAGGCGTATTTTCAGAGGAAATCCGGATTTTGGCAAGTTTTAGTTTCCTTTTTGGTTTAGAACTCTTAATTTAATTTAGTTACTTAATTTCGAATTAGGTTAGAATTATTCATATGTTTACTATTTAAACATCTTTCATTGTAAACATAAGACAATTACGTTTTAAGATTAATTCAAGTGAGGATTCACTTTCTTCCTAGTTCTTAATCGAACTAACCTAAACTTATCAAAGAATTCGCATCTCTCTGTGGCGTTCGTAACTCTGGTTCGTTGTTTCAAGAATTCATCGGGTCAAGTTTTGCGGCTAGATTGTAGCTTTCTTGGGGTTCAGATCAAACCTTTGTGGGTCCGGGATTTAATTTCTTCGCGAGTTCGCATCACCCATACTTACCTTCACACTTACACACTCACATGTGTCAAATGATGATTTGCTCACTTTATTTATTTGGTCAATTAAATAATAATTTCAGCAAATCATTATTCGACATGTGTGAGAGTGTAAGTGTGGGTGTACAACAAGTATTGTCCTTTATATTATATATGCTTTTCTATTATGGGGTTTGTTATTGATGATAGAAGAAAATTAGTTTCGGAGTCCATTAACAAAGAACGACATAGCTGTTGATGATGGCCCAAGTAGGATTTCAACTACGTTTATGTAGTTAGACTCTTTTATGATATTATATAAGTAGAGGTGGCAAAATCGGCCCAGCCCGCATGTCGGCCCATATAACCCAGGTTTTTGGGTTGGGCTAGCCCTGGCCCAAATAAAATCGGGCCAATATGGCCCGGCCCATCTAACTCGAGGGCTAATTGGGCCGGCCCAATTTTGAAAAATTTTGGGCCGGTCACTGTTAATGCAATGGTGGGTTGAAAAGTCATATGATCTTATATTAATTTAACTAAAGTCATACTTTATTACTAAAAGACCAATATGGCCTTTAGTTGCAAAAACTGTCATTTAATCACGTAAAAACCCATAAAATCATTCCACTGCCTGTTTAGAAACTCATCCATTTACTTTTAGCAATTTTCATCTTCTTCTTGTGTTTGATTCTTCTCACCGTAACCTGTAACTGCATTCAAACAATTCGAAAGCTGCTATTTTAATGGCGAACATATTTTTTTATTTATTTATTTTTTTGTATAAAGAAACCATTTTCGGTTAAAAATAACCATGAAAATGTTGAGATATTGTTCCAATTGAAACATATGCAATGCAGTTAATGAATGGAGTTTGAATGAACTGATTCAACTAGTTTTTGATAATGTAGTTTCTGTGAGTTATGGTTTTATGTTAGAACATGTAAAATGCTAGATACTATTTCAATATATGTGTTTCAATATATGATACTGTTTCTAATGGTAGTGAAATTTGCTGATTTTTTTTCTTATTTTTAATGATAGTGAAATATTAAGATACCTTTAATATGTTGATATATTAAGTCACTAGTATTTATGATAGTGTTTTATTTAGATAATGTGTAGTTGTATACTTATACCATGTTTTTATCTTTGATACTGTTTTATTATGATAATGTTTCAACATATGATACTGTATTAAAACAGTATCATTACTTCAACCATTAAAATATCTTGTGCTTAATTTTATGATACTGTTTTATTTAGATAATGTGAATGGTATACTTATATCATGTTTTTATTTGTGATACTGTTTTATTATGATAATATTTCAACCTATGATACTGTTTCAATATATTAAAACAGTATCATTACTTCAACCATTAAAATATCTTGTGTTTAGTTTTATGATACTGTTTTATCTACGATACTGTTTTATTTGAATTAATGTGAATTGGTATACTTATATCATGTTTTTTATTTTTGATAATGTTTCAACCTATTATACTGTTTCAATCTATTTGTTTTATCTATGATACTATTTTATTTAGATAAATGTGAATTGGTATATTTATATCATGTTTTTATCTTCGATATTGTTTTATTATGATAATGTTTCAACCTATGATATTGTATCAATCTCTTCGTTTTACCTATAATACTGTTTTATCTTTGATACTGTTTTATTTATATAATTTGCATTTATATACTTATACCACGCTTTTATATTTGATACTGTTTTATTATGATAATGTTTCAACCTATGATACTGTTATTTATGACAATGTTTAAACCTATTATATTATACTACTAATAGAGCATTTTAAGAACATTATCATTAGTCCAATCATTAAAATATCTTGTACTTAGTTTTATATATGATACTGTTTTGTGTATCTAATGTGCTATGGTACACTTACATCATCCTTTTATTTTTGATACTGTTTTATTATGATAATGTTTAACATATGATACTGTTTTAATCTATGATAATGTTATTGAATGCAAACAGTATCAATGGTCTTATAATACTAATGGACTATTTTAAGAACAATTTAATTACTTCAACTAGGAAAACATCTATGAGACTGTTTTAATCTATGATAATGTTATTGAATGCAAACAGTATCAATGGACTTGAACTACTAATGGAACATTTTAAGAACAACATATTTTCATGTATAATACTAATATATTAAGATACATTAATCTGTGATACTGTTTTAGAGGATGTATGATACTGTTTTGATAAGAAAATTAAAGATTGTCATTTTAAACTAAAGAGACAACTTCAAATGGGTAAAATCTATCGTACGTAGTGACAAAGCAACTGGTCTTGACCAGCTCATTGAGACCATTCCGAAAACATATTATAATAAAAATTCTGAGCACGTATACAAATTCTATGCCATTTCTATTATGATAATATTTTGTAATACTGTTTTGTATTATACAATATCAAACAACACACATGACTAACAACACAAAAAAATATTTTTTGATACTGTTTTGTATAATACATTTTTCTAAGGAATTTCATCATCCACTTCATCTGCAACTTCACAATTTCGTAAGTGTAATTGTTCTTCAATATCATCAATCTCTTTATCAATATTTTCTCCACCTCTGCCCACACAATCAGGTTTTCATTCAGAATTTCTCCTACTACGTGATGAATGTTGGAGATACTCACTTTCTACTTCTTTTGGTTTTTGAAAGTTCTAAAACCTAGATTAATTAAAATAAACACGAATTTTAATTTTAATTAAACAAGCAGTGGACGGAATGTGGTCAGAACTGGCAGGATATAGATATAACAGTTCTGACTCGCACAACAGTGTTCGTTTCCTAATCTTGTTTAGTGCGGAAATTAAAGGATTCAATACGAACACAAGATGTAACGTGGTAAACCCCTAAGAGAAACATCCACGGGCCCCCATGCCATGGGTAAAAACAATCCACTAATAATCTTGTTCAAAAATACAATAGTATCGGTTTTTGTAATTTCGCAAAATTAACAAAATAACAATCAAAAGAAAACAGATCAACTCCCTGTGATACTTCTTCTTCTGACTTGTTGATGAAGTGGAATCAAACCCACCGGTCTTGACTTTATCACCACTTCCCTATTGTACTTGACCGCAACCACCACTTGGATTAAGAACCCCCGTTCTTAACTTCACGCCAAGTAGCTTGAGCAAGATATGGAATTGTTCGTTGAGTACCAATTAGTTCTTGATTCTTCAATGAGTTTGAAGAAAACTTTTGTGCTTTGAAAGTTGAATCAATGAGGCGCCATGTCTTGTTCTCCTTGAATGGATTCGGCTAGGTTGAAGTTTATGGAACAAGAACACAAAAAATATTTTCAAAGCATTTATTCTTCAATGTCTTGAAGAACTCGCTGCCTTTGAACAACTTAATCAATGAAGCATCGGGTCTTGATTTCCACCAATAAATTCGGCCGGTTTTGCTTAGAGAATACAAGACCAAAAGTTATATTTCAAAAGCCTTGATTCCTTATTGATTTCCACTCTTACTTATAGTTAAAGTAGAAACCAATTTAAGAATTATTTCTTACCTAAGAATATGCAACAAAGATGGTAAGAGAATAAGTAGGAAAGAATATAGAAAGATTTTCTTAGATTTGTAGTAGGAAAGAATTTAGGAAACTAAATATTTCCTTCCTAAACAAATCTAAAAGAATAAGAAAAAATTCTTTAACCTACAAAAGGAGCTGTCATTAATATTCATAAAATCAGAATATATCAAATATAGGAACAGAATAAAATCGCAGCTTTTGCTGATCTGGAAAACTGATTCGCCTATCAAGCCAGTCAGTCAGGACTGGCGTTTAATCAGACCAGTCAGAAACACAAATGTTGACCTGCTCTTTTGACATTAAAAATCAGTTATATTTATTAAGATAGTCAAGATATAAAAAGTGAAAAATATGACACATATTTTTCCAACAATCTCCCCCTTTGGCGTTGCTTAATTACAAACACATAACTATCAGATTTTTAATGTAAGTGTAATGTGTGTGAATATGTAAATAACCCATGAGCATCAACATACAAGGATTATGGCTCCCCCTTAGTGTGTAAACCAAGAACTCCTACAAAGAAGTTAAAAACATATGCAAATACCACACACAATAGCCATAACATTTAATATTGCTCCCCCTTAGCAAGATATCATCTAAGTGTAGTGATCAAACTATCATAAACCTAAAAATACTACTATTAAAGATTTAACCAACATTAGTGTCATCATAGTGTCCAAAGCAAAAACAACAAACAATTAAAAATTACTACTACTCCCCCTTTTGGAAGAGGAACGCCAAAGGAAGATATCAAACAAAAGTAAAGCAGTGTGTGAAGCAAAATAAAGCAGAATATAAGTGTTTAAAACAGTTATCCATCGCCAAATAGTTAGAGGGTTAAGAGTTAGAACGGGGAGAAGTTAGTGCCGGGAGGATTTGGACTTCTTTGTACCAGATGCAGAAGCATTGGTAACCCTCTTGCGAGTAGGAGTATCTGAGGGAGCAGTAGCTGGAGCATCCGCAGCCATAGGAGCAGAGGCTGGGGCAGCAGGTTGATCACCAACGGGTTCAGAAGTCGGTATCTCCATTGGATCTCCAGGATGTGCAGAGAATTCCGGAGTAACAATCCGGAATGCAGATTTTATGTGCTCATCTCCCAGAAATTCTATTTTGCCCAACACCCTACGCATGAAAGTAATATCATCAGAAAAACCTTTGGTAAGGGCAAAAATTTGATCTACCTGTGTTCGAACCAGTCCCAACTGAGTTTCTAGGGCATCCAGACGTTCAGACTGGTCCAGCGAGGATAGAAAATGCTTGGGAACTCTAGGAGTGGGATGCGGTGTGCTACCCAAATTGGTAAACTCATGTACACCCAGTGATGGAATGTCCTCAGAGAGGCGGTCTGAATCCATAGCAGGCACTTCTTGATGAACAAGAAAGTGATGAATCAGAGCTGGATGCGGTAGTCTGTACTGCTTGGCCCTCCTCGGTCCTTCATAAACAATTCTATCGAAAATTAGTTTAACCCAGTCAACTGGCATCCTCATCCCTAACTTGTAAAGCATAACGGCCCTGTCCCCCGAAATGTCTGATCGATGAGTTAACGGATCGATATTGTTGATGAGAATCCGATGCAGAATTTTGTATTTTGGCAATAGCCGAGAAGCAGTCAGTTCTCCTGATTCTGGCCAGGTGGAGCCAGTCATTTCTTGTGCAATGATGTCCTTGGTCAATTCTTCATCACTTGTGACAGCCACAGTGGTTACTCCAAGCCAGTCCCTGAGGGAGTTAGGACTGAAGGTAACATGTCTTCCCCGAACATAAACCTTCCACCTGAACTCATTGCCAGCCTTTCCCAGATTCTTTGGAACATTTGCCATAAACTCCTTGACCAGAGTTTCATTGAACGGCCCAGAAAAACTTAACAGTTTTTGTAAATTGTGGAAATCAACAATTTCAACCAAACCAAACGAACTAAATTCGGCAATTGCAACCTTGCACTCAATGATGAACTTACGGTAGATGGTAAATGACATAAACAAACTCTCAGCATTCTCCGCTAGAAAACAGTAATTGAGGGGGTTAACAGAGTGTCTACCTCTAGTTAATGTGTCAAGTCTGAACATTTGGGGGTCAGAACTAGGAGTAGGCAGTACTCTGTAGGCACCCCCTAAGGCAGTGACATGTCTGTTCTGACCAGCAGGCGTGGGCTTCTCAGCAACATCAGCCATTTTACCTTTCCCTTTCTCAGCCCTGGTGGCCTTTTTCGTTGGAGGAGGTGTCGGAGTAGATTCTGAAGATTCATCAAGGGCAACATCAAAATCAGAATCAGATTTTTGAGAAGGAGGCTTATTTGAACCTTCTACGAATGGGGGAGGCTGTTCAGACTCCTCATCACCAGCCCCTTCATCCTCACGGACCTCCTCCTCAATTTCAGCATTTTCAGACCCACTATCACCCGTTGTATTGTCTGACCCACTGTCACTTGCAGATTCATCATCCTCATCTCCTTCTTCATCTGGGTCTTGAGCACCCAATGTGACTTTCTTGCTCAGATAGGTGATTGGGTCGTTAGGTTTTGGACGGGGCTGACTTTTGGAATGACTGACCGGCGCTTGATATTCAACAATGTCCGTTGATAGGTCAGCCTGGGATGCGACTGCCGCTGGAGAAGTGTCCGGGTCTGAACTGGAGGGTTCCCGTCTTCTTGTACTTCGCCGGAGAGTCTTTGTCGGCGACATGTGTGGTCCAATCGCAGTTTCAGCAGTGGACGCTGGAGCAACAGTGTCCTTGGATGAATTTCCCGGTTGTTTCTTCGATTTTGGCATTTTAGTCTTCACCATAGTTTGAATCTGAAAAGAAAAACTCAAAAACACCTTCGAAATCAAGAATGAGAGGCTTCGGAGTTAGGAAGGTGAATAAGAAAGCCCTAGATCACGGTTTTAAAAAGGGGAAATTTTTCAATTTATTCAAAATTGCACAAGAAGGGAGCAGTTCATTAAGGACGTGTAGAAGGCAGTTACCAAAAATAAACTGACAAATGGCAGTTAATGACCACGAAACCTTCCTTAATCAAATAAGTCAAATTTGCAACAAAAACGCCTAATCCGCTATTTTATGGAAAACAGAATTTTTAAATTAGAACCAAATTGGATTCCAAGAATTCGTCCAGTTTCTTTTCTCAATTAGACCTGATTGTGCTGCCAAAAATGGACTGTTGATTGAAATTTCTACGAGAAGGCCCATACAAGATACTCACACACAAATAATGAGAATATTTTATGAGGTAAGATTGAATGGTTTATTTATGGGCAAACTTCATAGTTCTACAAATTATATGATCAGTCCAAGAATATCAAAATCAATTAGAATTTTCCAATCAGATATATGCGCATAATTAGATTCAATTAATTTGTCAGATTTAAAACGTGAGTGTGTGATAGGACATACTGGATTAATCAATCATAACCTGTCCCACTACGCCAAATTGAATCTAGTCAAGAAGATCAGTACTGAGATGTATTTCAAACCAGTCATCATCTGAACATATCTCTTTGAATAAAAATATGAGCGTGCCAGACATGAGTACCATAGCAATTTTTTTTTTCTTTTTGAGTACTCAGAGTGTTGACTTTATTTGCATATATATATATATATTTTTGATTTGTCAAAGCACTGAATTTTTAAGATCATGGAGTTGACTTTCTCACAGCCATAAAGGTAGCCCTTTTCTGCATGATTTATGTTCATTATCAAGGACGGCTGCACACATTTATGGTGGTAGCCCTCTCCTCCATGAAATTGTCTGTTTAACACAACAACATACTATGGTACCGAGAGACATAGATACTGACCATAGGTCACAACAAAGTCTGAAACTACTTTATAGATAACAATCTAGTTAGTAGTAAGGTACAATCAACCAAGACAATATGTCCTCAAAGTGTGCTTATCTCACCATATTTACCTTAAGTATAATGAGCATACCAAACTGATTGGTTAATCCAAGTAAATCTCAAAATTCATAGACCAATCATACAATTATATCATATGCTATTTGCAAATGCAAGAAAAACCATTCTTCTCCCCCTCTTTTTTTTTTTTTTTTTTTTGTTGTTAAATAAAGAAAAATAAGCAAATGCAAACAAACACACATGATTTTTTTTTTTTTTAAATAAAAACTAATGCATCAAGCAAATGCCTACGGCCTTCCGTAGAGTTTCAAATCTAGCAGAGTCTAAGGCTTTGGTAAACAAGTCAGCCAACTGATACTCAGTCTGAATATGTTCCAAGGTAATAACTTTTTCTTCGACCAAATTCCTAATAAAATGATGTCTAATATCAATATGTTTGGTCCTAGAGTGCTGAACAGGATTTTTAGAGATATTAATAGCACTAGTGTTATCACAGAATACGGTAACGGAGTCTTGATTAATACCATAATCACAAAGCATTTGTTTCATCCATAGTAGCTGAGTGCAACAACTACCCGCTGCAATATATTCAGCTTCTGCAGTAGATAAGGAAATAGAGTTTTGTTTCTTACTTAACCATGCAATGAGATTGTTACCAATGTAGAGACATCCTCCACTCGTGCTTTTCCTATCATCCATGTTTCCAGCCCAGTCGGCATCAGTGTATCCTGCAAGATGAGAATTTGTATCATTAGTATACCATAAACCATATTCAGAAGTACAGTTAATATAGCGAATAATTCGCTTCACTGCTGCAAGATGTGATTCTTTTGGTTTAGCTTGATAACGTGCACAAACTCCAACACTGAATGATATGTCAGGACGACTTGCAGTCAGGTACAGCAGACTGCCTATCATGCTTCTGTACAAGCTGGAGTCAACCTCCTTTCCCTGGTCATCTCTGGAAATTTTTAAGGACGTGGCCATGGGAGTTCTGACTGACTTGGTCTGTTCAAGACCGAACTTCTTCACAAGATTTTTAGCATACTTGGCCTGGGAGATAAAAATCCCTGATCCAACCTGTTTGATCTGCAAACCTAAAAAGAAATTTAGTTCACCAACCATACTCATTTCGAATTCATTTTGCATGAGAGTAGCAAATTCCTTGGATTTTGTTTCTAGTGAAGAACCAAATACAATGTCATCGACGTAGATTTGTGCAACAATTAATCCAGTTTTAAAATGTTTGATGAATAACGTTTTGTCAGCCCCTCCTCGCTTGTATCCCTGTTCCAACAAGAACATGGTTAATCGTTCATACCAAGCTCTTGGGGCTTGCTTTAGTCCGTACAGAGCCTTTTTGAGTCCAAACACATGGTCGGGAGAATAAGGATCAACAAATCCCTTAGGCTGCTCAACATAGACTTCTTCATTAAGAATTCCATTCAGAAAGGCACTTTTGACATCCATTTGGTACAGCTTGAATCTCATTTGACATGCCACTGATAGTAAGAGTCTAATGGATTCAAGCCGGGCCACAGGTGCAAAAGTTTCATCAAAATCCACTCCTTCTAGTTGAGTGTAACCCTGTGCAACCAAGCGTGCCTTGTTTCTGACTATGTTGCCATGTTCATCCGATTTATTTTTGAATATCCACTTTGTCCCGATTACATTTGTGTCTTTTGGCCGAGGTACAAGATCCCACACTTCATTTCTATCAAACTGAGCTAGCTCTTCATGCATGGCTAGAACCCAATTTTCATCAATGATGGCTTCATTTATATTTTTGGGTTCAATTTGTGAAGTGTAGCAAACATTTCCAAGTTCATTAGCAAGCCTCATCCGAGTCATCATGCCGTCTCTGGAATTTGAGATAACGTTGTCCAGTGGATGTGCTTTCTGAATCCAAGAAGGAGGCTGCCTTCTCATGTCCTGTTCGTTATTTGTAAATGGTACGTCAGAACTTCCAGGAGTAGGGGTAGAGACATCAGAACTTGAGGCTGGATGTTCCTTCTGTAAATCACTGTCTGGAGCAGGTACATGATGATCTTGAGTAGGTTGACGTCCAGCAACCTGTTCTTCCAAAATCTGAATATTAGGCTCCTGTGAGTAAGATGAAAAGTCATCAGTATCATCAATTTTTACATTGATTGATTCAATGATAGTCTGAGTACGCATGTTATAAACTCTGTAAGCACGGCTGTTCTCAGAATAACCAATAAACACTCCTTCATCACTTTTTGAATCGAATTTACCCAAGTATTCCCGATCATTTAACACATAGCATTTGCTACCACAGGTATAGAAATATTTGAGATTCGGTTTTCTACCTTTCCAGATTTCATAAGGAGTTTGAGTGGTTCCAGTTCTCAAAGACACACGATTCAAAATATAACAAGCAGTATTAATAGCTTCAGCCCATAATTTAACAGGGAGCTTCTTACTATTTAGCATAACTCTAGCCATCTCTTGGAGAGACCTATTTTTTCTTTCCACAACACCGTTTTGTTCAGGAGTTTTGGGAGCAGAGAATTCATGAAAAATACCATTTTGATCACAAAAAGTAGAGAAAGTAGCATTTTCAAACTCTCTCCCATGATCACTCCTAATCCTTAGTATTTTTATTCCCTCAAAATGTTTTTCTGTTGTTAATTTTAGGTGCAGAAATTTGAATCTTTCAAACACATCAGATTTTTCTCTTAAGAAATCAACCCAAGTATATCTAGAAAAATCATCCACGCAAACAAAAATATATTTCTTGCCCCCAATACTTTCAGTTTGAATAGGTCCCATCAAATCCATGTGAAGTAATTCTAAAACATGAGCTGTAGTAAGAAACGTACCTTGCTTGTGAGTGCTTTTGGTTTGCTTACCTTTTAGGCACGAACCACACAATCCTTCAGATTTTTCAGTAAGCTTAGGAACACCTCGTACTGCATTCAACTTTGTCAGTCTCAACAGATCACTATAGTTTAAATGTCCCAATCGTTTGTGCCACAACTCGGTTGAGTCAGTCTTTGAAATATGACAAGTAATTTTGGTGTCAAGAAGATAACATTTATCATTGGATCTAGTACCATGTAGAATACAACTACCATCATACTTCAAGACTTTACAGGAATTTTTTGAGAACATAACCAAGTGTTTATCATCACAGAGTTGACCTATACTAATTAGGTTAGCTTTTAAACCTACAACAAAAAGAACGTCTTTTAACGGGGAGAAGCCATCAATTAGAATAGTGCCTACACCTTCAATTTTACCGTGTGCTCCATCACCAAAAGTAACCAGACCACCTTCATGACTTTTGTAGTTAGTTAGATAAGATCGATTACCAGTCATATGTCTAGAACAACCACTGTCAAAATACCAAGAGTTAGGAATAAAGGATCTATATGCAACATTAACCATATAACAATTTAATTCACCCTTTTTAACCCAAATCTGTCTTACTTTAGTGTTGCTAAGGTGTCTCATTTGTCTATTAGCCAGGTTTTTACTAAACAAACAATGAAAAAAGCCGTGTCCTAAATTACCACAGATGCAACATTTTACAAAGTACTTTGATTTACCTCTCTGTATTGATTGTATACCTGATGGTCGTGACTGTTTTTGAGTCTTGGCATTGGTCAGAACTTGCACAGGCAGGTCAGCCTTAGTTCTGACGGTGATGGGAGCAGTTTTGTATGAAAATACAGCAGACTTTGTTTCTTTGATGAAGTTGATCTGATTCCCAGCTTTTCTTTCACCTTTTCCAACATATCCCAAACCTTCTTTGACGTTTGGAGTTCTTCCATAGCTCAGGGTTTCGCTTAAGCGAGAGGCTCCAATTGTTAATTGCTTGATCCTTTCTTTTGAGACTTTTAATTCATCTAAGAGATTAGCAATTTGATCATCCTTCTCTTTTAAGATGTTGGTAAGAGTATTATTTTGAGAATCGATTTCAGCCTTGTCATCTTCCAAAAATTCCATCAAGACTTGAGTGGACAAGTTTTTCTCCTGTTCATCTTGTAATTTTTTATTCAGGCTGCTGCAGTTGTGACAGACACGGACTGGTTCTTCAGAGGTTGTTGCTGAGAAGTCAGAACCTGCAATCAAGTTTTGCACGTAATCAGTATGGGAGGTTAAGTTCACAGTTAAAGACGTTACCTGATCATCAGTGGTTCTGTCATCCTCGTCCTCATTTGAGTCTTTTTCATCATCTTCACTCCAAGTGATATTCATGGCCTTCTTGGTATGAGATTTCTTTAAAGTATTTGCACATTCAGAGGCTATGTGACCAAAACCCTCACACTCATGGCATTGAATTCGATTGTCAGATCTATTCATAGAGGTAGTGGGATTTTGTTTAGTGTTAGTCAGAAATCTCTTCTTTTGTTGGAGAGAGGTATTCAAGTGCTTTCCCTTTTGATTTCCTTTTAGAAATTTTTTGAATTGTTTGGTGAGCATGGCCATGTTTTCATGTGTTTCGCTCTCCTCACAATTAACCTCGTCTTCATGGTTGTTAATTTTGAAGGCAATACTAGATCCCTTTTCTTTCTTTCTCCTTTGTAGATGTAGCTCATATGTCATCAATGATCCCACCAATTCTTCAACCTTCATATTCTCAATCTCCTTACTTTCTTCAATTGCAGTTACTTTAGAATGAAAACGATCAGGCAAGGATCTGAGAATTTTCTTTACAATTTTGCTCTCCGAATATTTCTTTCCCAAGGTATAAGCAGTATTGGTGATGTCACTGAGTTTTGCATAGAAGTCCTTGAATTGTTCATCGTCTCTCATGGTTAGTTGTTCAAACTCTAGAGTAAGAATTTGAAGCTTGGATGACTTGACCATATTGGTTCCTTCATGAGCAATTCGTAAGATGTCCCAAGCATCTTTTGCAACCTGACAAGTAGAGATTAAACGAAATTGATTAGAGTCTACAAAAGAAAATATGGCATTTAAAGCTTTGGAATTCCAATTAGTATAATTGTAATCAGTTGTAACCCATTCGTCTGCCTTTTTCTCTCTTTCTACGCCATTTTCAGTAATGGTAGGAGTTTTATATCCTTGGATGATTGAGTGCCACGCTTTTTCATCAAGGGATTGGATATACACTTGAATTCTAATTTTCCAATAAGCATAATTAGTACCATTTAAAACAGGTGGTCTAAATGGAGCTCCGTCCATAACTAGGTTTAAATGGATCGCACTTAAAAAGTGTACCCGCTCTGATACCAATTGAAAGTTCTAAAACCTAGATTAATTAAAATAAACACGAATTTTAATTTTAATTAAACAAGCAGTGGACGGAATGTGGTCAGAACTGGCAGGATATAGATATAACAGTTCTGACTCGCACAACAGTGTTCGTTTCCTAATCTTGTTTAGTGCGGAAATTAAAGGATTCAATACGAACACAAGATGTAACGTGGTAAACCCCTAAGGGAAACATCCACGGGCCCCCATGCCATGGGTAAAAACAATCCACTAATAATCTTGTTCAAAAATACAATAGTATCGGTTTTTGTAATTTCGCAAAATTAACAAAATAACAATCAAAAGAAAACAGATCAACTCCCTGTGATACTTCTTCTTCTGACTTGTTGATGAAGTGGAATCAAACCCACCGGTCTTGACTTTATCGCCACTTCTCTATTGTACTTGACCGCAACCACCACTTGGATTAAGAACCCCCGTTCTTAACTTCACGCCAAGTAGCTTGAGCAAGATATGGAATTGTTCGTTGAGTACCAATTAGTTCTTGATTCTTCAATGAGTTTGAAGAAAACTTTTGTGCTTTGAAAGTTGAATCAATGAGGCGCCATGTCTTGTTCTCCTTGAATGGATTCGGCTAGGTTGAAGTTTATGGAACAAGAACACAAAAAATATTTTCAAAGCATTTATTCTTCAATGTCTTGAAGAACTCGCTGCCTTTGAACAACTTAATCAATGAAGCATCGGGTCTTGATTTCCACCAATAAATTCGGCCGGTTTTGCTTAGAGAATACAAGACCAAAAGTTATATTTCAAAAGCCTTGATTCCTTATTGATTTCCACTCTTACTTATAGTTAAAGTAGAAACCAATTTAAGAATTATTTCTTACCTAAGAATATGCAACAAAGATGGTAAGAGAATAAGTAGGAAAGAATATAGAAAGATTTTCTTAGATTTGTAGTAGGAAAGAATTTAGGAAACTAAATATTTCCTTCCTAAACAAATCTAAAAGAATAAGAAAAAATTCTTTAACCTACAAAAGGAGCTGTTATTAATATTCATAAAATCAGAATATATCAAATATAGGAACAGAATAAAATCGCAGCTTTTGCTGATCTGGAAAACTGATTCGCCTATCAAGCCAGTCAGTCAGGACTGGCGTTTAATCAGACCAGTCAGAAACACAAATGTTGACCTGCTCTTTTGACATTAAAAATCAGTTATATTTATTAAGATAGCCAAGATATAAAAAGTGAAAAATATGACACATATTTTTCCAACAGTTTTTAATCTTCAACTTCACTAAAAATGATCTCTTGAGTATCGTCTTCATATTTCGTAGGTTCTTATTTATGTGACTATGATAGAAGTGTCTCTTCTGCTGGTACTCTTGTCTCTCGAGAAAAACACAACGTGATAGGGATTGTGATGGGCATAAACAGTAGAATAAACAAAATTATTGTGAATATTGTAATTACAGGTGGCTCAAATCGACAAGATCTTCAACAAGCATAACACCCATCAAATAAGCAGCCAAAATGAGGCATATGCTATAAAAAATCTATCAGATAATCTGACTTGTTTGTGACCTCTTACAGGTCTTATAATAAACATTAGAGCAATGACCACCATTGTTGGCCCGACTGCAACCATAATTATGAGTGACGCATGGTTCAGAGAATACACCACAACATATATCTGAGTCAAAATTGCACATCCCAATCCAGCAAAACCCTTCAATATTCCTACTTGAATTTTCTATATACTCCAGACTGTAATTATGACGCTGCTCCTGCTTTTTTCTGTCGTTAGTCTTTTCAAAATCCATAATCGAAAGGCGACGGCGGCAGTGGCAATGGCAGTGGCAGTGGTGGTGGTGGTGGTGGTGGTGGAAACAGTGCCAAGGGCAAATATGAATCACATAGATAATTTTGGAATTAATATGAAAAATTGTTGAAGAGTATGACTTATTAACAATTTTGAAATTTGTTTTGACCCAATTTGAAACAAGTCACTTGGAGATGACTGTTAGGCAATTTTTCCATTTTTTTCTTTTTTTTTTTTACCTAATATTAATCACTCATTTTGTGAATAGCTCCAATACATAATCCAAATAATATCAATCTAATATGATCTAAGCCCAAGTCACCAATAAACATTAGTCCAAAAATTTCAAGATCCAACATAAAATTGTTTAGATTTTGTTGGCACCCGATCTCGATCTGCCACTTTTTGTGCTAAATTATTTATCAGTCAACTAAGAGAATGCCGACCTGAAGGTGAAACTTTTAGTTCGGACCTCATCCATACAAATAGACTTCAGGTCAAACTTCATCCTTGAAGTCCCAGGTCAGACCTCGTCATGTATACGTAATACTCACGTCATCAGCGTAGCTTGTCCTTTTATAAGTGTCAGACGTTACTTAGCATTAAAGGCCTTAAAAAGGGAATGTCTTGTAAGCATTAAATGCCTAGCTTAGCATTAAATGGAGGTAATCATCAAATATTTTCCTATAAATATGAGATATAAATGTCCTTCAGATCGGACATCTACTGCTAAAATAAATGCACTCTTACAATCTTCTTACATATACTTACATATCTACCACTCATTACGGTCATAGTCGACCTCAACACTAATCATTAAGTTGGCTTGGAATCAATACAAATCATTGAAATCTCAACTCGCGACCTTCCTCAAAGACAATATCGATGTCTTCACATGGGAACACATAGACATGGAGGGAATAGATCCCAAAATCTCATGCCACAGGTTGAACACCAGTCCGGACGTCAAACCAAAGCAACAACGCCGACGTCCCATTAATCCAGATCTTCGAAGTCCAACCTTCGAAGTCAAACCTTGAACCAAAGACAGAACTACGAAATAAAAAGACAAAGCAAGTCTTCAAAGTCAGACCTTCGAAGAAGTCATATCGGAAGTCATGGGTCAGAGGTCCGAAGTCAGTAGTCAGAAGTCAAAAGTCATACCAGAAGTCGTGGGTCAGAGGTCCGAAGTCAGTAGTGAAACAATGAAATGAAATAAGAACACAAGTTAACAGAACAGAATACTTTATTGATATTTCAGTCCAGTACATCAAACAAAAAGTTCAGTTACGAGCACTATTACAACAAAACAAAATTACTCTTCGACTCCGGACTAATCTCCCTCTTCGGGCGATGGAGGATTAAGCGTTGAATTTTTCTTCAGTTTGGCCAGCTTATCCTTGAGAAACTGGAGATCCCAGTCCGGACGCTTGTCTGCCGTCGTCTCAATCAGCTCTTCCATTGTCAAGAAGTAGACCTTCTCGTGATCAACCAGATAGACATCTGAGGACTTGAACTCTACCATGGCCTCGTCCTTATCAACACTCTTCTCCAGAACAGCTTTAAGTTCGGCCTGGCTCTTCCTCTCGGCCACGAGTTCCTGCTCCAATTATGCCTTACTATTCTTCGCCGTCTCTAACTCGTCTGCCAACGCCATCAGCTCAGCCTCCCTTCTCCTAAGTTCTTCCTCTCGTCTCATCAGAATGTCCTCGAAGGTCGCCCACTGTCTTTTCTCCTCTTTCAACTCAGCCACAACCTTGAGCCCCTCTTTTCTCATAACCTGGACGTCACCCAAGAGCCTACCCATCTTTTTCGAGGCTGACGTCAGCTGAATGGCAGCCCTGGAGGTATTGACCGACGCCGCCATGACAGAATCTATGACCCCCATCATATCCAAGTATTTTTGCTGGACTGGAGTCCAATACTTCGCGATCGTTCTGATCGCCCTCCTAGTAGAGGAGAGAAGTCCGACAATCTCCTTCCTAGTCGGCGAGTTTGACCTAATGAAGTCTCAAACTGGCTTAGGAAGAGCCCCGTGAAGCCGTATAAACTCCTCGTCCTTATCTGAAGTTGAACCCAAATAGGTAGGTTGAAGTTGAGGCTGAGGCTGAGGCTGAGGCTGAAACACAGTCAGTGGAGGTCGGACGGCCTGAGACTAGGAAGGACCAGCTCGAACTGGGAAAGAAGTTATCTCCTCAAAGCTCCATGCTGGACTAGGAACGTGCTGAGGAGGGAGCTCTGGTTGTACCCTTTATCAAGCCGAAGGCTCTTGATCCCATGCAGGAACTTTTCTCTTCCCCTTCCCAGCCTGGGTCTTATTCTTCAAAAGAGCAGATATGCTATTCATCTCTCCTCCGGGTTAATCTGGAAACAACCAAAGTCAGAACTGAACAAGTTTATATGATAAAAACCACAAGGGATAAGTTCTGGACAACTTACGGGCTCTAGGACGATCTAAAATAGACGGTGAAAGTCGAGCTGATATCAAGTTCTCCTCAGTTATTAGTACACTACTAGATCAGAGATCCTCACTGATATCTCGAACTCTTTCTTTAGACTCATTTGTTGGTTCTTGAGATATATACCCTGGAAAACGAATTAAACAAGACAGTTCAGTACAAGTTCAATTGAACTGAACTAAATAAATAAAGAAGTACACTTACTTAGTTCGTGGTAACGAACTGGAATGTTAACATCGGGCCTAGTATCATTCACAGAGAATTGCTAGGGACCTCAGACAAAGAACCAGAACTTCTTTCAATTTTTAATAAAGTTCGGGGTCTGGGTGATGACACTACTCCCAGTCTTCGCCTTCACCGATGCATACCACCATCCCAACTTCTTCCCATCCAACTTAAAAGAGTATAGACTGTTGAATTCTCTAACTGAAGTCCGATAGAAGCTGAGCTGGCCCCATAGAATGAGAAAGCCTATCATGATCCTCCAACCATTGGGGCAAAACTGGGTTGGAGCTATCCCCCACTCCCGCAAGAACTTCCTAACTATCATAGGAAAAGGAAGCCAGAGCCGGTTGCCAACACGGCTTGATTTAAAGCCACGCAACCCAAAGGCGTGTCGTCATCCCGGTCACCGAGACCGGGGACGAATAACTCTATGTCGTTCGGGACCCTATATGTCCGATGCTAGTCCCTAAGTTGTTTCTTGTTGACCTCGGAGGGAAAAATTTTGCACTTCCAAACTGGTGTCGTCCTAAGCCCAGACTCAACCTCCGGCTCCCTCAGACCTAAAGTCCCAGGCCCAACTTCCTTTTCACCACTCGTCTCGGCCCATGGAGACGACCTAGTTGGAAGAGGAACATCAGTTAGTAGAGTTGGACTGAGAACCTCATCCTCATCTATTCCTTCTACCATCCTACCCAAACTGGCTTCTTCTTCCTCTTAACCCCTGCCCCAAGACATGGCTTCTCTCCTGCTATCACAACCGACATCACTAGACATCTTACCAGATAAACTCAGAGAAACAAAGAAAAACAAGGAATAACGTGAAAGAAGAAGGAGTGGGTACTGACCGTTCTGACCCCCAGGTCGAGTCCAATAAACCGTAGTTACTCTTAGATCGGAAGAATCCTACCGCTTTGACACTCATCTAGGACAAAAACAACTCAGAAAAAGAGAAAACATTTAAGGTAAGAGTTCCAAATGACCCTCACCCTCCCTATTTATAGAAACTGAAGACAAAGGGTCAGCACCATTAATGCAGTAATGATGACACTCCAATAAAGCATGTTGTCGAGCCACACAAAAATCTGACATCACCACTACATTAGTTCCATGTGTCAACCAACGAGGTAGGTTTCCAGAAATATCACATTAATACGGTAGAACTCAGATCAGCACGCGCCTGAGCCGTAATACGAATTGAAAACCACCTTTAATTAATTTCAAAGCAGGTCTTGGGGGACAATTGTTGGCACCCGATCTCGTTCTGCCACTTTTTGAGCTAAATTACTTATCAGTCAACCAAGAGAATGCCGGCCTGAAGGTAAAACTTTTAGTTCGAACCTCATCCATACAAATAGACTTCAGGTCGGACCTCATCCTTAAAGTCCCAGGTAGGACCTCGTCCTGTATACGTCATACCCACGTAATCAGCATAGCTTGTCCTTTCACAAGTGTCAGACGTTACTTAGCATTAAATACCTTAAAAAAAGAATGTCTTGTAAGCATTAAATGCCTAGCTTGGCCATTTAATGCCTAGCTTAGCATTAAATAGAGGTAATCATCACATATTTTCCTATAAATATGAGACATAAATGTCCTTCAGATCGGACATTCAACTGCTAAAATAAAGGAACTCTTACAAAGATTATACAATCAGGTCTTCCTACATATACTTACCTATCTACCACTTATTGCGGTCATAGCCGACCTCAACACTAATCATTAAGTTGGCTTGGAATCAATACAAATCATTTTCCAACGTCAACAGATTTAATTAAAATTTAGTTTAATTTAAGTTTCAATCCAAATATATTTGGTGTGACAAGTAAATTATTTATTTTAAATTTACTTATAAGTAAACTTTTTAATTTAAGCCAAATATATTTATATCTCAAAGCAATAAGACTGGAATGCTTTTAATAGTTGTATTTTTTTTAAAGTGTCTACAAATAGTTAACAATTAACAAAAAAAATTGACATTTATCTATTAACTAATAAATGAGAGCCCCAATTTTATAAATTAATCTATTTAAAAATCTCAAAATATATAATCTAAATTTATCTAAGATTGTATTTGATGTGATGTGTTAGATTGTATAAAAAAATTATTTAAAAACATAAAGGAAAAAAAAAAGAAAATTAAAACCAAGTTTGGCCAATGGGCTGGAGTGGGCTAGCATATTTCTGGCCCACACAAAATTGGGTTGGGCCAGTCTAGTCTAGTTTCATGTGTGCCCCTACTCTGATGGGCTGAACTGGCCCAACTCAGTCCATTCGCCAGCTCTATATATAAGTCATGATATTGTAATGATATATCTTTGTCTTTGTGAGTTTAGTTAATTAATGGGACTTCTATAGTTATGTCCTTGATTATCCTTAGTTTCTGTTTTCAACAATGACATTGGCAATGGTAGTCAATGCCCTAGCTAGGATGGTAAGATGTTATCAATTGAGTTGTTATGAGATGTATAATTACTACCATAGAGCTAAGAGAAGTCTTTAGTATTTTATGTTGTATGATTATATGTTTCCCATTAAATATAATCTTCGTTGTTTTGGGTGATTTAATTAATATTTTTAGTATATGATTAAGTCTTTCCGGTCGCTTTGAGATAATATGAGTTTAGTGCTTTCATAGAGTAGTGCACATAGATATAACTCATTTTTAGATCAAAATTTAATTTCCCGCAAACATGTGAGCAAACATTGACACTTTATTTTAATAAGGTCGTAGTGTCAATTACTCTATAATTGGAGTACACAGCTTGTCTTGAAAATAGGATAGTGTTTCAGAAGTAACGACACCAATACACGTAGGCGTGTATTGGACCAGTAAGTGTAGATTAATTTATATAGGATGTGCAAAGTAATTAAAATACACGTGACTGTATTATGGATTGCCTAAATCCGCTACGCGGGTAGTGATTACTATTCGTGAACTAGAAGTTCTAGATTTGCCAATGAGTAAGATTAATAGTTATGGTCAAATATCTCAATATGTTGGGAACTGACATTAAATGAAGTAGTGAGCACATATTCGCGTTAAGAATTTGTTACCATGGCTGATGGTTAAATGAGTACTTAAGTATTTTCTTTTAAGAGTAGTTTAAAACTGAGCTCAATATTTGAGAACGGTCAAATCAATTCTGTGATTTGTTTACAAAGAAAATTTTAAAGAAAATATGAGTTGAAGTGAGAAAATAATTAGAATGGCAAAAAAGTCATTTTAGCCTAGATCTAATCATTTGATGTCCAATGGGAGTAAGTTATAAAGTTGACAAGTCAATAGGATATAATTACAATGAATTGAAATAATATTGCTTATATGGTTTTATATAATTTGAGAGTGCAGTTATTCGTCTTCGGTGAAGTGAGCAAAACTTATAATTATTATGGTCTAAGATCGGTGTGACTATGATTTAATTATTAGAGCATAAATTAAATAGGTCTGATTAGGTCCATTTGATAGCTTTAAAAAAGTCATGAACTTAATTGCACTAGTGAGAAAGGTTTAGGCACTACATATGCAAGAAGGCCAAACTAGTTTCCTAGTTAAAACATGACTTGGAGAATGATCATAGGTCTATAATTAAGACCTAGGGGGGCACATGCCAGGGTATCTGAATAGCCATGGCTGCCACACAATTTGTATTGTTGTTCGATTCCATTATAATCGGGATTCAAGTTTTGGCTTTTCTTTGTGCCCACTCACTTGTGCAGTAAGTATTTTGAAGAATATCAAAGAAAACGTTGGAGTTGGAGCATGAAAATTCAAGAAGATGATTGGAGCCGGTTGTTGTCTAATTAAAAATTCAGAGACAGAATTAATCACATGTGAATGATTATTTCTGCTAATACTTTATGTAATTAATTTAGTATAATTATAACGTGGATGTAATTATTTAGTCAGATCCTGGATCTACAAATTTTGAATAAATATTTTGTAAATTGTGATTACAAGAGTTTTATTAAATGCTTTTCTAAGGTAGCCGGTCCATTGACATTGTTGACGTGGAATGCCATGAATTTTCAATGCACAGATAAATGCGAGCATAGCTTTGAGGAATTGAAATAAAGATTAGTCTACGCTCCATTATGATGCTACCCAAATGTTTAGAACGTTTCACGATCTACAATGAAGCATCTAAGAAAATGCTTAGGATGTGTGCTGATGCAACCATCACGAAAGGGTTGTGACCAATGCATTGAGATACCTTATTAATAGAATTACACCATTCACGATCTAGGGCACGAGAGAGTAGTTCATGCCTAAAAAATATGGAGGCATTACCTCTACGGAGGGAGTATGATATCTTTACCGACTGATAAATGTGTTTTACATGCTTATCCTATCTTATAAACTTGATGCTTAATTGTGATTTGAGCGGATTTCTATTTAATTCCGTATAAATATTGTCATTGATGGAAAAATTCAAAAAATGAAGGTAAATATAACAAAAATGGAGGATTGGAGCTTAATTAGATTTGATCGGAAGCATTTGAAGATTGACTTGATGGCACGGAAGTGATAAGAACCATTGAGAAAGCTATTGGACGAATGTCACAAGTTTTGGGAGTAGATTTTAACTTACAAAAAGTTTGAGGACTGAATTACACACTTTTGAAACTTGTGAAAGACCAAAATCGGAAGACTAACGAGGTTTGGGGGGTCAATGCTTGAAAGTTTTGGGATGAATATTAAAGAAGTTTGGAGAAAAATGACCAAAATGCATAACATTAAAGTTGAGGGACTAAACTATAAGAAAACATGAACTTTGTCTGTTTGGACTCGGTTAGCTGCGGCAAACAACAAAGTGGCCAGAGCTGTGGTTTGCCCACGTTGCCTGACCGCGGTCCACATTATCTTTTTTTTTTTTTTTTTGTTATGATTTTTTTAAAGTGAAACTAGGGGCATTTGTGTCATTTTGAATTAAAACAAGTTGAAGGGGTGTAAGACTATATAAAAATACAATCTTAGGTCAGATTAGGGGTTGTTGAAAAAGAGGAGGTGGAGGAAGAAAGACCAAAACTTTGAAGATTGGGAAGTGAAGACGGCGAACTCTTGGTACAAGATATTCAACTTTTTCTCTTTCTTTATTTAAATCCGGTTATGTATTACAAACTCTTTATGTTTTCTTTTTTCCGTATGATGAGTAGTTAAATTTATAGTTTGGATGAACGATGTAACCTAGTTTAGATTCTTTAATTTCAAAGCTCAAGTTTTAATTATAAATTAATTATGTATTGATCTTACTTCTTCTCGTATGCTTGAAATAATTGGTCATTATTTCATTGAATTGTGGACTGTAACAAACTTTTGAAAACATTATCAAAGCTAGTTGAAGTTAGTTGGTTAGTTACAAATTACTTGTAGTTATTTAATTAGCTAAATGTATACAAAGGCAACTACGCCAATCACTTGTAATTCATTCATTTTTCATTAGTAAATCAAATATAAGAACACTCAATTGAAGTTTTCTTCCTTTTCATTTTTCGTTCTGTGATTGATTGTCCATCTTGTAATATGGTATCAGAGCAAAGAATTTAAACCACTACAAACCATAATCACTAAGTTCTTCATACCTGTTAGTTTTAAATTTAGGGTGTTTGATTGCATACATTTTTCATGGAAAATGTCCATTTTCCATGTCTAACTTTTTGATTACCAATATTTTCCATGTAAAAATGGCCTTGTTTTCTTCAAAAACAAGGAAAATGAATTATTATGGGGGAGGGGGGATTGGTTTTTATTTTTCATGAAAGTTGGAATTCATTTTCTTTTCCACTTGTGGAATCAAACACACCCTTAGATAACAAACAACCTAGAAAGGGGGGTTGAATAGATCGTTACTGAAAGTTAATCTGAAACTGTAAATATTTTTTTATTTTAAAAATATAATGTTCACTTTAATGTTTTGATGTTGATGAAAGTTTGTTGAATATCAGAACATTGCACTGAACATTTCGCAAACGATTAAAACATTGATTAACACCGGATATAACATGGTGAACCCCTAAGGGAAACATCCACGGGCCCCCATACCATAGATAAATAAATCCACTCTTTTAAAACAGGTTACACACGTTTCAACTTTTTGAAATTACAATTTTAGACCTAATCTAAAACTTTATTAGTAATTTACAAAAAGTAAAACTTAGTTAAGAACAACAATAAAAGTTTCATGTTTTATATCTTCTTTAACTAGTCAAGTAATTCGGTCTTGATCTTGGTCCATTCCACGAGTGTCCCTGGATTGATTCCACAAATTGGAATAAGGAACAATCCTTATCTTGCCGCCAAAATAGCGTTCTCTCTCACAATAGATTTCTACAATGCTCAGTTTCTCATAGTTGTTCACAAAAATAGAATTTTTGATCGGGTTAGCACTTTTGAATATTTCTTTGGAACGCGCAACTCACAAATCATTTCCTCTTAAATGCTTAAGTATCTTTGCTTTCAAGGTCAATGAAATTTTTGGAATACCACATGTCTTATTTATAACAAAATAAGTTTTTCTAAACTTAATGACTTAGTATTTATCTTATACAGAATAAGTCTTTAAGTTTAAATAAGTTTTATAAAAGATAAGGTGAGATATATCACAAGAATATGAAAATAAATTCAGTTAGATATTTTCATTTAAGTAGATAAAGATAATATTTCAATATGTTATCTACTTAGAAACCTAGTTCAATTAGAATGCTTAACAAGCAATTAACTCAATTACTTATTTATCTGATAAGGAACAAGAGTTTTAGAATAACTAAAAATGATAAATAGATTGTGATAAGTATAGTATTAAGATTTTCAATCAATTACTAGATAATGACTGATTTCTAATTGGCTTACATCAATAAAAAAATATATAATTAAGTATGCCAGTAAAAACCGAATTCTCCAACAATCTCTCCATTTGACATCTCTTAATTACAAAACTTATATCAATTTTTTTTTAAGGTTAGCAAACAGGCAAATCGGATTCAAGAACATGAGATTCATTAAAAGCAAAAAATCTTAATTACCAAAATCAAGTTCAAGCTATTTAATTTAAAACAATTCATAATTACCAAGCAAAAACAATTACTAATTAAGAAAAAGCAATTCCTAATTTACTACTCCCCCTTTTCGTAATAAAGAGGGGCCAAAGGAAAAACGAAAGCAACCAAAGAAACTAAATTAAAGATGAGTCTGAAAGCAAAATAGAGAAAACGAACAACCACGTGATACTAAGTGTTACCCCTCTATAATATTAAATTCCATAAAAAAATCTCGATTTGAAATAAATTTGTGAAATTGAGCTTGTGCATCAAGAGTTCCAAATTTGTAATTCACAGGAGTGAAGACATGGTTACCTTTATGGAGCGTTCAACATAAACATCCTCATTAAGATCTCCATTTAAAAACGCAATTTTGACATCCATTTGAAATAGTTTAAATTTCATTTAGCAAACAATAGCAAGTAAAAGTCTTATAGACTATTATCTAGCAACATGAGTTTCTTCAAAGTTCAATCCTTCGATTTGAGTATATCCCTGGGCTACTAAGTGGGCTTTGTTTCTAAGTATAGTTCCATGTTCATCAAATTTGTTTTTGTATACCCATTTAGTTCCTATTATATTTACATTATTTGGTCAAGGGACTAAATTCCAAACCTTATTTCTTTCAAATTGGTTAAGTTCATCTTGCATGGCTAACACCCATTATTCATCTTCTAAAGCCTCTTTCACATATTTTGGTACAACATGAGGAATATAACACACATGACTTATCTTATTTGAAGCTTGCCTTTGAGTCACCATACCGTTATCCCAATTCTCGATGGCATTAGATGTGGGGTGTGCTTTTTATATCCCGTAGGTGCCACCTTCGGGTGCTCTGATCGTTGAATATGTGTGTACTATCAGCTGTAGCATTATTCTGTTCAGTTTGTTCTATCTGCTTAGTTGCATTAGTTTTGGCAACGTCTCCAGGAATGTTCTGACTTTCGTCAGTATCTTTTCCAACGTTCTGATGTTTGCTTGTTGCCTCAGATTTCTCTGTCAATGTCTGAATGACTTGTTCTCGTGAATACTTGGAAAAATCATTAGTATCATCCACTACAATATTTATTGATTCAATTATATTTTGAGAACGCATGTTGTAGACCCGGTAAGTCCAACTATTTTTAGAATATCCAAAAAATATCCCTTCATGACTTTTAGGATCCATTTTTCCTATTTGTTCACGATCATTTAGGATATAACATTTGCTACCAAAAGTGTGAAAATACTTAAGATTAGGTTTTCTGCCTTTCCAAATTGGTGTTGGAGATGTGCATGTTCTAATAGTAAATCTATTCAAAACATAACAAGCAGTACTGACTACTGCAGCCCACACTACTGTAGCCGACAATTTTACAGGTAATTTTCTATTGTTCAGAATTACCCTGGCCATTTCTTGAAGAGTTCTATTTTTTTTTCAACTACCCCATTTTGTTCTGGTGTCTTAAGGGCTGAATATTTATGAAAGATACCATTATTTTCACAGAAGTCATAAAAACTAGTATTCTCAAATTCTTTGTCATGGTCACTCCTAATTTTACCAATTTTTTGTCCATGATTATCCTTTTCAATGGTCAGTTTGGCAGAGAAAATTTTGAATCTTTCAAATGTGTCAGATTTTTCTTTTAAGAAGCTAACCCAGGTATATCTAGAAAAGTCATCAATATACACAAGAATGTACATTTTTCTGCCAATGCTTTCGACTCATATGGGTCCCATTAGATCCATATATATTAATTCAAGGACATTTGAGGTGGCCAGATAGTGGTTGTATTTATGTGATCCTCTAGTTTGCTTACCAAGTTGACATGGGCTACATATACCTTCAAGTTTGTCTTTCAATTTTGGTATTCTTCTTACAACATTACCTTGGCTTAATCTTACTAGATCTTTGTAATTAAGGTGCCCCAAGCATTGATGCAATAGTACTGTGGAATCATTTTTAGCTACAAAACATGAAAGACTATGATCAAGTAAATAGCATCTATCACTAGCTCTAGTTCGTGTCAACAAGAAAATATCTTTATTGTTTACAACCGTGAATATTTTTTAGTTAAAAATAATAGTAAGATTATCATCACAAATTTGTTTCACACTAATTAGATTTGCTTTTAGGCCTTCAACAAGAAGAACATTTGTTAAAGATGGTGAGCCTTTAATTATTATAGATCCAGTCACAATTACTTTACTTTTACACCATCACCAAAAGTGACGATTCGACTTCCAAAATAGTTTTCAAAATCAGACAAGAGGGATTGATTTCATGTCATATGCCTAGAGCTTCCACTGTCAAAATACCAAGAACTAGTTATAAACGCATGGAATTTCAGATCAACCACATAACAGTTCAAGTCAGTTTTCTTCAACCATATTTGTTGGATTTTAGTTTGACTTATTTTATTTGGTAAAAGGTTTCTCAAGTTCATGCTAGTTCTACAAATAGTTTTTTTGTGCTTAGGTGGATAATTTGAGATGCTAGCATGCATTTGTTCTATCTTACCACATATTGGACAAGTAGGAGATGAGTGTATGTTACCTTTAGATTCACCTTTGGTTACCTTGTCAACAGTTTCTGTAATTCCTAATTCTTTCAACGATTACAAAGTTAGTTGATATCAGAATGTTATCTAGAACATCCGAACATGTTTATGTTATTCCTTTGATAAACGTGATTTTCTTTGCTTCCTTATCTTTTCCATGCTGAGTATATCCTAAACCAAGTCTGATATTGGTGGTTCTTCCATAGCTTGGCACCTCGTTCAGTCGAGCAACTCCAATGGTCAATTGTTTGTTTGCTTCCCTATTTTGTTTCAATTCTTCCTGCAACTAGTCAAAGCCTTTGGATTGACCCGAATGTCATCAGCTCTAACGATCAGCTCCAACGATCGGTTCTATGTCAGAACGTTCATGTCATTCATGAAAAAGATCAGATAATTCAGAATTAGAAATAGAGCATGCTATAAATGAAATATCTTGAGTATTAGAAACTTTCCCATCTCTTGATTTATCATCGGTTGATTCTTTGTCCTCGCCAAGTTACATTCATGGCCTTTTTACCAAATATTTTCTTTTTATTATTGGCACATTCAGGGATAATGTGACCATATGCTTACAAGTATAGCACTGTATACGATTTATGTTTTCTTTAGAGGATTTGATGAACTCTGTCTATTTTGGTCAGGATATTTCTTTCTGTATGATCCCTGATTTTTTGCTGATTTAAATCTTTGAGATCATTTCAAAAATTTGCCAAACTGTTTGGTAATTAATCCAATATCAATATCTGAATCACTTTCATCGCATTTATCTTTTTCTTCCTCAACTCGAAATGCTATGTCTATAGCTTTTTCTTTCTTTCTTGTACCAATGTTTAGTTCATAAGTCATTAATGACCCAACCAACTCTTCAATTTTAATCTCGTCTATGTCCTTTCTTTCTTCAATTATGGTCACCTTGGAGTGAAACCTATTTGGCAAAGACCGCAGGACCTTTCTGACCAATTTTGACTCTGAATATCTTTCTCCAAAGGCATGTGCTTGATTTGATATGTCACACAACCGAGCATAAAAATCTTTGAATGCTTTATCATCCTTCATGCATAGGTTTTCAAACTCTATGATGAGCATTTGTAGTTTAGACGATTTCAACTTGGATGTTCCTTCATGTGCGATTTGTAGGATCTCCCAAGCTTCATTTGCTATCCTGTAATTAGATATTGGCCTTAATTGATTAGCATTTACAAAACCAAGAATAGCGTTCAAGGCTTTGCTATTATTGAAGTCAGCAATTACACATTGTTCACATGGTTTTTCCATTTCAATATTATTTTCAATGATAGTGGTAGGACTATAACTTCTAATGATAGAATGCCGTGATTTATCATCTAGAGCTTGAATGTAAATAGTCATACGGATTTTCCAATAATTATAGTTTGTTCCATCTAAGAATAGTAGTCGAAAAGAAGCACTGTCCATACCTAGATTCATAGGATTTCACTTTCTAAATGTGAACCCTCTCTGATACCAATTGTTAGTTTTAAATCTAGTTAACAAAACACATAGAAGAGGGGTTGAATAGGTTGTTACTGAAAGTTAATCTGAAACTTTAAATATTTGTTTAAAAAAAACACACAATGTTCACTTTAATGTTCTGATGTTGATAAAAGTTTGTTGAACTTTAGAACATTGCACTGAACATTTTACAATTCGAGACAGTTGATATGTAAGACAATTAAAACATTGATTAACACCGGATATAAAGTGGTAAACCCCTATGGAAAACATCCACGGACCCCCATACCACGGGTAAATAAATCCACTATTTTAGAACGAGTTACACACGTCTCACCTTTAAATTACTATTTTAGACCTAATCTAAAACTTTATCAACAATTTACAAACAATAAAACTTTCCTGTTTTATAGCTCCTCTAATTAGTCAAGGAATGCAGTCAAGTACTTCGGTCTTAATCTTGGTCCATTCCACGAGTGTCCTTGGATTGATTCTACAAATCAGAATAATGACCCAGTCCTTATCTTGCCACCAAAATACTGTTCTATATCTCAATAGATTTCTACAACGCTCAGTTTCTCAGAACCGTTCACAAAAATAGATTTTTTGATCGGGTTAGGACTTTTGAATATTTCTTTGGAATGCACAACTCACAAATGATTTCCTCTTAAATGCTTGAGTATCTTTTCTTTCAAAATCCATGAAATTCTTGGAATACTACCTGTCTTATTTATAGCAAAATAAGTTTATCTAAACTTAATGACTTAATATGTATCTTATACAAAGATAAAGACAGACTAAGTCTTTAAGTTTAAATAAGTTTTATAAAAGATAAGGTGAGATATATCACAAGAATATGAAAATAAATTCACTTAGATATTTTCATTTAAGTAGATAAATAGAAAGATAATATTTCAATATGTTATCTATTTAGAAACCTAGTTCAATTCGAATGCTTAACATGCAATTAACTCAATCACTTGTTTATCTGATAATGAACAAGATTTTTAGAACAACTAAAATTGATAAATAGATTGAGATAAGTATAGTATTAAGGTTTCCAATCAATTACTAGATAATGGCTGATTTCTAATTCGCTCACATTAATAATAAAATATAATTAAGTATGCCAATAACAACCGGATTCTCCAACAATACCTATTTCTTCATATTAAATTGATCATGACATGAGGAGGAAATAGAGCTCTTAACACTGGAAATAATGTTGCTGTAGTTGGAGAAAATATTTTTACTACGTTGGAGACTCCAAATCGAGTGCTCACAGATGATTCCACCAATCTATTTTACCTCAGCAATGGTGATCATCTAGGTCTGAATCTAGTATCAACTGTCCTTGTAGGTAGCAACTACAATTCCTGACACAGAGCAATGAATATGGCATTGATTGCTAAAAATAAAGTATGTTTCGTCGATGGAACAATCACCATACCTTCAAATGATGATCCTACATTTAATTACTGGTCTAGATGCAATTCAATGGTCATGTCTTAGGTTTTACATGATGTATCCAAAGATATTGCAGAAAGTGTGATGTATATTGATAATGGAAATGAGATGTGGAAGGATCTCCATGATCGATTTCATCATAGCAATGGACCATGAGTTTTTCATATTAAACAAATGTTAAATGCTCTTTCACAAGGTTCAAATGATGTAAGTAATTACTTTACTAAACTCAAAACACTTTGGGCTGAATTGAGAGAATTTAGACCATTTCCAACTTGTCAATTTGGTGGAATGAAGGATTTGATGGATTATCAACAACAAGATTATACCCTCCAATTTCCCATGAATCTGAATGATTCTTATGATCAAGTTAGGGCTCAAATCCTCATGATGGATCCCTTACCTTCCATTAATAAGGTATTCTCTGGTTATTCAAGAAAAAATGTAGAGTAGCTTAACTCACTCTCCAATTCTACCAAGTACCAAGTACAGCTACTTATGGAGCTTCTCCTAACAATCCTAATAGCTTCAAATGAATGAAAGATAAGCCAACATTTACTCATTATGGATATCTTGGATACACCATTGACAAATGCAACAAACTCCATGGATATCCACCTGGCTGGAAATTAAGGAACAAAGACACCACTGATGTGGGAAAAGAAAAGCAAGATAATTACCAGAATTATTCTCATAACACTTCAAGACATACCAAACCCTCAGCTAATCAAGTTTCCATGGACCAGTTCAAGACACTGAAGTTGGAAACAATGCTTCAACTAATACTATCATCCAATCAATGTCAACAGCTGATTTCATTCCTCACTAGTCAGCTGCAAAATATCTCACAAGAATCCTCATTTCAACCTTCTTGCTCAGAACGTTTCTAGTATAACTTCTTCTATACCTAGTTATGCTTGGATTCTTGATACATGAGCAACACATCATGTATGCCATGATTTGAGTTTCAGGTCCTTTAATGAATCTCTTTTTGCCTCAATGTGCCCTTGCCTAATGATCAAAAGGATAATATTTCCAAAGTATGTACAATAATACTTACTCCCCAAATTATGTTGTCCAAAGTTCTATATGTGCCAAGTTTTCTAAACAACCTAATCTCAGTCAGTGCTCCTACTATAGATGGTTGTTGTTCTTTGATTTTCATTGTTGATTGTTGTGTGATTCATGGCAAATCTCCAACCTGTCATATTGGGAAGGGTAGAAGGATTGGCCATCTATACTACCTCGGTCTTTCAACCTTGAAGAATAAAAGTGAAAGCATCAACCCTCTTGATATTTTTATCTCATCTACATCATGTAATGAGGACCTATGGCATTCTAGACTTGGACACCACTCATTTGTAATAAAACATCAGCAAGACAAAGGATTAATACAAACACACAATTGAGAAAAATTTCCATTGTTCTATATGTCATTTTGCTAAGCAAAAACGTTTACCATTCAATTCAAGCAACAATATTTCAGATAATATTTTTGATCTTTTACATATTGAAATTTGGGGCCCTTCTCATATGATTACTGTCAATGGAGTCAATTATTTTATTACTATTGTGGTTGATTGCTCAAGACATACTTGGACTTATCTACTCAAAAACAAATATGATGTTCAAGAAGTGATCCCACAATTCTTTAATTTGGTCAAAACACAATATGGTGTACATATTAAATGTGTGAGATCTGATAATGCAAAGGAACTTAGATTCTCATATTTTATTTTATTTTTTAATCAAGATTTTTTATTGAAGCAAGGTGTTATACATCATTTTTCTTGTGTGGAGAGGCCATGGCAGAACTCAGTCATTGAAAGGAAGCAGCAACATCTCTTGAATGTAGCAAGGGGCATTATTATTTGAGTCAAGAGTTTCACTTGGATATTGGAGAGATGTAGAGTTAACTGAAACACATCTGATCAATAGGCTGCCTTTTCATCTGCTCAAGCTCAGAACACCTTTTGAAATTCTACATTCAAAAGCTCCAAACTACAAACATCTTAGAACATTTGGCTACCATTGCTATGCATCTACAATACCCAGTTCAAGACATAAATTCACTTCTAGATCAAAGGCATGAATTTTGCTTGGATATCCACCTAGTATGAAAGCTTATAAGCTATTGGACATTGAATAAGGAAGAACTTTTATTTCCAAAGATGTTGTGTTCCATGAGGCATATTTCCCTTCTTTGAGAAATCATCTTTAGAAAACTTATCTCAACTTCTATCAGAAACTGTGCTACCACTTCCTTATAATCCTAACTCATCTTTTCAATTTGACCATCATGTTCTTGTTTAGAATGGTCCTTCCAGTGAACTAGTAGACCTTCATGTTCTTGAACCATTAAATGGCTCCTCCAATAAACCAGTAGACCATCATGTTTTTGAACTAGCAAATGGCTCCTCCAATGAACCAGTAGTCCACACAAGGTCCATCAGATTAGTTGAGAAGCCTAATTACCTTCATGACTATCATTGTGGGGCTATAACAACAAAAAATTCTACTATACATCCACTCTCTCAAGTATTGGGATATGACAAGTTGAGCAACAATTTTAAAGTGGCTGTTATATCACTTTCTACAGATTTTGAGCCACAACATTACTCACAAGCTTGTGGTATAACTAAATGGAAAGCAGCCATGGCAGCAAAATTGAAAGCTCTTGAAGATAACCACACTTGGTCTATTGTTGAACTTCCTTAAGGCCATACATCAATTGGTTGTAGGTGGGTCTTCAAGATAAAGCACATGTCTGATGGAACCATACAAAGGAACAAAGCTAGGCTTGTAGCAAAAGGATATACTCAACAATAAGTGGTGGATTATTTTGATACATTTGCTCCAGTAGCAAAATTAGTTATTGTCAAGCTTCTACTAGCTCTAGCATCAATTTATGGCTAGTCCCTTGCATCAATTATATGTCAACAATGCCTTCTTGCATGGTGATTTACTTGAGGATGTGTATATGACTCTTCCATCTGGACATAGTCCTAAGGGAGAGACTAATACACTCAAAAATCTTGTTTGCAAATTGAATAAATCTTTATATGGCCTCAAACAAGTCTCTAGACAGTAGAATGCTAAATTCACAAATGTTTAATTAAGGCAGGATTTATCCAATCTGACACAGACCCTTCTTTGTTCATCAAAATGAGTACTTCAGTTTTTATTGCTCTATTAGTATATATGGATGGCATAATAATAGCCAGCAACAATGAGGTAGCAATTGGGATGTTGAAGCAATCTTTGGATTCAAATTTTAAATTAAAAGATTTAGGACCTCTTAGATTCTTTCTTGGATTAGATATTGCTAGGTTTCCAAGTGACATATCAGTATCTCAAAGACCATATGCACTACAATTATTAACTTAGGCAGGATTCTTGAGATGCAAACCAACCAACACTCCAATGGAAGCAAATTCGAAGTTAAGTCAAAATGATGGAGAATTGATAAGTGATCCATCCATGTACAAGAGATTAATATGAAGGTTGTTGTATCTTACGATCACTAGACCTGATTTAACATACTCAGTTAATAGATTGAGCCAATTTCTAACAAAACCAATAGAACCTCATTTGACAACATCTCATAGGATCCTTCAATACATTAAGTCCACACCACGACAATGACTCTTCTATCCTTCCAAATCTGGTACTTCTTTGAAGGACTATGCTGAAACAAACTTTCACTTACATGTTCACAGATGCAGATTGGGGAGCTTGTCCTGACACTAAAAGGTCCATATCTAAATATTATGTATTCCTTGGTGATTCATTGGTATCTTAGAAGTCTAAAAAGTATAATACAGTGTCTAGATCATCAGCTGAAGCAGAGTACAGATCAATGACAAATGTAACATGTGAATTAAATTGGCTATTATCCTTACTAAAAGAATTTGGTGTTGAGCATTCCAAATCCGCGGTGTTGTATCGTGATAATCAAGTTGCATTACATATAGCAGTAAATCTAGTTTTCCATGAGAAGACCAAACATATAGAGATAGACTTCATCTAGTTGGAGAAAAGGTTCAAGCCACGGTGTAGAAGACCTTACACGTTTCAAGCAGAAATCATATTGTTGATGCCCTTACCAAAGCATTACAACCTGCACAATTCAGAGAATTAGTTTACAAGATGGGACTAATTAATATCTATGATCTATCTTGAGGGGGAGTCTTAGAAACATTATCAAATCTAGTTAAAGTTAGTTAATTAGTTAAATGTATAAAAAGGCAACTACACCACTCACTTGTAATTCATTAATTTTTCATCAGTAAATCCAATATAAGAACACTCAGCTGAAGTGTTCATCCTTTTCATTTTTCATTCGGTGATTGATTGTCCATCTTGTAATACAAACCGAGAGATAAATTATTAATCTAGACCAGATAGTAAAATTCGACGATTGGATAAAAGGTAGAGATATGCTTTTGTTATTGTTGCGGTCTGAAATTGAATTCTTATGAGATTTAATGCATCTAGTTAAGGATTATTTTGACTTTATATAGAGATATAGTGAGTTGACTTAATTAGAAATGACTAATTTGAATTCAAGAGAGGTAAATTATGTTAAATTCGTGAACTCGACCGAGTACAACATTAGGAAGAAATCTTGAGATAAGATATTAGATATAACAACTATGGTGAATTCCTGAATCCAAACGCTTTAATAATCATATTTGATAAATTATTGATATTTACGTTTACACTATTTCCATACATTAATAGTTATAGATTAATTCTTCCAATAAATGTATTTTAAAGTGTTTTTAAAAAATTAGGATAAGGATTAATTTAGCTAGTTAATAAATAAGATAGTTTTCGTGGGAACGATAATCCAGACTCATTAGGTCCACTTTATTAATTGTTAAGAATATTGTGCACCTTTAGTTATTTTAACAAAAAGTTTTTTACCATAAAAACCTGAAGTAATTTACGTAGAATGAGTTGAAATTGAAACAACAAAGATGACTTGAATTGGTAAAGGATTACGATTGTGATATTCACTACTACCTAGACAAGGCGAATGTAGTTGCAAATATCTTGAGCAAAAAGTGTAGGTCAGGCAACGATGATCCTGACAATTCAATAGCCTTTGTGGGATTAATGGGTCCACCGCCGATGGTAATCGCCCAAGAGTGGGTGGGTTTGCATTAAAGTTGATATTGCTAAAGAAATTCCAAATTTCATTTGGGTGACGTTTGAGGAAGAGGACATGGATTTTGGTATAAAAAAAATAGATTATCAAAAAACTCCCAAAATATTGCCAAAATTGTAAACACGTTGAACATGGTTTTGAGGATTGTAAATCAGTCATGGCTAAAAAGTCCAAAGGTAATTTTGGGAATGTAAAAGATAGGTCGGCTATATAAATTCTTGATAGGAAAATAGAGTCAAGAAGTTTTACACTTTTAGGAGTCTAAGCACAACAAAATATACGACATGTGAGACTCGTGACCGCGAGGTCTCTTCTGCATCAGCATTTTTGCTGTTACTTTAGCTTTCTCCTTGTTTTTACTTCGGTTCTAATTCTTTTTTTCTCTGCTATTTTGATTATAGTGCTTTATTAGCATATAACATCATCAAATCTCCATTTCGATCTTCTTTCCATCTCCATCTCTATCTCATCATCTCTTGTTAAACTCGAGTAGACTCAAACAAAATGTACAAGTCAACGCATATAATAAGTGTACAAATCATAGTTATCAACACCCCTAAACTTAAACCTTGCTAGTCTTTGAGCAAAAACAGAGAACAAAAATTAAACTATGGTCGAGACACATATCTCTAAAACACTAATTAACTATGTGGATTATCTCAAATATTTTTCTCAAATAGATTATCTAAGCACATGATCCAAACAAACTTTCAAACATAATGAAAAATATGCATTAACTTCACATGTCCCACACACCTTACATTCAATTCTTTGAATACGTGTGTGAAGACTGATTTTTTAACTGGTTAAACTTTGATGAAGCATTCCATCTCCTTCTAATAACTTCTACAGTCTTGATTGTGTTTGCATGTTCATCTATGACGCTTACTTTACATTATGGTTAGCTTGAACCATGATTGAATTGTGTGAATCAGTTATGTGTTTAATTGGATTTGTGTTGGATGTTTATGCTTGTATTACCTTATATGAGTAAGTTGGGTGTAACAATGCTAGGCTCCTAATTTTTTTTTTCTTTTTATAAATAAAAAGAAAATAAATAAATGATATATTTATCTGGATTATATGTGTTAAATTTATGTGTATTGTTTGGTACATCGAACAATAATAGAGTAGATTTGATTAAGATAGATACTGTTAGATGGATAGAATGAAAGTGGATAAAATTATGTAAGATGACAATCTAATGTTTGGCTTTCGAGTGTTTGTTCCTTCACTTCAACTCTTGATTATCACTTAAATACACCTTAAACTTCTTGATTTTATCTTATTTATTATGTTTCAATGTTCGGTTCATAATCTTCACTTTAAAACTTCAACTTATTCTCATATTCTTGTCGATTCCATTAATGTAACTTGAGTTTGTGGATTTTATCCTACAATCAAGAAAATGAGCTAAAAGAGAAAGATTTAAGCTTTGAAGGGAGCCTGGGTCAACAAGCTTCCTAATGCCTTGTGGGCCTATCGGACCACAAGTCGGATGAGAAATGACAAGATACATTTTTCATTAACTCATAGAACTGAGGCTATGACGTCAGTGGAGGTTGGGCTACCATCGCCTCGACAAATCCAGTATAATGAAATGTTGAATGAAATTTTAAGTTAGTCAATGCTCGGTTTCTTGGACGAAGTTAGAGAACAATCACAAGCAAGATTGGCGGCCTACTTGAGGAAAATGGCTAAATATACAATTTCAGGATGAAGAACTATTTTGGGTCGGACACCGAAATTTTAGGAAGGTCTTCTAGGCAACGAATGAGGTAACTTCACGTACACGAATGAGGTAACTTCACGTACCCTAGGACCAAACTAGAAAGGTCCTTTCCATATTACGTCTGAAGGCCACCCTAGAACATATAGAATTGAAGGCTTTGGTGGATGAAGTCACCCCATCCTTGGAATGTTAAGCATCTCCGTATATACTAACAATGATCTGGCATGTCCGCATATTGAACATATTTAGATCCTTAGGCAAATGCTTATCTGTTGTATCCATGTTAATATTTTTTACGGAATGAAGATTACTTGTTTTGAGCATGACTGAAGTTGAATGCTTAGATTTTAAATCGGTATTTACTCTCAAATTCGTGCTACCTAATGTCAATAAATGTAACTGAACAAATTAATTGAAAAACAAGTGTTGTAAAGAAAATGCTTGTATTGAATTGATGAAGAAGACTACTACAACATTTTTACATTATCAAAAAGAGGAAAAAACCCCCCACTGCCTCTATAGGGTCGGCATAATGAAAGCCCAACTCCTTCGTTTGTGGTTTGTGTTGAAAAAAATTTTCCTTCAAACTTCATCGCACTTCGTCTTATTTCTGAGAACCCAAAAATGTGATTTTGCAGAGAGTCCAATAGTTTTCAGAGTACAGTAAGTTTTTTAAATTCAGTTTTGTTATGTCTACAATTTTTCATTTTTTGAAGAAAATTATTTGTAATTACTGATTTCCTAAAGTTTTTTTTTTTTTTTACGCAGAAGAGGAATCGACGTTGTTCACTATGAAATGCTTTCATTGGGGGATTTTTTTGAGAGAATGAGGATCGTGTTTTATTCTCATGGCAAGGCTGATTACAATGACGAGATTGATTCCGATTTTTTTTTTCGAAGTTTGAAGTAGACGTTATTAATGAGGCTCTAGGGTTTTCTCAATTGATAGGATATGTGTACAGGAGGCCTAAGTTGTCCCTCGTCGATGGGCTGATACAATTGATGAGTGACAAAAATATATTAAGATTGCATAAGGACCTTATTTTGTGTAGAATAATAGGCGTGTATTTTATTCCACCACTAACACTACGCTTAAACATTACTTTTGAGAAACGTGTAGAAAATAGTGAAGTAGATGATAGTGTTGAAGTTGATGTGGAAAAAATACATTTATGGACACAAATTGAGCCAATTGTGGAAGAGGTTGAGGAATGATGCAATGAAGGAATTTTTGAAGTTGAAAGAGAAAGTAGTTGTTCAATAGATATTGCAAGAAGTCAGCCATTATCGGATTCACAGCTTCCTGTTACATCACAAGAAGATGGTGGTGGTAATAGGGAGAATGCAGAAGAAGTAAGGTAGTGGGAGGATATATTAACTAGTAATCAAGACTTTGGGATTCAATTTGATGATCTATTTGACTTGAATGTAGGGTTTGATGATCATGGAGTATAGTTGATGATCACCTAAGTGAAAGAGGTGGGGTTAGACAACATAGTGACCAATAGAATGAAGAATGTGAGTTTTGAGAAGATAATGAGCAACATAATGGAGAAAGTGTTATGGGAGGATATGGTGAAGAACATAATAAAGAAGCTAATGTTGGAGATTGTGGTGAACAATAGAATGAACAAGTTGGTGAACAACAAAATGAAGAAGCTGATCGTGGTGTTGATCCAAACGACCACGATAACTTCAACGATTCAAACTATGAGCAAGAGGTTCCAATTTTAAACGATGATGCCAATTTCAAGACACGTTACACTTGGGATGATGACAGACCAATAGTACAAGAAGTCATTGGCGATGATTATTTCGATGAGTTGCGGAGTTTAGACAGTGATGAAGAATGAAATGAGGAAAAAAAAAAGCAGCGTGATAATGTCTACCCAGGTAGAGCTGACAACGCAGACCCACAATTTGATAAATGTATCTAATTTTCAATTATTGTCCCCATTCTTTTACTTCTTAGCATTTTCAGTCCCTACTTAACTTACAAACTAGCATTACATTGTTCATTGAGACTTGATCACATAAATGCAGGTTTGAAATTTGAAAGCGAGTCACAGTTGAAGAGCTTGATCAAACAATACTCGGTGAAGCACGGTAGAGCTATCCAGTTTATTAAGGATGACAAAATTTGATTAAGGGTTAAATGTGTGGAGGGTTGTCCATGGGTGTTATGTGCAAGGGTAATACCAAAGACATCTACATTCCGGATCAACACACTAGACATGAATCACGATTGTGGCATGGTTTTTTAGAATAAGTATTCAACTTCGATGTACTTTTCGACAAAGTATATGGACATGTTTAGAAATCATCCGAATTTGACATTCAACAATTCCAATGACATGATAAAGAAAGATTGTGTTGTGAATGCATCAAGGTCCCAATTCTATAAGGCTTAGACAAGGTGTTTGGAGGCAATGAGGGTCGAAAAAAATTGTCTTTGATCAATGCAAAATTGTTGTTTTTTGCTTCAATGTTGATATATTTTGATGTAAATCAAGTTTAGTTATTACGATGTTGCTGACATTTTGTTGGTTGTGAATTGTGGGATATCATTGAATATGTTTAAATATGTTCAATTTTTCTTTCGAAAGGTCTAGCAGTGTCGGTCCCCATCCTTTTACAATTTGGTGGCGTATGTCCCCAACATATATATGCAATCACAACATAAGTTCCCATTCTTTAACTAAACTCTTAACTACTATCCCATTCTTTTACATAAAGTCATAGCATAGATCCCCCAAAATGTCATAACAGCTATAACATCTTTAATACTACATTTCGTACATTTATTCCATTGAAGATTAGACAATAATAGCACGTTAACTTCATTTAATTTATTCCATTCAAAATTAGAACATAACATCATCAATTTCGTACATTCATTCCATTTTACTACGTCTACATAACCTACTACACCAATATCCAGGCTAGAATCAACAAAGTTATAGCAAAAATAATACAAGCTCGACTACACCCAGCTATCGATGTTTCTTTTTGTGCTCGAATGTCACCGTTATGTATTTCTAGTCCCATTCTATGCTTATATTGTTATGTTGTCATATTCAAATATTATATTATCATCTTCAAATCTGCCAATCTTATATTCTCTTCTTATAATGTAAAATAATCGCATTAACCTCAACAAACTTGGAAGTACTTCCATTGATCGATCACACGTGGGTGGGTCATACCACACAAAGCATCGACAACGATAACCCTACAAAAAGACACATTAACATTAGGGATAGGACAAAAAAATCAACCATTTATGCTAGACAAACAATCTTCTTCTTGGGTTCGCATCAGTCCAAAAAGTATTCATGAGATTACCACATATGCAGGTTCTACCTTTGATATCTTTGTTACAATGGTACAACACATAAAAAAAAAAAAATAGAAGATGGAAGAAAGATGAAAACAATTTAAGAGAGAAGACAGATGAGAGAGGAATTAACAAATCTAGACGTGAACACATTAATATGAGATTTTCATTCCATTAGACAATTGGAGAGAAGTAAGAAAGTGTCTTAGGTAACTTGACTAAAATGTTCTTGTGTTTAAAAGTCAAAAACACTACACCTGACCTAGTTGAACAGTTTCTATGAATAGAGACCATATGTAAAAATTAATGAAAAAATGTTACTCATATCTGTAAATAACATAGAATAAAGATAATATTGTTACAAAAGTGAAAGAATGAAGACTGAATTTAATTTATCCTATTATTTAATACGCCAACATATATTTTTCACTTCGTATAAATATATAAAATAACAATTTGATATAAGTAACTAGTGTGACAAATAAATTAATATTTTTTACGTATTAATAGTAATTTTGTTAATAGTTAAATTTCATTAAATTATAATTTCTCGTAAAAATTCAATTAGAACTTTTTAGAAAAGTTCAAAATTAAAGTAATTTTTCTAAGCCATTTTTATAATAAATTCTTTATACAGAATGAATATTACTAAAAACTCAATGATTCAATTGTTTCTAGCAATGATTTGGTATCATTGTCATCGTGCTCAACTTAGAAAAGATTCCGGGTGCGGATGCTTCTTATGATGCTCTCAGCCCAATATACATAGGTCAGCATTGCAATTTGAGTACAATAGAAAGAAAGTAGAAACGAGAAGAATATTAAGCAGCAAAATCGACCAAGAATAAAGACACCAATCATACATTCCAGTCTCCGCTACAACACATTTTCAGTTATAGGTTTGCAAGCCTTGTTCCAGAATATTTCCCTCTAAAATTCTGTGTCAAAGCACGCTACCATGATCTTTGAAACCATAGACCTTGCAAATGGGATATAGCTTAAGCTGTACCTGTAAATAAAACAAATGAGCACTTAGTTTCAGTATGAACGTCTCAATAAACATTAAAGGACAGTATAAGCAAATCGAACAAGGACAATGATCACTTGTTCCATTGAACAGCACTTAGTCCACTTAGGGACCTTAATCCAAAATAGGAGAGGGAAAAAAGAGAAGATTTCTGAAACTTTATTAATGATAATCGCACTGCAAATACATTCCCCTCTAGATGATACTTGTAAGCCTCAACTAAAAATCGCAAAAATCAAGCATGGGTCCTATGAATTAAAATGATCTGAGGAATTATATAAACAACACCGATATATTTAAGTAAGAACTGCAAATGTTCATTAACCCAAGGAAATTTTTTGTATATTTCCAGGCACAAAAAATCCATATTCACAAGAAAGAAATGGGCTTCAAACCCACCCCTACTCAACAAAAGAATTAAGTAAAAGAATGGTCCAGTTGACATACTCAGATAAAACAATGGTTTTAGACATACCAAATAAGCGCACCAAACTCCAGTATAATTGCCAAAAGTGTCAACAGCTTGTTGTGGACCTATTCAAATGTAGAAGACATTAACACATGGAAAATTTGGGGGAAATATGAAAATATGAAAGGATTATAGAATAGTATCACTCACATATACAGCACAAAAAAGTGCAACAATGATGCTAGCAATATATAGAGCTGTAGCATAAATACGAACAGGGTCAAGCATCATTGCCACTTGTCGTTTGGGGCCTATAAGAAATCCTGTGCTGCCACAGAAAAGACCCAAATTAGCAAAAATAGACCACTGAGAATGAGAGAAGAATGAAAAATTGTGTGGCTGGCTGTACATTTAATTGAAAACAAATTATGAGAATAAAATAACAGAAAGACAGATCTGACAAATGAGATCTGGAAGATTAAGTTCGCAGAGACTTTGACAATCAGAGAAAGGGCAATGTTACTACAATGAATGAGGATAGGTGTTGAAATAGGACTTCCCCTCCTTATCGAGAGAGCGCGAAAAGGAAATTCAAAATAGAGTTGTGGATAGTTTTAAAAAGGATAGAAAACAAGCTCTTGATGTCTTTAACAGAGGTCACCAGACCATCTAAATGGAAAGATAGTGATAGTCATGCATTTTGTGAGATATTGTGAATTGGTAGACCTTGAAGATCAAGAAATGAAGAAAAAAGGGCCAGAACTGTACTAGAGGGAAGACAAGATATGAACAGAATAGAATTGTGGTCAAACAACTATGGAAATTTACCTAATCAGCAACTTCTTTTCTTTTCTATTTTATTTGTGTGTTAAACCGAGGGGAAATGAAAATTAAAATAGAAAAAAGATATCTTACAGCTTAAAACTTCATTTGTTTCAATAATAAACTAACAGCTATTGACATTCATTCATTCAAGTAAAGGATGGCTGAAAGAAGTATTTCCAGATTTTTAAAACATGAATTAATTATGTGAAGTTATATCATATTTAATGCAAATTATTGAGGGGATAAGCAGCTGGAATGTTTACTTGTAATGCTCACTATAAATCGTTTCACGTTATGGTCCAACAACTATATTCATGCTTTTAATATATATATATATATATATATATATATATATATAGAATGTGTGTAAAGTATGGTGCAAATCTGTACACATCACTTTATCATTACACAACTATTTTCAAATTCAAGAACCAACGCTACAAAACGTTACTAAAAAGATGTGAAAGAAATGAAATAAAAAATTAAAAAAAAAAATCAAATTGTGGAAGAAGTGAATGCTGTTGGAGATTTTGGTTTATAGGGATTTGGCAAATTTAGACTGAAAAACTATTAGATACCTAGCTGCGGCAGCAGACTATGGGATGATCAAAAGATTAAAAACCTAGCTTGAAATTCTGACATTGAAGGAACCACAAGGATAAGAGCAAAAATAGCCCGCATAAACATTGGTCAAATGTGAGAGCAAAATAGATTCTATCCAAACAAATGATCAGACAGGTAAAATTTAAGTTATTGGCCAGATAATGCTCTTGACAAGTTGATGTGGAAAAGAACCTATTTGGATAGCATTAGGTAAATCATATGAGTCTATAAATCAAAATTCAGCTACTACATCATATGTTAAACCCCTAGAATGTCAACATTTTTGGTGTTCATTTATACTTATAGCGTGTAAACTATGCATATTAAAGATACATGGGTAAGGGACTTCCTATTCTTAGATTGCAAGTGTTCCATGCATCCCTGTAAATCGAAGTTGTTATTATCATTTCAGTTCTATTTAAATTCCTGCATATAAAATCATTCAAGTTGACAAGGCAGGTTTTTCCAATGGTACATCACATTCTTATGCAGTTGAGAGAAATGGACGTCTTATGGATATCTAAGTATCTCAGATGCATTTATGTAATGGTTAAATCTAAAAGGGCATATAATATACTGAAACTCGTAGTATGTCAAAACAAGCTCCAAAATTAATTTATTTTTATTCATCCAAAACAAGCTCCAAAATTAATACCACAAAACTCACTAATTCAGCTCAAAAAGCTCTCTTCTTTTTTTTTTTCCTACCTGCCATCACTATCTTTGACAACAGAATTGTAGGATAAAAATGTTAGGCTTGTTAGAAGTACCTATGTATATGTGTCATGTCTTATGAAAAGGGGGATCGTATGTGTATATATATTGTGGAAATGTGAAGAATATGACAGCTGAATAATTCTTATTCCGCTAAATAAAACACAAGTGATTATTTCTTACTACCCCATGCAACTAGATTTCCCCACACATACGTACAATATCCTGAGATTGAGATCCGATCATTTACTGAGCTAGCCCAATCAGCATCACTAAAGAGTTCAATGTCTCCTCTTTTTCAAGTATAAGCATTCGCCAAGCATTAGCTTGAAATATCTCAAAATTCTAAAAACTACCTTCATGTGATCTTCATTTAGATTATTCATGAATTGACTTACCGCACTCACGGAGAAGCCAATATCAAGTCTAGTGTGGGACAAATAAATGAGTTTCCCAATGAGTCTTTGATATTTGCCCTTGTCTACCAATATTTATTCAAGTATTCTACGTCTGTCCCGTGAAGTTGTTGCACCAAGTGGTGATCCAGCCTCCCATGTGTCAGCAATGTGTTCTAAAATGCACAATTATATTGAACAGGTACATGTTATTATATGGAGAATTCTCTATTAATATAAATCTTCTCTTAATTGAGTTCTTCATAGAGAAAAATAAAGGGGAAAAAAAAATTGGTTTCCCCTTTAACAAGTCTCAAAGAGAAGCTATCCAAGCTAAATATAATGAAAATCTCCAAGAAATGCGTTTCCAATATTTATTCCTTGATTTGTTTGAAATGATTATTTTAAAAATAAATAAATAAATAACATTACCCCTTCTCTGAAACCTTTGTGGCTTTGTCAATGAAGTCTCTATTACTACTATACTATGAGTACTATACTTTGGATAACCACTTATTGTCGTCAAATCCTACTTCCTCATATTCAACCTCTTCAACAAATTTAAATGCTTAGTCATCTGTTGCCTTTTAAATTTAGTCTCACACTCTCACTTAGTACACCATTACAAGGATATTTCAAATATTCACTAACTAAGGGTGGCAATGGACCGAGCCTGAGCTCGGCTAGTGATCCACTAGGGGGCTCGGTTCAGCCCATGACTCATGGGCCGGGCTGGGCCGGCAGCTTGGCTCTTTTTTTTTAAAAAACAAAATTTGTAAACAACTTGAAAATTTCAAAAAAAAAAAAATCCAAAACACGAGCCGGAAAAATTTAGGGCTCGGTCGCCGGCGAGCCGAGCGACCCATTGCCACCCATGTCACTAGCAAAAATTATTCTAATCAATTTTTGCATACTTTATCCAAGCAACTCTCTCATGTCGAACTACAATCATCATTTTTTTCTCATCCAAAGGGAAAGGATACGTCCTGTTAAACCTCTTTCTTGAAATCTTGATCTTACACACCCTATACTCGAAACTATTTGCAAATTCAAAAGAGAATCTTATTTCTTTATTCACTACTCTAAAGATAAAGTCTAGATCCGGTGCAGCATGAGCTTCTGCATAGTGATTTTGTGCACAACAAAATCACTGGTGCACAAAATCACTAGAGATTAGAAAGCCTTAATATCATGAAATCCACTTCAAGAACAAGAAAATTAATGTTCTCGCTCAGGATGAGAAGAAAAAGTGTTCTGACATGGAAAATAAGCCTGAGGTTTGCTCTTCAGTTGCAAGAGACTCTTGAATTAACAGATTTGTTCCCACCTTTTTTCAACAGACACTTATCAAACAAAAATATCCAAGACCTTTGATTTGCAAATAACTACATCAATTAATTCAAGCCAAATACAATGGTAGAGTACTCACAAATGGAATACTGATGGTTAGTTGAACACCAAATTCTTAATAATCTTCAAGAAATTGAATGACAGCACTGCCTCTATAACATACCAAATAATGGTCACAAAATTGCCAGAATATTTCTTTCTGGAATTAATGGGCACTCAGCAATTGGTAGGATATCGCAGTGAATCCGAGAGAGCCCTTTGTCTTAATGCTATTAAAGTCAAACAAGAAGGGGAAAACATAATTTATTGGGCAGATGCTGCTGTAGCTCATATTTATCAACAATCAAATATTTCATAGGTGAACCTACTCAATTTCAAAGAAAATCCTCCCATATTCTTCTCAATCTCACATGTCCTGAACTTTCTGATCTTATCAGTATAAAGATATGTTTCTAGTGCCATTTTTGGAAGGGAAGGCTCATAGCATCACGTTCAAAATTAATTTGCTAACATGGTTCAAGGGAGTACAATGAAATTGTTCTTTATGATCAGCTTAGTAGTGGTAAGCTTATTAATTCCACAAGTAACACTGAAGATGGTGTTTACAGTGATCTTAAACTTCATACCAAAGTTCAGAATTAAATGAAATGTAACTATAAACTATGGAAGTTTGTTCCATGGACGTTATGGTTACACAAAGAGTATATAATGATGATAAAAGTGATGCTGGACGCTTCTTAAAAAAACATAAACTGCTAGAAATTTTAAAAAAAAATGTGAGAGCATGTAATAGATGTCTTGAAAAACAAACCTTCCAAGAGCAAGCACATTGCCAAAGGAGAATGTTACTCCAAACTTGATGGGATTGAAGAAAACAAGCATTGACTGGCATGGAAAGCATGAACACGAATGAGTCAATTTGATGGTCAATAACACTTATCGCGATCCACACATTTACACTAATATGAGCAGGCAAGATCCCCTAGTTCTAACCAAAACATCCTAAGTAGGATTGGAAATGATAATGATCATACTTTCACGCAAAATCAGTAAAAATACACTAACACAAATAGGTCCAGCACCACCAGTTCTTGCAGGATCTGAAGTGTTTGAAAATGACTTTATCAACTCCAGCACAAGTATCACATTAAAGGAGGATGAAAAGGTAGAACTTACCAAGAGTGTGCAAGTTATGCCAGCAACCAAGCACGTCGCAAACCCATACAACCTCTGTTATAAATTTAATGAAAAACAAATTAGAAAGAGAAATTTTGTTAAATAAAAATTGGCAAACAAAATGCGGAGCTTTAGTCCGCAGTACATTGAACATTAGCGTAATTACCTATCAATATACTCGTACAGATCCCCACAAATTTTTAGCACAATACCCACTAATTTAAACCAACAATAGCTCATTCGATCAAGATGTAACATGCCCACGAGGCTAATTGTTCATACAAAAAAGAATTAAGTGTTCGACAGAACAAAATACCTGTTTGGTGGACAGAGTGCAGTTACGATTGAAATCGTCGATGAAAGCGAAGGAGGACTCTTGTTGTTCTTCTTCTTCATCTTCAACCTCCATTCCCACCAGCATCTTCATCTTCTCAAATGCCTGATTCATCTTCTCCATTTTAGAATATTACAAATTTCTGTTTTGATTATAACCCAAATAGTATTTTGTTATACAAATTCAATCGTAATTTTATATTTGGTTGGTGAGCTGAAATGCAAATTTTAGGCGATGGGTTTGTTAAATCTCATAATGAAAAGTGTTCTGGTAGATGAGGAGTGAGCAGCAGGGGAGCAAATGAGGGTTTGCTTTAAACTTAAAACTCCATTTTGATGCTTCCGTTTTGAAATTTTTATATTCAACACAATATTGTAATCTCTCACACAAAATTAGAAACTTCCTATTAGTTAGAAATTATTTTTTAAATATTTATAAGTTATGAATTTTATAAGATAATTAAAGACTCTATTTATTAGTCTCACGAATAATTACATCTTTTATTACGAGTTTGTACATGTGTTTTTAGATTTGTGAATAATAAATAGGATGTAAGTTATAATAATACGAAATGTGTAGATAAAAATTATGTTAATTCAATTTGACAAGTTTAAATTATAATTTAAACATGAAAAAAAAAAGCACTTAAGTACAAACTTGGCAAAGTAAGTTGGATTCACACTTATAATTTATTATTTATTATTTTGTAGCATTCACAATTTATAAATATTTTTAAAAAATTTAATTTAAGTATTACCAATCATGTGTGCTAAATAGTGAAATATGGAGTTGATTGACCATGATCAACTCGATAAATTGTCAAATTCGACGAATGTTAGATCGACCAACTTGAAAAATGGTCAAGTTGAATACCTTGTACAAGGGAAGAGAATGACAAAACTAGAGGTCGGTTATTATCAGGATTGTTATGTGCAATTCAGTCTCTAAAAACATGCGTATTAAAGTTTAAAAAAAAAAAAAAAAAAAGAACTTTAAACAACAACATATCCCATTATTAAATACAAGTGGCAACAATTTTCATTAGTTACCATAAATACACTTATCTGTCAATATATTTTAAATTGATATATTATAAGTGTAAAATTTCCACTTATCTTAGCTTTACTTGGGTATTTAGCAAAGATCTAAAATGCTTAATGTGTAACAACGCGGCGAGGTCAAACATCAAGAATTATAAACCTAAGCGCGTCTATGCAAAACCTAAGCGTCAAAATAGATTTTCAATTTTTAATTTTTTTTAATGCTCAAATTTTAAATTTTAATAACATAACCTACAATATATTGATTTATATTACAAAATTACAGGCCTAGTTTTCAAAAAAACAAATAAAAAATACATGAGTTCTCCAACTTAAATACATGATGTACAATAAAGAAATATTAGATTAATATTAAAGCAATATCATGGTTGAACATATTATATTCAACGTGGTTCAATATTAAAATTGCAGGACTAATTTTAATAACATAACCTACGATTAGATTACAAAATAACAACCCAGCATAATAGTTTCAAAAGTTAGTAAATTGCAACTACCACAAACATAAACACAAATTACTTAATAATTTCCTACAGTTTGATTACATGCCAACAGCGTCTAACTTTTGTTTACTTCTAACTCAAGCTCTTCTTCTTCTTTATCTAACTCATCTTCCGTGTCATCCGATAAAAAATTATTTTCGTCGGGCTCCCTTATTTCATCTTGAGCATTTCTAGCACCTCTTGTAAATTTAGAAATGGTTTATTTTGGTCCAATATGAAAATAAATTCAAAAAGAGGTTTGTTTGCTCTAATGCGTGTTATGCACGATTATTCGCGCTTATTCTCGTCTAATTGTATTTATTCTATCCGCGCCTAGGCGGTCAACAAAAAGAGTTCACCTCATTTTTACGTGCATACCCTCAATGCGATGTATTTTGCAAACGTATCGAGTTTAGGCGCGCCTTTCAGAACACTGGTATTTAGTGATTTTTCATAATATTAGACCAATCACGAACTTGGGTAGAGTCGGAGAGAGAGAACCATGAGATAAGTGAGAAGAAGAGTTTGTGTGTGGAATTGATAGCAACAAAGTGAAGAACAAGACAATAATAGGGCGAAGGTGATGCTCGCAAGTTTCAAGCCATGTTTGAACTGATTTTGGGTAGGCATTAGTCTCAGTGAACTTTTCCCACCACTTGATTTTGAATCTCTTAAAAATCATATACCAAGCATTTTGTTAGTCAAGATAGTTAAATTTTGAAGGAGAAATAAGGTTTGCATATTTGAATTTCTTTGTTTCCCAATGATGCTGACCCCATTCTTAGAAAGAAATTACTTTTAAAATCTTGATTTTTGAAAATTCTAGATTGACAGAAGTTGGGTCATGAGTTATCTCTACAGATTTTGTATAAGTAAAAATAAACTCATAGAAGACACTTGTCTTTTTAACATTATCTGGCAAAAAACAAAAATTTTGAGAAGAAATTTGAGAAACGCATTCGTCGAGGGATGCGTCAAAAACTTGTTAGCAATATTTATTCTGCAAGTGTACGGATCTCACAAGTAATAAAGTGGATTTTAGAGTCTAATTGTACTCACAGAGATTGTGTTAGTCTAATTTCGAATTAACTTAATCTTAACCAAAACTATAAAATTCAATAGATTTTTTAAGATTTAATTATCAAACAACTTAACTAACTACTCAATGCAATACCTAAATTAACTAAAATTAATGAAGAGTTGAGATGAATGTGAATATTATATAAATTTAATAAATAAAAGCATAGTAGGATCCTCAAATCCACTTATATCAATCTCCTTTTACCCGAATCGTTGAATTTGATAACACGATTTAATTATGAAGATCGGTATTCCTAATTTTTCTAACAATCTCTCTCGAGTAGAATTAAGCATATCCTTATACGTGACCCGGCTATATCTCTATGACGGATGCAAACATACAAGAATGCGTGAAAATATTTGTGAATACTTAAAGATCACATAAAGCATGGCATTATATATTTATCATCTATTAGACTATACGACAATTGACAGTATGTCTAACTTATTTTCAATCTCTCGAAGATGAAACAAGTTACAAAAACTATACAATCATTGCGCATATAATTGTAGATGAAAAGAAATCAATATCAATTATTCAAAATTAAAAAAGTGTTTGAATATCAAAGATTAAGTTCAAAGAATTAAAGGTTCATGATACAAGTTTAACTGCAATCCAAGAACAAAATAATCTAGCATAACATACTAAGAGGAAGAAAACAAAAAGAAAAGATAAAATCCATCACTCGGATAAGAAGAAATTTCAATATGTAATCCTTGTTCTTCGTTCAATCTTGCCCGAATAATTTTTCAATCTTCGTTTCTTGCGTCTCCCCTCAGAATCTCAACAATTACCTCTCTAATTTTGGGTTAAAAATTTATTTTCAAAGCAAAAATGTTTTCTTCAAACTCATTGAAGAATAAAAAACAAATTAATTTCATATATTGATTAATCTGCTTAGCGTGAAGTTAAGAATGGGGGTTCTTAATCCAAGTGATGGTTGCGGTCACGTACAATAGGGAAAGTGGCGATAAGGTCAAGATCGGTGGGTTTGATTCTACTTCATCAATAAGTCAAAAGAAGAAGTATCAAAGGGAGTTGATCTATATTCTTTTGATTGTTATTTTGTTAATTTTGCGAAATTACAAAAACTGGATACTATTGTATTTTTAATCAAGATTATTAGTGGATTGTTTTTAGTTTTTACCCATGGCATGGAGGGCCTGTAGATGCTTCCTTTCGAAGTTTACCACGTTACATCTTGTATTCATACTTAATTCTTTAAATTCTGTTCTAAACAAATTAGGTAAACGAACACTGCAATGATCTGTCAGTACGCGTCAGAACTATTTCTCAATACAACGCGCCACGTTCTGTCCACTGCTCATTTAATTAAGATTAAAAATTATTTTTAATTTAATTAATCTAGGTTTTATAACATTCAATTTCTTTCTAAGCTTTCTCCTTACATTTAATTCTACAATACTATTTAACTGCTTATCTTTTGAATGTAAAAGATAGTTAAAATTGTTTGAAATACTAAATAGTTGTTGATGATGATAACGATGACAGCTGTTATATGTTATCTATTAATATTGGTACGCCCGTCTCACTAGCTCGCTCATATGGTCTTTTAATCGCCTCTGACAAGTGGACAACAATAAACTAACTATCATTGGATTAGCCAGACAAGAAACCCACAGAATAACTGCTACCACTGACGTTGGAAAGATGTAACATCCCTCATTAACTCATAATAAAGAAAGAGATGAATGGTCACCTGTCATTAAAGACTATTAAAGGCCGTAACTACAGGCCGCCCATATAAATAGAGGCTAACCTCCCAGGTAAAAACCAACTCTTAGAGACTCTATTATTCTCTACATTGTTATTCTACATATCTGGTTTTAATCATATACTGGTTATCACATTAGAATGGATACGATGGAAAGAAGCACTGCCACTTTTTGCAGGTTTCCACCACTGTTGCTGCCGTGTTCGAAAGAGGAGAAAAATATTTATCATTATTTGGCGTTGTATGTGGAAAATCGGACAAAATGTCATGGCTCGAACTAGAAGAGCTAGGAATATAACCGTTCCCAGCCCCATCAGGGATGTTGACACAAAGTCCAACGCTGCCACTAACCACCCATAGCAAAAGTTTGCCCCTGCCACTCAACTAGCGGCACTGCAAATGCAGGTGGCAGTTTTGGTGGCTCAATTCCAAGATCGAAATACTGTGGCATCTCAACCACCCCAGGCTTCTAGTCTTCCACCGGTATGACCGTTATTGCCAAAGGCTCCGCCACAGGCTCCCAGTTTTCCATTGGTAGGACCATCACCGCCAGGGGCTCTACCACAAGCTCCTAGTCTTCCACTGGTGGGACCGTCATCGATAGGTGCTCCGTCCCAGGTTCCTAACTTTCTAACAATGAAAAAACTGCCAACAGTAGCTCCGCCACTGGCCCTAAGATCTTTGGCTCCATCATTTGCATCCACATTCATTCATTGATGTATGGCCCAAATCTACTATAGAGGTAACCATCATGGGTGGCTCCGTCTACGCTTGGTGAGACACCAATGTTAGGCCACGGGCAATGGTTAAAAGACATGATAGGTCAAAAAAATAGCAAAGGCAATGTCTAAGAAAAATAGTAAGCAACAATCTATGGCTTTTCCTAGAAGTGATGGATGTTCTTTTGCTACGAGATTTTGAACAGTCGAAGATAGAGACGTATGATGGGTCATCTGACCTTGTTGATCACCTCAGGGCCTTTGTTGATTTGATGATATTACCTGTCACCCAGATACTATTATGTGCACGGCCTTCCCGCCAACACTTAGGCGGAAGGCAATGGACTATGTGGCAACCCTTCCCCCAAGATCCATCCACACGTTTGATAATTTGTCTAAGCAGTTTACTGCATACTTTTCCTGTAGCAAACGGGCTAAAAAGACAACTATTGGACAAATGCAATTAACCTAGGACAAAGACGAGCTGTTGAAAGATTTCATGGCCCGGTTCAATAGGGCCACATTGGAAATCAAATATCTGCATATGTCTGCTGTAGTCACTGCCATGATGAGTAGAACTCGAAAGCGCCCTTTCAAGATATCACTCTCCAAAAACCGGCCAGATACGATGCATGAGTTACTAAAAAAAGGGGATAAGTATGTGGATGCTGAGGAAGTATATTTCATTACCAGAGACATGAAAGATCGAAAGGAACCTGAGTTTAACAAAATAAATACTCGGGACAAGCCCGAACATCAAGACGACTAAGGCAAGCACAAAATGAACCATCTAAGGTAGATAAATGATAAGGGTACCAATGAAAGATCATGCTAGCTGGAAAGTCCTAGTGTACCTACTAGACCCGACCTGCGATAACTTCTTATTTTTACTACATTCTTTATTAAGTATAAATCATGCGATACAAACATTTTCAACTACTGCAACGGTCAAACAAGGCGACAATCCTTGATAAAAAAAAAAAAAAGGTGAGGCGTCGAGCCTCAGAAAAAAAAAAAGGCGAGGCGATGAGCCTCTGTCTGAAAAACAAGGCGAATCGATGAGACCCTGTCTGAAAAACAATGCGAGATGATGAGATTTTGTTTAAAAATCAAAGCAATGAGCCTCTATTTAAAAATCAAGGCGATGAACCTATGTTTAAAAATCAATGTAATAAGTCTCTATCTAAAAAACAAGGCAATGAGCCTCTGTTTAAAAATCAAGGCGATGAGCCTACATTTAAAAATCAAGGCGATAAGCTTCTATCTGAAAAACAAGGCGACTAGCCTTTGTCTAAAAATGAAAGCAATGAGCCTCAGCAAGGCGATGAGCCTCAATAAGGCCATGAACCTTAGTCAAAATAAGCAAAACTTCAACTAAATGAGAACAAAATAAAAGGGAAGACCTATGACTAGGAGCGGGCGCAAACGCGCGCCTACCCCTCCCATCAAGGGGCGAGCATACTGTTCGCTAAAATATATACCGCAAGTGCATGGGTCGCGTTCAAGTAATAAAATAGTGAGAGAGTGTCGAACTCACGAAGATAGATAATTTCATTAAAATCCAATTTAATCTAACTCTATTTTAAACACACAATTATACATGTTGTTTGGAGAATTAAACTACAAATTAAGAGTTGATGAAGATAGGCTAAAAAGAAATTTGCTAAAAGAAAATTTTTGAAAATAAAACAAGTAGAGAAATACACTAGAAATTCGACTTCACCAAATACTCCACCCTAAAGTTTCATTATCCATTATCAATTCCAAAACTAGATCTTTTTATGGCAATCAATACTCCTAAAATATCTAGCAGTCTCTCCCGAATAGAGCTAAACCTATTTTCACACAAGACTCTCAAGCATTCCTACCGAGAGAACACATATGTAAAAATGCAATAAAACTCAAGAGCATCCATTCATGATTGCACAAAGTATAAAAATATATTCCTACATCCTAAATACTTTATGTTGTTCATTAAATGTGCTAAACCTAATCTCAACCTCCCGGTAGCAAAACTAGGTTACAAAAGTATTTCAATGGTGATCAATCATCTAAATACACAATAAAACTCAATAATAAACAACCATAAACATCAATAATAAAGAATCAATAACAAGATACTTCAACTTTAGAGCTTCATAAATGGATTCATCTCATCCTAGTGACATAAAAATAGCCCATAATATTTACAAAAGCAAAATAGAAAATAAATACAAAATACATCACCGGGTTTAATAAAATCAAGAGAAATGGAAGATTAAGCTTGAACCCATGGTTGTCTCCATTTGCCAACTATAAATATCAATTCATCTTCCTCTATTTCGCAAAAATGGCACAACAATGATGTACAAAAACTAAAGAAAACCCATTTTCATGGAGTTTTCTAAGAACCATAACTTTTCCCCTTTCCTTTGAGAGAGTTTGTATGTATGAAAAATGTGGAGTCCCCCCAACCAAAAATCTGTAAGAAAAACGGCCCATTTAACCTTAGAAGATGTAAAATTTGAATTACCAAAATACCCCTCAAAAACAAGTTCAAAAACTCAGAATTAAAGAAAATTAGGCCATGCGAAGCCTAAAAGCTTTTTGCTGGAAAAATTGACCAACGGCCATCGCTAATCGCATGGGCCACTTGCTCTACAATTAAAGCTTGGCCCTTATTTTAATTGTAATTTCAGTCCCTAAACTTTTTGAAATGCTGACTTTAGTCCTTGAATTTTTGGACATCTTTCAGACAGGTCCTCTATAAATTTCAACTCAGGTCCTCCATCATTTGACGTATTTATCATTTGGTCTCCATAATTCTCGATTTCCACAAATTTAGTCTTTTTTGCCTATTTTTCATGTGGATCTCTTCCAATCACCATCCAAGCTCGAATGTTTACCTAAACAATCAAAAGAACATAAATAAGTAGTAAACTATTTAAAAGAACTCACAATTATCTAGTTTTAGAGGCTAAAATAAGTGAAAAATCCGCACTTATTACAACCTCAAACTTGCATCTTTGTTTGTCTTCAAACAAAAATAATCTACAAAGATCATGCAAGCACACAAGCACAGACAAACCATAAAAGGACTACAAACACGCAAAATGTTAGAGAGTTTGCCACATTACTATGATCTATTGAAACTTGCTTATAATTTATGAAAAGTCTACAAAAATGCTATAACAAAAGAACTTTTTAATTTAATCCATGTTAGATATGTGTGTGTGCATAGTCACTTTGAATCATTACAAAACAAAAATTGGTGAAAACCCAACCCTCAGTGCTAAAAATTTCTTTTCCATCTCGTGGGATGCACTCCTCCAAACTTCATATTTTCTCTCTAACCCAGGGCTTCTATTCAATAATTTCTCTCAAATCACTAAATCGTTCCCACTCAAGTTTGGTTGGGCTTAGTCAATGATTATAACTACTTATGCTTGTAAAGATTCTAAAAAAATTTAGTAGTTCAACAATCCAACTTTCACCAAGTAATTCAAACCCACTAGTTATCTAAATCCCGAAAAGTAGTCACAATTGCTCAAACTTTCAAGATTTGCAATGAATATTTCATAATTTTTTTTTTTGCAACCTCACTCCCTTAAACTTTCTATTTGACCCATGTAACGAGCTTTATGTTGGTAACTCCTCAGTTTTAAAAGAAACCAAAGGGTACCGGACTTTGAGATACCCCAACGGACTTAATCACTTAAGTCAAAAATGCTACAAAGTGAGGTAAGAAAAATTAAAAATAGAGCAAAAGTATAACCATCTTAAGCACAACCAACAAACTTTTATATTGGGATTAGATTCCAAGCATATGGTCATTACCGAGTTTCTGTTAGTTAGCCAAAACTACTCTATGTACATGTTCAACAAGCATGGAATCAACACACTCATAAGGAGATACACCACGGCTCAACAATTCCCAAACTATTCTTTCCATCAGAAAAATTAAAGAGATGATACAAGGGTATTGGACAAAAACTTTCAAGTTCCACAAACAACCTATTGAAAAAAAAGTGCAACTAACATTTGTATGCGATTTACATCATGCCTATAGTGCTTGGAAAGTGTCTAGCATGGAATAAGTATATTGATGAAAAAAATCACAAGTAGCATTTATGTCTACAATCAATGAATTACAGCAATTTCAACAAAATCACAAAATTAGCCGACAAGGCTCTCTAACAAGCATAACAAACAAGCAAAATCCCCACCCCCAAACTTAAAATGTACATTGTCCTCAATGTAAAAGCAAAATTCAAAAGAGAAGAAAAATAGGTACTCCCCTGGGTGAGTTGGTTGGTGATGGTAATTTCAAGTTGACAGAAATCTTTGTTTGGACTTATTGAGATTGTTGGAGACTACATTTCTTCTTTTTGTGGACTCGTTGCTATTAGGCTTGACAAACAAGGACAACAAAATCAAAATTCACCTAACTTTCAAGGAAGGGAATCATGCCAAAAAATAAACTACAAGCAAAACAAAGAGTAAAGGAAAGAAAAATGGGTTGCCTCCTATTCAGCGCTTATTTATAGTCATTAGCTAGACTTTTTGCAGTTGATCAGACGAGATTGGTAAGATGGACAATTAACTTTTCATTGGCAAAGTCATTACCCCAATAATGCTTCAACCTCTGACCATTCACTGTATATGCCCTATTGCTTACGTTCTCAACTTCTATAGCCCTAGATGGATACACTCTCTTAATTGTGAATGGTCCCGACCACCTAGAACATAACTTTCCTGGAAAAATCTTGAGCTGGGAATTAAATAGTAGAACTTGTTGTCCAACCTCAAACTGTTTTCTTTGGATGTGGTTAGCATGTCATCACTTTGTTTGCTCCTTGTAGATTTTAGAATTCTCATATGCCTCAAGTTAAAACTCATCAATTGCGTTTAATTAGAGGAGTCTCTTCTCACCGGCTTCTTTCCAATCAAAATTTAGCTTTTTCACTGCCCATTAAGCACGGTGCTCTAACTCTACGGATAGGTGACAAACTTTTCCAAATACCAAACGATATGAGGACATACTAATGGGAGTTTTGAATACAGTGCGATACGCCCAAAGTGCTTCATCTAATGTTTTGAACCAATCCTTCCTCGAAGCATTCACCGTTACCTCCAAAATTCTTTTCAACTCCTGGTTGGAGATTTCAACTTGCCCATTTGTTTGAGGGTGATAGAGAGTGGATACTCGATGACGTACACCATACTTAGCCAACACCGACTCAAATTGGCGATTGCAAAAGTGCTTACCCCCATCACTGATGATTGTTTGTTGAGTACCAAAATGGGTAAAAATGTGCATTCTCAAGATATTAATCACAACTCGGCCATTATTGGTGGGTAATGCCATGGCTTCTACCCACTTAGAGACATAGTCAACTGCCACCAAAATGTATTGATTAGAAAATGATGATGGAAATGAACCCATAAAGTCAATACCCCAAACATCAAAAATTTCAACTTCCAAAATACTGTTGAGAGCCATTTCATTCTTTCTGGAGACATTCCCTATTCTCTGGCACCGATCACATGTTTTCACAACTCTGTGGGCATCATTGAATAAGGTAGGGCAGTAGAAACTGGATTGTAATACCTTTGCAATAGTTTTGGAAGATCCAAAATACCCTGCATACTCTGATGAATGACAATGTTGTAGGATATCCATTATCTCTGCTTCTGGTACACATCTTCCGATTATCTGGTCTAGGCCATTTCTGTAGAGAATTGGATCATCCTAAAAATAATGTTTGATATCTGCAAAGAACTTTTTCTTTTGATGACTAGAGAGATCTGGTAGAAAGATGTTGCTGGCTAGGAAGTTGACAATATCTGCATACCATGGTGCTTCTTCAACTACAAAAATTTGCTCATCAGGAAATTTCTCATTTATCTCTCCACTGCGCGACTCTTCTCCAATCTCAAGTCTGGATAAATGGTCGGCAACCACATTCTCGCTTCCCTTTTTATCTCCGATCTCTAAGTCAAACTCTTGCAGTAAAAGTATCCATACTATGAGTCGAGGCTTAGCATCCTTCTTTGTAAAAAGATGCCTAAGAGCAGCATGATTTGTATGGACAATCACCTTCGATCCAACAAAATAGGACTGAAATTTATCAAAATCATAAACCACTGCAATAAGCTCATTTTCTATAGTAGCATAGTTTAGCTGAGCATCATTCAAGGTTCGAATGGCATAGTGAATCACATAAAAAATTTATCCTTATGTTGCCCCAACACTACCCCAACTGCAAAATCACTAGCATCACATATTAGCTCAAAGGGTAAACTCCAATCAGGTGTAACCAAAACTGGTGATGTGACAAGATTTTCTTTAAGAGTGTTGAAAGCATGTAGACACTCTTCAGAAAAAGTGAAAATGAATGTCCTTCTCCAAAAGGTTGCAAAGTGGCTTTGTGATTTTAGAGAAATCATTTATAAAGTACCGATAGAAGTCTACATGCCCAAGAAAACTCCGAATTCCCTTTACTGATGTTGGAGGTAGCAATTTCTCAATTATTTGAATTTTTTCCTTATCAACCTCAATTCCCTTAGCTAAAATTAGGTGTCCCAATACAATTCTCTCCTGGATCATGAAATGGCATTTTTTCCAATTTAGGACAAGATTGGTTTTCTCACATTGCTACAAAACCAACGATAGATAAAGACACTCATCAAAAGATGCTCCAAAGACTGAGAAATCATCCATGAAGATCTCATTGTATTTCTCCACCATGTCTGAAAATATGGACATCATACAGTGCTGAAAAGTAGCTGGAGCATTGCATAGGCGAAATGACATCATTCTTTAAGCAAATGTGCCGTAGGGGCATGTGAATGTGGTCTTCTCTTGATGTTCTGGAGCTATCAAAATATGATTGTATCTAGAATATCCATCCAAAAATCAATGGTATGAATGCCCAGCTAACCTTTCCAACATTTGATCGATAAATGACAAAGGAAAATGATCCTTTCGAGTTGTAGTATTGAGTTTGCGATAATCAATGCAAACTCGCCATCCCGTAAATGTTCTATTTAGAATGAGCTCGTTGTTTTCATTAGGCACCATTATGATCCCTCCTTTCTTCGGCACTACTTGGATTGGACTGACCCAAGCACTATCTGATATAAGATAGGTGATCCCCGTGTCTAAAAGTTTTTTCACCTCAGCCTTGACTACTTCTTGCAATGTTGGATTCAATCTTCTTTGACGCTGCACTGATGACTTGAAATCATCTTTCATGAGAATCTTGTACAGCCAGACGGTAGGACTAATGCCTTTAATAGCTGAGATAGACCATCATATTGCAATCTTGTGCTCACAAAGAACTCGTAGCAATTTTTCCTCTTCCAAATCATTGATAGAATTTGCAATAATAACTTGAAGTGTAGAATCATCACCCAAATAAGCGTAACGCAAGTAAGATGGAAATTGCTTGAGTTCTAACTGCGGAGGTTTTTCAATAGATGGTGGTAACTTTGTTGACTTTTTCCCGAGCTCTTAGAAATGTGGTTGCCATTTATAAGCTGGATTTGTCCCTAATTGCTGCACCATGAGTTTGATTTCTTATGGATTTGATGTCTCAGTAAAAGAGCGAACCAAACATATCTCAAGTAGATCTTGAGGATGATTTAGTATAAAAGATTCTGCCACCATTTTGTCTAGCACATCAATCCTGAAACAACTGTCGAAATCCATTGGATACTTAATTGCTTTGAAGACATTGAATATCACTTCTTTATCGTTTAGTCTCAATATCATCTGGCCTTTGTGCACATCAATCAAGGCTCTTCTAGTAGCCAAAAACGGTCTGCCCAATATTAGAGGAATATCTTTGTCTTCTTCCATGTCCAGAATGATGAAGTCGACAGGAAAAATAAATTTGTCGACTTTCACCAAGATATCCTCAATGATTCTCCTAGGACATTTGATTGAGCATTCGACTAACTGTAGAGAAACTGTTGTTTCTTTTGCCTCCCCCAATCCTAATCTCCTGTAGACAGAAAATGGCATTAAGTTAATACTTGCACCTAAATCACAAAGAGCTTTATTAAAATCAACATCACCAATGGTACAAGGAATAGTAAAACTTCACAGATCTTTAAGCTTAGGTGGCAATTTGTTCTGTAAGATAGCGCTGCACTCTTCGGTCAACATCACTGTCTCGTGCTCCTCTAGCTTCCTCTTGTTAGATAAGATCTCTTTTATAAATTTTGAGTAGCTAGGCATATGAGCTAAGGCATCGGCAAAAGAGATGTTGATTTGTAATTTCTTGAAGACTTCTAAGAATTTCTCGAACTGCTTATCCAATTTGTGCTTTTTCAATCTTTGAGGAAATGGGATTGGAGGCACATATGCCTTCACTTGAGGAGTTGCCTTAGTAGGTGGAGTATCCAAGTCTATTTCTTGACTAACATCATGCGGTGCTTTAGATTGGTCCACTTGTTCCTCATTAATAGAGGGTGTCTTGTCTTGAATGACAACATTTCTCTTAACTTCTATCTCAGGCAACTAAACCCCACTTCTTGTAGTAATAGCTTTAAGCTGCTCTCATGGGTTGGTATCAGTGTTGCTTGGTAATTGCCCTTACTACCTTTCAGAGAGAAGTTTTACCATCTGATCTTTTTGATTCTCCAAGCCCTTCACAGATGCTCTGATACTCTGAATAGATTTCTTAGTTTGTTCTTGAAATTTTAATTGTTGGTGTGCCAACTAAGCCATAACTTCTTCCCAACCTCATTTCTGTTGAAAATTTGATTGTTGTCTTGAAGCGTTTTGTTGATTTTAGTTGTTGCTCCATGAAAAAACTGGATGATTTTTTCAAGCTGAATTATGTGTTGGAGTAGATATTACCCTGCTGACTATGATGATTCTGAGCATAACATGCTTGCTCAGTGGATGTCGAAGAACTAGTCAACAATGGGCAATTTCTAGTTGAATGATTCGCTCTATAGCCATCACACTCAAGAGTAGCCGTTTGAATAGTATGAACTATCTGATTACGAGCTATTGTATCCATCATATTTTTCTCCATGCCATCCATCTGTGCATAAAGAGCAGATATAACATCAACCTCATGCATCCCTGCTGCCTTTTTAGCTACTCCCATATCAGCCAGCTAATTTGAACTTATTTCAGCCATTCTTTCAAATGATACCCATGTCTTTGATTGTCTTTGTGTTGATTGACCCATTTGAGGATGAGTCAACAATGGAAAAACAATGTGAAAGTAGTCCGGCATAGAAGTATTGAACTTGCAAAGCCTTTTTGATACCATGATTAGGACACTTCCGAAGCATCTCTTTGACCCTCTCCCAAGGTTCATGAAAATTTTGTGCCTTGCTGCCTGAATATGGAGATGTCATGCTTCAACTTTGCAACTTTGGTAGGAGGAGAGTATTTGTTCGTAAATTTTTGAACAAGATCATTCCAAGTTGTAATACTCCCCGTAGCATGTGAATCCAACCACTCTCTTGCTCCATCTCTCAAAGTATGTGGAAATAATCTGAGTTTGATAACTTCCATATTGACATCTTGATATTCAAAATTGCTAACTGTCTCCAAGAAGCGTGATAGATACATGTGAGGGTTTTCATTTGAACGCCCATAGAATTGAAGAGTATTCTGGAAGAGGTTGATGACATCCGGTCTCAATTGAAAATTATCCTTCCCGTAAGCTGGATTCGCTTTGAACCACAGCTGGAATAATAATATCCCCAACTAGCAAATCATCCTCATCAATCTCAACCATTTGATCTTCGTCGTCTGCCATGGTGTTTCACTCTATGTCGTGCTTTTCTTTGTTCTTTTCTTCAGTGTCTAAAAGTTCTTTCAATCTTGGGATCAAACACCAAATTCTCAAGATTTCCAAAATTTTGCATCCAACAAAGATAAATGCCTAAAAAGAACAGAGGTATTACTGAAATTTTAAAGAAAAACAAAATGAAATAAAAATAAGGAAATAAAGCTAGAAATAGCAAGAATCTAACTAAATAAATCTATCCCCGGCAATGGCGCCAAAAACTTGTTCGCTAAAATATATACCGCAAGTGCACGGGTCGCGTTTAAGTAATAAAGTGATGAGAGAGTGTCAACTCCACGAAGATAGATAATTTTGTTAAAATCCAATTTCATCTAACTCTATTTTAAACACACAATTAAACATGTTGTTTTGAGAATTAAAGTACAAATTAAGAGTTGATGAAGATATGCTAAAAAGAAATTTGCTAAAAGAGAATTTTTGCAAATAAAATCAAGTAGAGAAATACACTAGGAATTCAACTTCACCAAATACTCCACCCTAAAGTTTCATTATCCATTATCAATTCCAAAACTATATCTTTTATGGCAATCAATGCTCCTAAAATATCTAGCAATCTCTCCCAAGTAGAGCTAAACATATTTTTACACAAGACTCTCAAACATTCCTACCGAGAGAACGCATATTTAAAAATGTAATAAAACTCAAGAGCACCCATTCATGATTGCACAAAGTATGAAAATATATTCCTACATCCTAAATACTTTATGTTGTTCATTAAATGTGCTAAACCTAATCTTGACCTCCCGGTAGCAAAACTTGGTCACAAAAGTATTTCAATGGTGATCAGTCATCTCAATACACCATAAAACTCAATAATAAACAACCATAAACATCAATAATGGAGAATCAATAACAAGATACTTCAACATTAGAGCTTTATAAATGGATTCATCTCATTCCTAGTGAAATAAAATTAGCCCATAATATTTACAAGAGAAAATAGAAAATAAATACAAAATACATCACCGAGTTTAATAAAATCAAGAGAAATGGAAGATTAAGTTTGAACCCATGGTTGTCTCCATTTGCCCAGTATAAATCTCCATTTATCTTCTTCTATTTAGCAAAAATGGCACAACAATGATGTACAAAAACTAAAGAAAACCTATTTTCATGGAGTTTTCTAAGAATCCTAACTTTTTCGCTTTCCTTTGAGAGAGTTTGTATGTACGAAAACTGTGGAGTCCCCCCTCCCCAAAAAAAAAAAAACTGTAAGAAAAACGGCCCTTTTAATCCTAGAAGACATAAAAAGTGAATTACCAAAACACCTTTCAAAAACAAGTTCAAAGACTCGGAATTCAGGAAAGTTAGGCCATGCGATCGCATGGCAGAGCCTAAAAGCTTTCTGCTGGAAACATTGGCCAGCGGCGATCGCAAGACTAATCGCATGGGCCACTTGCTCTGCAATTGCAGCTTGTCCCTTGTTTAAATTGCAATTTCAGTCTCTAAACTTTTCGAAATGCTGACTTCAGTTCTTGAATTTTTTGTTATCTTTCAGATAGGTCCTCCATAAATTGCAACTCATGTCCTGCATCTTTTGACATATTTATCATTTGGTCTCCATAATTCTCGATTTACACAAATTTAGTCATTTTTGCCCATTTTTCGGGTGGATATCTTCCAATCACCATCCAAGCTCGGATTTTACCTAAACAATCAAAATAACATAAATAAGTAGTAAACTATTTAAAAGAACTCACAATTATCTATTTTTAGAGACCAAAATAAGTGCAAAGCCCACACTTATCACACACCCCGCCCCAACTATGGTTGGGGGCGGGTGTCTATCCCTCCTCTCAAAGGCGAGCGTAGAAGGCGTTTGACACCAATAAATGGCACTTTTTTGACCAAAAATGGTTGGATTATCCTCCTTTATTTCCACGACAAATATGTCAATTCTTATCAATGGTGGTCTATCTGGTTTTTTCTCTTGCTCCCATTTTGAGTCAAGAGATAGATAAATAGACACATCCCATTGCACTAATTGGGGGCGTTCGTAGTAACTTAGGTATATACCTCAGTCCAATACGGATGCAGAGTTCTCACCTAGGTAACAATCTCGCGTGGATAAAAAGAAAGCGTCAAAGTTAGGCGCTTCATTCAAAAAAGGCGCAGAACAGTGCAGGAGTTCCTGACCATCGCCCTTTATCCGTCCTACTCGTACCAATTTTTACAAACTACTTCACCGTCTCAATATTGACTGGAGCTATTCGCACTTATAGCAAACAACATACAAATAAATATTCATCTCAATAGAAAAATGAAAAAGTTAGAGAAGTGCGTAGTTTATTTCTACTTCCCATTGACGATAATCTACAAAAAATAGATGGGCTTATGATGATAGAAACGATGACAGCTGTTATATGTTTTCTGCCAATAGTAGCACGCCTGCCTCAAATGATTCGTCCACCTCACCGACTTGTCCTTATGGTCTCATAGCTCGCCTCTGATAGGTGGACGATAATAAATCAACTATCATTGGATTAGCCAAACAGGCTACCCACAGAATGATAGTTACCACTGGCGATTGAGAAGATGTAACGTCCCACATTAACTCCTAATAATAAGTGAGATGAAGGGTCACCTGCAATTAAAGACTATGAAAGACCATAACTGCATGTCACCCCTATAAATAGAGACTAATCCCAGGTAAAAACCAGCTCTCAACGACTATTATTCTCTATATTGTTATTCTACATATCTGGTTTTAATCAAATATTAATTATCACACCAGAGTGGACTCGGGGGAAAAGAAGCCCCACCACTTTTTACAGATCTTCACCACTGTCGCCGCCGTGCTCGGATGAGGAGAAAAATATTTATCATCAGTTATGAAATTAATATGGAGCATATAAATGGGAAAAATAATATTCTAGTTGACCATTTAAGCAGTCAAGTAATTAATTTTCTAACTAATTATTCTCATGTTGCAGATGGATCAAAGAATGATGAATTTTAGGAATGTCACTCTTAGAGTGGTCTCTCAAGGATCCAATCTTCGTTTTAGAGAAAATAATTTAGAAAAATTACCAAAAAAAGAACGATGTCTACTAGATAATCTTTGGATGGCACATAGTGTACTTTGTTCGTAGATATGTAAATTATAAAGTACGACGTTAGAAGAAGAAAATATAATATAAATTGGGTAAATAGAAGCCACTGTCCCTAATCTTTATCATCTTTTGCACTTCTATCTTCAACCTTTTTTCTTAGCAAAGTTATTCCCAATGTTTTGTTTATTGGCATCCACGGTCCCTACTTACACTTTCCATCCAAAAAATCTATTCAGTTGTCATGTGTTACTCACATGATCAATTAAACAAGGTCATTAATATCAAAAAACTATTTAAATCGAGTAAATAGCAGCCACCATCACCAAATTTTAACCTCTTTTGCACTTCTATTCCCAACATTTTTTTCTTGTCAATGTTATCCCCAACTTTTCTATATTAACGTCCATTGTCCCTATCCACAGAAATAGAAATTAACTGAAGTATATTTGAACTCCTACTAGTAGAATATGATAAAATATAATAGAGAAGAAAATAAAATCCCTTTCCCACACTGTTTTATTTGTCTAATGATGAGTTCTACAACTATATAACATAAATAGGAATTTAACTTGCAGCACAAATAGACGACAAAAAATTCATCAATATTGAGACTTTTTTTTACATAATGTGAATGATAGAGAGCATGATTGCCATTCTAAAGACAAATTTAATAGTCTTACACTCGTGTTAGGCCCCAAATTTAGAAAATAATTCTTCAGGTTTAGAAATGAGGTAGCAACGCTGCCAAATTTGGAATGTGGTTGTGACACCATGAAACTTAACCTTTAAGTGTCAAGAGCTACTAAAAACCAGGATTCAAAATTATAAATGATTTTCACAAGTAAAAATTTTTTGTTTGACACCCAAATGATATCGTCGGGTCGCAAAATTTTGAGAGAAGTACTATTGACTAATATTCTAATAATATGCCAAATTTGCAAGCTTATCGGCACACGGTTTATTTGTAATAGATTTTAAAAAATGCTTCGCTTTCAGTTTGCACCTTACTGACAAAACAATATGTATAAAATGTTATACATATTATAAAATAGTAAATATAGTTCCCAATGAAAGATAATTCCTTACACAACCTCTCCATAAAATTTCATAAAATGAAAATGAATATAAATACTTGAAACTTCACCCTAAATACACATAATTAATGCAGTTACGGTTGTCTAGTGCATTCAATTTAAAGATTTTTATAAAATTCATTTCAAATCCTTTTTTCTGTGAAATTTGTGGGGTTAGAAATATATATATATATATATATATATATATATATATATATATATATATATATATATATATATATATAGTTTTATCTAGAAAAATATAAAAAATTTCTAAAATCATCCTATAGGGATGACTGAGTTAAAACTGTGAGATGGTCATACTAGATAGTTCTAAAATTTATGTTCGACACCCTGACACTAAAATATTTATATCTCATGCTACACACGTCAATTCAAAGAGATTATTATAGTTACGTAAAGAAAAATCAAATACAAACATAGACATGTTTTTAGAGTCTCAAACAAAGTTTTGTGGAATCCATGATAGTGCTTAGAAGTTGGCCATGAAACTGTCCAGTTTCTTGATTTTTTAGGTTCACTAACAAAAAATATAAATCATCACCCTAAAGTGTAAGAAAACAAAAGATACAAATAAAACTTACTTTCAGAGCACAAACTTAACATTTTTATCATCCATAAACATATATTTAGCACCGCAAACATTTACCTAGTGAGATACTCGATCTGAAAAAGCTTACAAAAAGAAACTTTTGTAACGTTATAACCTATTCAGAATCTAACGCCGAGCACATCGACCAACTCCAACCAACTTAGCGATCAAGTATCTGAAAAGTTGATATGAATAATATGAGTATAAGAACTACTCAGTAAGACATCATGCTCAAATTTAACATGTTAACATCAGAGCGAAAGAAAAGCAATATAAATACATACTTTCATATTCCGGCTTGCCGTTACCTTTAGGACTTGTACTAAGGCATGCATAGTTATCTAACTCGGTAGACTTATCCACTAAATTTTCATATTATGGTTTGCATGCAAAACTTAGGCTTAAGATATTATCATGAAAATCCTATCACTTAAACATTGAACAATGTCCTACCTTAATAATTGAAACAATATACTTGAAAATATGAAAAGCCTTTACGAACCAACTTTCTTACTTGTGATTTTTCTTGCAAGGTAAGTGAAATTTATAATGGCAAGACCTTTATATACAATAAAAACAATGGTAATTGTGATAAGAAACTCACCCCCCACCGACTTATCTAGTGAAAAACTTAGGTAGTGTTCTCTTTGCGTTTGAGTTGTGTGTTTTGAGTTTCGAATTCATTTTGATTTTTGTGTTTTGAATTTCTGTTTTGAGATTTTTGAAAATACGTTTTTTTTTTAATTTTCGAAAATTGTTTCTCAAAACAGAAAACTTGAAAACGCATTTACTTGAAATTTTTTAGAATATTTTTATATTATTTTATTGATTAAAAACTTGGAATTACTTGTAATTAAAAATAATTATTGTTGGAATTAAAAATAATTAAAATCTTGGAATTATTAGAATTTAAAACAATTAAAAACTTGAAATTACTTGGAATTAAAAATAATTATTATTAGAATTAAAAACTTGGATTTAAAAAAAAATGATGCGGATGTGACTTGAACCGCTGACCTGGGAATGGCAAAACGCGCATCTGACTGTTTTGGAAATGAGGCGCATTTTGTAAAGAAAACACGGAAAATGATTAAATCATCATTTTCCATGCCTAGCGTAAAATGTTGAAAAAAATTATAAAGGCCGCATGCTGGACTCGAAATGCTGACCTCATTTTCAAAATGCGTGTTTTGGCCATTTTGAAAATTTTCATGTTTTGTGTTTTCATTTTGAAATGCCGTATTTATTTCATTTTCTGTTTTCTTCGTATTTTATTTTTGTCTTGAAAAATGCATTTTTGAAAATGGTTAAGTAAACACATTTTTACTATTTTCAAAAACAGAAAACGGAAAATGGTTTGAAAATGTCAAAGAGAACATGCCCTTATCTTTTTGTATTTTGGAAAAAAATGTGAATGCTTATCCACCACCGCCTAATCTATTACCAATATATATAATTTTCTTAATTATGAAAAACCAAAATCATTAACTTATAGGCTATAATATATAATGACCATAATTAATTTCCTTATGAATTTACTTTGACAACCATATCTAGGATCTAACTTAATCAAATAATCTTTTTCTTTAGCTAATTATACATTATTTAATACGAGCTTCGAAACGAATCTAATATTAGTATATAAATTTTTAGATCCTTAGTCACCCAAACTTTTTACCAAACTAGCATAGGAACTTTAATAACACCTAATATTCAATGCATAACTAAAGATCATAAATGAATATCTATCATAAAAAATTTGGGGTATTACAATGGTAGTTACAACTGTTGGGATTTGTTGGGTGATGGTCAAGTGATGGCTTAGTTGCGGGAGGGGGGTTGTGATGTAGATGAACGCTATCTATATCGTTATTTTTAAATTTTGACTTTTTATATTTTTATATTTAATTTTGACAACAACTCCCTCTACTTAATTGATCACGTGAGTGGCACATGACCACTTAACTGATTTTTTAGATAGAATCCGTCGATAGGAATGGTGGACGCCAATATACGAAAGGTTAGGCTAGTGTTGCCAAGAGAAAAATATTTGAGGATAGAAGTGCAAAAAGGGTAAAAGGTAGGGGACAATGTCTGTTATTTACTTGATTTAAATAGTATTTGGACATTAATGGCCTTGCTTAATTGATCATGTGAGTAACATATGACCATTGAACGAATTTTTTGGATGGAAATCCGTCAGTAGTAAGAACATTGGATGCCTATAAAAAAAATGAAAAATTGGAGAAAACATTACGAAAAAAAATTAAAGATAAAAATGCAAAAAATAGTAGAGGTTGAGGACATGACCAGTTTGGGCTGAGGCGAGTAAAGCAATCGTATCGGGCTCAAAACTGAAGGCGGTCCATTTTTATTAACAAAAAATTTATTTATGAGTATTGAAGATGTCGAAAAAAAATATGTGTGCAAAAGTTTGAAACCTAGCAAAGTAAAGCAAGCCGCATTCCACGAAGATCATGGCTATTATTAAGTATTGACCCAAAATCGAAGGGGTCCATTTTTTTTTAAATGGGATTTTTTCATAAATAAGCCACTTTTTGAAAATAAACATAAAAAGTCATTCTTGTTTCATTTATTTTAAAAATACTGTTTTTTTAAAAATTATTTTTTTAATTTATTATATTAAATAATAGGGTTAATTACGCTAATAGTCCCCATTCTTTCAAGTTTGTAATGATTTCATCATCATTCTTTTTTTAGCAGATATCATCTACATTCTTCCATTTATTTTCACAGAGGGTCCCCAAATCACTATTTTTCACTATTCTGACAATTTTATGACAATTTTACCTCTTGACTTAAATAAATTAAAATAATAGAAAAAAATATAATGAAAACATTGCAATTAGGCTCTTAATCTTTTCAAAAGTACAAATAAATCCTAAACTATTTTATTTTATACAAATAGATGTTTTTCTCCAACAAAAAAAGAGTATATATTTCCCTCCACCCCCACCCCCACACGCTTCATACTGCAAATCCTACCCATACCATATCAAAAGTAAGAAAAAAAACTCATTGAACTTACCTTTTCTTCCATATCAAAAAACTCATGGAACCACCACGTGATCACCACCAGCAACAATTGCACCACCACCAAGAAGACCCATCAAAACTCTCTAAACCACCAACAATCTGCGCCAAGTGCGGCATCCCCACTTGTTTCTCCCCTCCGCCGGACCTATCCGCCAACCTTTCTTACATCCCAATCTGCTTCCCCACCGTCAACCTTCCTAATCTGCCCACCAACACCAAAGAGACCATCATCCGCACTCCGGTGCCACAACCCTAAAAAGGAGACCTCATTTCCCCAGCCTACCACTTCACCGTCCCTTCCAAGATAATCCACTCCCAGGACGACATCTTTCGATTCCACTCATTTCCTGTTTTTCACAATTTTCTCAGCTTCGTTGTTTCTCTCTCTAAGTCGATCAAATCCCACAAGCTTTCAGACCCCTATCGTGATTCGTCCACCATCAAAGTCATTATTTCTATTCTCCAGATTCTAAGTGATTATGTTGATGAAATCCCACCGACCCCCAGTCTTCTTGGTATAGGAAAGTTGCGTATCGCACGTGGCACGAGCGAATGAGCTCAGATGCTAAGCCCATAATGCTGAAATTCCTATCGATAGATCTTCACGGTGCTATTGTGGAACTCGTGCCTTATTTCAACGGGAAATGTTGACACCATTAGTCAAAGATTTTCTCAACGAGAAAAGTGGGATGTTGGCAACGATGGGACCGAGTGGTTCAGGGAAGACTCACACATTTTTCGGCTGCGCAAGGGAGCTTGGTATGGTGGTGTATGTATATGTAGGGTGGGGTGGTTGGGGTGGGAAAGGATGATTTCTTTGAGTTGGGGAAGAACATTAATTTGAATAAAATAAAATTGTTTAGAATTTATTTGTACTTTTGAAAAGATTAAGGGCCAAATTGCAATGTTTTCATTGTATTTTTTCTCTATTATTTTAATTTATTTAAGTCAAGTGGTAAATTTGTCATAAAATTGTCAGAATAGTAAAAAATAGTGATTTGAGGACCCTCTGTGAGAATAAATAGAAGAATGTGGATGAAATCATTACAAACTTGAAAGAATAGAGACCACTAGTGTAATTAACCCTAAATAATATATAGTAATTAAATATGTAAATTTGCTGCTTGAGTCCTTAATTATTTGCATGATAAGTTCTTCATCTTTAGAATATCTCTACTTTAGTCCATGTACTTCCTCTTTCATTTCAATTTCATCATCTATTATTTGCAATCCAAATCCTTCAACTTTTATATTTTTGCAAGTTTATCCCCATATTTATACTTTTATATCAATTTAGTCCTTTATAGTATTACTATTTGATATATATGTTACAAATAACATTTTGTAACAATATGTGTTACAAATTGAGATGTCAAACATCGGTGATACAAAATATCAATTCATATAACATGTGCTGTGTAGAATAACATAATATAATCTGTAATATATTCAGTGATATAAAATATCATTTGTAATAGCTGTATCAAACAGTGATATACAATATCATTTGTAATAGGGGAATACCATTAAATGACCTTTGCACACAAAATATTTTGGTAAATGGCCTTTGACCAGAAATAAACAAATAAAATTAATGTCAAAAATTGAATAATATGTAAATGACGTAAATCTCCTCACTTTATTCCAAATCTCTCTCCACTTTGCACACTCTCTTTTTCTCGATTCTCTCTCTCTTTTCTGCTCCGCCTGTTTTGCAATCTGAAGTGAATTTGGAGCGCTCCGTTGAATCTTTTCCATCCATCAAGCTCTTCATCCACTCATCTGACTCAAACTTGACACCGGTTCCGCCACACAAGTCTGAGAACCCGAACCCAGTCGAGTGCTGCTCCAGGTTGGAAAACTGAAACCCCGACTGTCTCTTCCGGTTCGCTTGTTGCCTGAAAAGGGTTGGTGAATCAACCACCACCGTCATAGCTGAGAGTGGTGGAGGCGGCATTACCGCCAGTTTCTGTGAGCTCGCCATTTAACTCTCGCCGCCAATCGATGTTAACTCTCGGCCAATCACTGTGAACTATCGCCGTCAGTCGCCACCGGCCGTGCATATTGCAGGTGAGCATTTGAAAATAAAATAAATTATTTCACATTTGAGAAGTTGAAAAGGGACCACGGCTTTTGGAGTCGTGGTTCACCGTTGATTGCCAATGTGGGATGATGGGATATTGAAATTTGATTCAATGCAAGTCACTCATGAGGCCTGAGAACTTAAGCTTAAAATTTATGTTCTAAATAATCTAATGTCTGAATAAATGCATGCAAGTTGAGCTTGGCTGTATTTTTCGTAATTTATTAATATGCTTGGTGCTTTAGGGAGAGTTGTGATACAACTAATATGTTGGGTACGTTGATTGCTTAATGCTGTTAACTCAACTTAAAATGCGAATGAGTATATTTATTGAGCTTTGTAGTGAAGCTCAGGTTGGATTTTGCTTTACTATCCCTAATTGATGTCGAGCAATGTCCTAATGTGATTCATTCACAAGGTTTAAGAACTTTAGCATAAAAATTGTGTTCTAAATAAATGCACGCAAGTTGAGATTGGCAATATTCCGCAATCATTCGACAGTTTCCAGGATCTTCTCTATTGCTATTTTGAAATTCAACTTGGGTAAACTCACATTTAGCTGCAATTACCATACATAAGATCTTACTGTAACGACGTCTATATAGTTGAGTATGGAATACCACTAAATAGCCTTCCGCCACAAAACATTTTGTCAAATAACCTTTGACCAGAAATAAACTAATAAAATTAATTCCAAAAATTGAATAATAGGTAAATGACCTAAATATCCTCATATCAACAATCCTTAAATGAATTTAGTCCCTCATTTTATTCATTTTATAGCATTCATTTTCACCCAATTTCACCCCCTCTTCCTTCTTCCTACAGTGTGCCGGTGGCTATGAAATTTTGAAATCAATTGCGAGCCAAAAAATTGCCGTCGGTTCCTTCTTCCTCCAAACAGTGGCTATGAAATTTTGAAATCAATTTCGAGCCCAAAAATTGCCGTCGGTTCCTTCTTCCTTTAAACAGTGTCGTCGGCTCCTATATATATATATATATGTATGTATGAATTTACTCCCTCCATGTATTGGGTTTTGGTTTGCAAAGAAATGGCTAGTGTGGGATTATCCGGTACCTGAGTATTAGGAATTTAACCCACCTTCAAACAATGTAAGTCCATCCAATTCTTTTGCATCTTGTACTCCATTAAATAACAGCTTGGAATGTGACCTATTTAGTCATGTTTGCTATGTGAACAATGGATGGAAAATTAGGAAAGTACGATAAATAAGAATTTATTTATTTTTCCTTGTTTTTTATTGTCCTGCTTGGGGTCCAAAATATGTTGAAGTTCTTCCCTTTAGATAAAAATGCTTCTAGGTTTTGTACTATTATGCATCTTAATTTCAGAACGAGCAATTCATTTTTGGGTAGACAATCTTTTGATTCTTCAAGTTTAGCACATGTATTTACTATTTAGGATGGTAGCGGGAAAATCCTTTTTCTTTAGGGAAAAGTTGAGTTAATTTTGAAGTTAAAACTTGGTGGAATGAGAAGTTTGTCGATTGCATATAAAGTGAGGCCAATTCGTATTGACTGTGTTCTGTTAGTCGACTAATTGTTAGCCGGTCTTTGTCATCTTTATGTAATATTCACGGTAATTCTATTCATTCTTCATGGATGACGGCATCCTATGTGGAAGGAGTAGAAAGTTATTTCTTAAACTTCAATTTATTTCATAGAAGCATTGTAATTAGTGCAGTTTATGGAATTTTTATTATTCGTTTAGAAGCTCCTCTATATGTTTCCAGTTCCAAATTGTAGATTTGTGGATAAGAGCATAGAGGAGCTAGTTAATCAATTTTGAATCTGTATTACGGCATAAAAATTATGTAACGAACTTGCTCGACAATCTTGTAGTCCAATTTAATTTTTTTGAATTAGTTATTCATTGGAATTCTTTCAAGAAAAATGTTATTTTGGGTAATGCTCTCTTTTATTGAAGTCATTTAAGGGGTACTTTTTGTTTCAGTGTTGCAGGGAACACCTTTATTTGGTCTTCATCCTCACAAATTTGCATGCATATTCCCAAACTAGTTAACGGTAATATGTTTACATCCTTGGCAAACATTTTCCTTCTGTACAATTTATCATTTCATGGATAACAATTACACTTCTTGCCTATTATTAGTATGTTATAATCCAACTTACCGAGCTTTATTTTTGCAGATTGACTTTGAAATGGAGTATTTTATTGACGTTGAAGAAAGGGTTCGAGAAAAAATCAGTAATAGATGTAAACTTGAAATTATCAATGAGGTGTATTATGCTTTAGATTCCAATCATCAAAAAAAATTTACAAATTCGTGTTTTGGCCACCTTCTTTCTATTGTGGAGATTAAAATTTCTCTTCAAATCGTTCACCAATACATTGTTAGAACGATGATGACATTGAAAGAAAATGAAGTTTGGTGCAAGTTTGGAAACAAGATTGCTAGGTTTGGGTTAGAAGAATTTGTATTAGTCACAGGCCTAAAAGCTGGAGAGTTGGAATCGGAGGATGAGAACTTAGGCCTAAAAAGTGATCTTATCCAAAAATACTTCAAGAAGAGCAAAGGAAAAGTAATAAGAAGACAATTGTTGAATGCATTCCGAAGGTGTGGTAACCAGCCAGACAAGTTCAAGATGGGCATTCTCTTAATTTTGGCATATGTTTTGTTGAGTGCGGAAGAGAATACGAATCTGAACTTGTGGTGGTTTAATTTGGTTGATAATTTTGGACGATTCAACAACTATGCTTGGGAATAGAGATCGTATGAGTACACAATTGGGATATTCAATCAAATAAAAGGAGAAACAGTGAAGAAATATGAAAGAAATGAACGATATCCCTACAACTTTCATGGATTTCCTCTTGCAATCATGGTAAATGTTAAATTATTTTCATTGTTTGTATAATATTCCAATTTATGAACTGACTAGTAATGTTTTGCTTTCTACAGATTTGGGCGTTTGAAGCAATACCCGGTCTAGGGAAGCAGTTTACTCACAGGCTGGAAGGTGACAGAATTCCAAGAATGTTGGGGTGGGATTTTCAACAGACGAAGGTGGACGGAGAAAGTGTGAGCACATTCTTGGATACTAAAATTCAAATCATGCAGCTAAGGGTGAAGCGCACATTAGTTCCTTCACAGGAAGAAGCCAATGAAGAATTCTATCAGGGAATGACACCACTTGATGATGTAGAAGACTCGAGAGTGGATAATAGCTTGGATGAAGATGGAGTAGAGGAGTCTAAGGAAGACGAACCACCTATTTCCATGCACCAGATGCCACGCGATAGACCATCTTCCTCTCATAACAACAATGTATTAGAGGTAGTTAGACAAGAAATGAGAGAACTTGAGTGCAAGCTGGTGCATGTGATAAATGGTCGATGTGATCACATTGAGACCAAACTTGATAGGTTGCTAAAGTTGGTTGGAAGTGGTGTATCCCAACCACAAGGAGATGAGTTTCAGCCAGACAATGGTAGGTTTCAGTCAGAAACGAGGAGATTGCACATACGAAGAGGAACAAGTCACGCCAATACAAGGTGAAGGGCGAAGGAGTGCTACTTGTCAAAGTTGGTTATTTGGTTGTGATTTTTTTATTTTTAGTTCCATAATGAGTTGAGATTAATCAAGTTTCTATTGACCTCCATTCATAGGCATGCTATCGAACCCTTCAATTGACATAGTCGTGTACCAAGAAATGCCTTGGATATCGATCCCAAATTCTAAGCACCGCTTGGGAGAACATGAACATGTTGACGTTGTGATGTCAAATCAACCGGAGCAGTCTGCAGAAAGCTGTCCTGAAGGTATATAATCTGTAGATTGAATACAAAAATGTTGACATTCTGTGTAGAATGATTGTTGATTGAATACTGATTGAATCTATTTTTAGATCAAGTCGGAGAATCTTCTGCTATTTTGCTTGAGGATGAGATAGATGAGGAATCACCTAAAGGTAGAGGGCAAAGGAAAAGGAGGAAAGGAAAAGCATAGCGTACTCCGTGGACCAATCCCTTAAAGAGGAGGAAGTTCAAGAATGTCACTATTTATGACCCATTCTGAGAAGTGGATCCTGCAAAAGTAAGTGACCTGAATGAGTGGATGGAAAAAGCTTCACCAAGGTAATTTGTTCTCTTCCTTTACCTGTATCTAGTGTGTTATCTTCCTTCAATGTAAAGTTGATTTTTTGGTGGTGCCACCTGAATGTATAGGGATGTAGTTGCATTGGCAATCTGTGATGCCGGGAGGACATTTTTTGAGGATCTTCGTGATCAGAGTCGGTGGCTCACTGGTGACGTAAGTAAAAATCTTATCAGCTTTCAATATTACTAGGTCATTTCAATTTATTAACTGCATGTTTACGTGCAGCATATAGACTCGGCATTATTTCATATCAGAGAGCGAGCAGTTAAATATGCAAACCTCTTTCGACAAGACTGTGTCGTTCTCGACTCTAATTTATGGCAACTTGTTGAAAATGCCTTCGAAGATAGTGTAAAGACTAGCCACAATAACTCAGACGAAGCATTTGCAAAGATGTTGGTGCATTATGTTGAAGGGGCAGCTCCCAATCTGGGAAAACCTTGGAAGATTTGTCGCTATCTTTATCTTCCGTACTGTGTCCCGAATTTATATTGGTTTGCAGTCGAGATTGACTTGGAAGAGAGTCAACATCTTCGATAGCTTGACGAGCATGGTACGTGAAAGCAAGCTTGACAACTACATGAAACCCTTAAAGGTGGTCATACCACGTCTCATGAAAAAATACGTCAATGACAACTATAGCACATCAATGTTCACGCATCACAAGGTCAAGAAGCTTCCCGTACAAGATAATGGGTAAGTTTTTTTAGCTAAAGAATGGCTTCAATATGTTGATGGTTGGACTAAAACCTCAAATATTATATCTTTTTTCAGATCTGATTGTGGACTTTATACGGTCAAGTTCATCGAATTTTCTTTAGCCAGTCTTGACCTGAATCTTGTTCAACCCAAGCATATGCTAATGTGGAGGCAGAAACTAGCAGCTGAGATTTTTGCAGGAGAATTTGACCCTTAGAATGAGTTTATGTAATTCATTTAGCATTGTTATGCCCATGTGATATTATTCTGTACTCATTAACTGTAATTTTGGTATGGATTTCAGGCATAGCAAAGCAGTTTCTGTTTCCTGTAACTCTGTGTCAATTTTTGTTTCTAGTATGAAAAATTTTGAGTAAATGTAAAGGATAATATAGGAAAAATTGGAGGAAAGAAATGGAAAATAAGTCGTTTTAGTTGAATCCTTGTCAACAATGGCTGTTCATTTCTATAATAAATGATTGCTTGGTGCCTGTATGAAAGTTTTCTTCTGTTACGTCTTCTTATGTCAGCAGGTTTTTCTTGACAGAGATGGGAATATGAATGTACTTCATATTTTGTTTTGAAGAGTAATTTAGGATGAATTTTTTACTTTGAAGAGAGTAGAATACTGTGTTCCTTAGCTATCAGAGAACATGATGTCCCCTGCATTTTGACATTTCGTGTTGATTTTTGTTTGCATAATTCTAATGTACTTAGACACTAAGATTTTCATACAAAAGAATGTTAATTCAAAGTTTAAAGTAATAAAAGTAGCTTATTTGAACTGGGTTTGAATAGTGCAAGTCTGATTTTGTAGCTCCTCTAGTTTTCTACCTCAGTTTGCTTTTGGTGATAAAATCAAAAGCATGTTTGGAAGTGTTTTTTTCAAATTTATTTTTAACCACATATTTCATGAGATTCAGAACTTTTATCAACTTGAGATATAAACAGTGGGGTGTTTGAGAGCCTCGGACTAGAGAAACAAACTTATGTAGTTTTCCATACCGTAACGGCATGCCGTTCTGGAGATACCGTAACGGCGTGCATGGCGTTATGCCTATAAATAAACCCGCACAGGTTCTAACCTCTTAAAGTATTAAATTTAAGTACATTTAAGTAGCACTAAGATGTTTGAGAGCCTCAGAATAGAGAAACACTTATGTAGTTTCCATAACGGTATGCATGCCGTTATAGTGATATAGTAACGGCATGCATGGCGTTATGCCTATAAATGAACCCGTACAGGTTCTAACCTCTTAAAGTATTAAATTTAAGTACATTTAAATAGCACTAAGTTATTTGAGAGTCTCAAAATAGAGAAACACTTATGTAGTTTCCATAACGGCATGCATGCCGTTATAGTGATACAGTAACGGCATGCATGGCGTTATGCCTATAAATGAACCCACACAGGTTCTAACCTCTTAAAGTATTAAATTTAGGTACATTTAAGTAGCAATAAGATGTTTTAGAGGCTTAGCATAGAGAAACACTTAGGGTGCGTTTGATTGCGAGCAAGAAAAATGGGTGGAAAGAAAACATTTTCAATGGAAATGATTTGCCAAGAAAATATTTTCCTGGCCATTGTAAAATCATCTCTTTCGCGTTACTTTATATACATTTCTAAATTCTCACGAGGATGAGAGTCTCACAAAGGTAAACATTCACATTATTGACTATTTCCAAAAAGCATATATAATGCACAAACCGGCTACGGTTGAAATCATAAATCATCTTGAGTTGGCAAATTGTAGACTATCTTACACAAAGGATGATTTGAAAATATGATTTTTGTTATTTGTTAACATAAAGCATTGAACTTATTACAATTTGAACATCACTACCCAATTTACTTGTACTCAATTGATACCGAATATCCACCCACCCCCAACACACAAAACAAAGAAGTCCCAATCATTGGGGAGGCGGTGGTGGGTAGAGACTGAAATATCCAAGGAGCTGCGTCAGCTGTGTGGATAACGCATCGTGCTCCCGTCGGTGGGATTCGGCCTCTTGGACTTGGGCTTCCCGAATCTCCCGAATCTGTGCTTCGAGTTCTGCCTGCGAGGTACGCCATTGAAAAATCTCATGAGAAATAGATGCCAATGTTGGTTCAGTGACCGTTTCATGGAGGTCCTCGGCCATTGGATCATCATGAGCAGGCTCGTTTTCAAGTGGTACATTACCCTAGCCACCAATGGGACCCTGTGTGCTTCGCTCCAGTTCAGAACTACGTATCCCAATTCTGTCTATCTGCATTGTACGCTTTACCTAGGTGATTTCATGGGAGAGGTCAATGCCGTACATTTCACAAAGTCCTGTAATTAGCGATGGGAACGCCAAACATCTCCGGTTGTTTTGAATATGCAAGACATTGTAAAATATATAGGTACCGATATTGAGAGTCTTATTCTGGAGCCAGTAAAGTAGGCGTGCTCGCTCTATAGTGACCGTAGAAGTATGTGTCGTATGGAGAAGATTGGTGCTCACCATTTTGTCTAATGTGCGTACTTGAGGAGTAAGACATTTATAATGTAATGTGCTGCTTCCAACAGGCCAATGATCCATTGCCTCAGCAATGGAGACGACTACTTCATGAAGATTACTAGTGGCGGCTTGATAACTGTCGGTCTTCGTGTTGTCAAGTTCGTAGTAGCGGAGAATGGTTAAGGGAGAGAATGGAATATATTGCCCTCGCATGTATACTTGCTGATACTTAGGATGATCAGGGTTGTCGATGTCATCATGGATATTAGCGTAGAATTCTTTGACGATTTCTACATAGGCAACCCGCGGAGTGGCTACAAATGTTTCCCACTGATTTCTCGCAATAACTTGACCGAGCAATTCATTTTCAAAATCGGATATTAACACCCTTCGCTCTGGTATAATATTGCGTTGGCTTGTGTCGTTCTTGTAGATAATCCAAGCTGCCTCCGTCTCATATTTCATATCATCATAAGTTATCGGTTGTTTGGAAGTCTTCTTTGATGGAGGCTTTCTCTTTTCCGAGCTTGATCCCACATCTTGCGTTGGTTTCTTTGCTCTCGGCATTATATCTAACATGCAACAATTCAAAAAACTAATGTTACAAACAATACGAATTCACAACGGAAAAGATGTGTGGTAATTGGTGTTTGCATGGTGAATCGGGGTGGATGCCGTGTTTGTGTAGTGTGTGATCGTATGTAAAGAGTGCCATTGGGGTGAAAAAGTATGGTAACCAGCCTAAGATATGAGCAAATGTGCTAAGGAAACAAAAATGATGAAAATTTTGGATGAGTCATTTCTTCAAACACTTGGTGGTGGGTGTATGGTAATTCAATGTTAATGAATATAACATTGAAATGGCAATAAACACAAAATTTTGAGAACATCAACACCCAAACCAACCACAACACATTAATCCAAAAGAATTTCTTCATTGCCCAACCTCCAAATCGTATAGAACAAACTAAAAATACAATTGATATCAAAATTTATAACTTCAAATCAAAGTTAGCTATAGTACCTTGAGTGATTGTAGGTAGGAAAAATGTGGTCTATATGATGAGATGAGAACAATACTAAACCCTTCACTTGATTTTGTATAGGCCAAGTTGTAGTGTAGTGGTGATTTGAAGAGGAGGAATAACTAGATGTTGAGAACAATTATTTTGAAATGGAAAATGAGAACTTACCCGTGAGGTTTTAAACCCCACGGGTGAAGTGAAGTCCACTTGAGCGGACTTAATGTCCGCTCAAGCGGACAGACTGTGCCCAAAATGGGCAGTTGTTGTCTGCTCGAGCGGACAGCAAGCCCATTTTGGGCTGTCTAGCGGACAGCATGCCTATTTTGGGCTTCTGCGCCTGTGGTCTTTCGACTTTTGATTATACTCATTTTAGTCCTCTAATTTATTGTTTTACTTCAAGTTAGTCCTATTTTATTTGCAATACAGGTCCTTCAACTTTACTATGTTTGCGAGTTGATCCCCATCTCCAATTTTTCGTACACTTTCAGTCCTTTTCGCCTATTTTACTTTGTTTTTCTCAAATTCCATTCGATCTTGGATGTTGACCTGAAAGAATTAAATCAACACATTATTAAGTAGAAAATCACTTAAGATAATTATACTTATTCTATGACATCTTATCTATCCATGCGTCTATTGTATTAAACTACTCAAGTTGTTTGCTAACAAATCAACTAAACTAAGCATCGTTGAGGTCATCTTAACAAATAAGGCACATATTAGCTTATGTGTTACAAAATAACATTGTTATGGCCGAATTATGCGAGAAGTTAGTATTCGAGGAAGATAACGGCAAGCCTGCCATTATAGTGTACCCATAACGTCATCGCTGCCGTTATGTTTTTAAACTATTCGAAATTAATTCGAAGTTGATACACTATGCTTTTAGAGTAATTTTATCAAAAATAATTTGTTTAATGCCGAAGTAAATAATAGATAAGACATGTTAGGGCCATAACGACAAATCTGTCGTTTTAGTGTACCTATAACAGCATCGCTGCCGTTATGTTTTTAAACTGTTCAAAATGAATTCAAGGTTGATACACTAACTTGTTACAATGATTTTATAAAAAATAACATGTTTAAAATCGAAGTAATTATCACTTAAGAAATTATAGTGTACCCATAATGGCAAGCCTGCCGTTATAGTATACCCATAAAGGCATCGCTGCCGTTATGTTTTTAAACTGTTCAAAATGAATTTGAAGTTGATACACTAAGCTTTTAGAGTAATTTTATCAAAAATAACTTGTTTAATGCCGAAGTAAATAATAGATAAGACATTTTAGGGCCATAACGGCAAACCTGCCGTTTTAGTGTACCTATAACGGCATCGCTGCTGTTATGTTTTTAAACTGTTCAAAATGAATTCAAGGTTGATACACTAACTTGTTACAGTGATTTTATAAAAAATAACATATTTAAAATCGAAGTAATTATCACTTAAAAAATTATAGTGTACCCATAACGGCAAGTCTGCCGTTATAGTGTACCCATAACGGCATCGCTGCCGTTATGTTTTTAAACTGTTCAAAATGAATTTGAAGTTGATACACTAAGCTTTTAGAGTAATTTTATCAAAATTAACTTGTTTAATGCTGAAGTAAATAATAGATAAGACATTTTAGGGCCATAACGGCAAACCTGCCATTTTAGTGTACCTATAACGGCATCACTGCCGTTATGTTGCCTGTTACTAGTTGAACTCCCTGGTACATATCTTTTTCACTCCCTGTCAAATATTGAATTTACTGCAACATACATTACAATAAACACCACCACAATAAATCAATAAAACTTCAACCATAACATACATGGAAATAACATCAGTTTTGCAGTTTTGAGAATGAAAATATATATTACAATTTTGAAATGCAAATTGCATACTTATCAAATAAGGATGTTGGATTACAAAACTATTTTCAGTTCTTTGTTGCCGGCAAAGCATTTGTACAAGTAGTCCGATTATGACCAGTCTTCAAATACCTACCACATTTACGGAGCTCTCCAATTGATTTTTTTCGTTGTTTCGGTGGACGTCCAGCCGGTCTTTTTGTTAATGGACGCAAGACCATTCTTGATCTAACTTCATCAGGAATTTGCCACTCATCCTCATTCGGTAATGGGTATATGAATTCTGAATACGCTTGTCTCCAACAAAATGTGATATAGAAAGGAAAGCAAAGGCTATAACCATCAGGACCATCCTGCCTTGCGGCGACAATTACATGTTGGCAAGAAAATTTATCTAGATCAAATTGCTTACAAGTAAACATGTATTCTTCCAAGTTAACAATGTATGATTCCATATTTTTAACTACCTGAAACTCATTTTGGGATATCCGAATTGCGTTCCAGCCATGTGACTCGTTATACTTTAAGCACATCTTCTCTTCCATAGGTGGGGTGAGTTGGGTAGTGCACTTTCCTGCTTCTATATGCCTTTCATAATACCATTTCTGCAACACCTGGCGAATATACTCAATCAAACCAACTACAGGAAAATCTCGGGCCTCCTTCAAAGTGGAATTCACAGATTCTGCGTTGTTTGTTATCATGATATTGTATCGAACTCCTTTGAAATGTGCTCTACTCCAAAAATGGAAACCACCAACATCCTTTTCCAAGTACTCTCTGATGCCTTCTTTTTTACCGCAAAGCGCTGCCATGTATGCCTCAAAATCTGTTGTGGTATAGGCCTCTGCCGCCTTTCTGAACAATGAGGATAAATCAACTCTTGGAAATTTAACCTTCAAGTTATTATTCAAGTGCCATATACAATTCACATGATGTGCAAACTGGTAGACATTTTTAAATGCATGAGGAATGCTTTTGCCACGGTATGAAATAATCACTAAATCCTCGGAGTCACCAGTTATTTTCCACAAGTTACGAAAGAACCAAGACCAGGAAGCCTCATTCTCTGAGTCAACTATACCCCATGCAAGCGGATAAATTTGAATATTTACATCTTGGCAGGTAGCCACAAGTAGAGTTCCTCGATATCTGCATGTCATGAATGTTCCATCTACACAAATTACTCGTCGCATTGAAGATTGATATCCATGTATACTCTGTCCTAGAGCCATGAAAAAGTACTTGAAACGCATGTTATCATCAGTTTCAATGACCGTCAATGTGCCAGGATTTTTTTCCTTCAAAACATGGCAATACGAAGGTAATTTGGCATAACTTTCATCAGGTGTCCCTCGGACCAGTCCATAAGCAAAAGACTTTGCCGTATATGCTTTATTATAGGTTATAGTTATGCCAAACTCTTCGCGAACATCATTGATGATGTTTCTCGATCTGTAAATCCTTCTGGCATCTTCAAACTTGGAGGCAATGTAAGTTTCAATAAGTGAATAGCTAGCATGTCGATGATCTCGACGACAAACACTCATGGAGCATGTGTGATGGCTATAGTAGGTTCGAACTTGAAACATAACAGATTCTTTCATCTTTATTGCCCGGATACGCCACTTACAATTTTTCTCCAAACAAACAACTACATAAAACAAATTTATTTGACTTCTTCACTTTAAACTCGAAGTGATACCTCAGTGCAAGCAAGTACAACTTCGATAACAAAGCTTTTTTGGTAGGGAACAATTGTTTCACTTGCAAATCCACATTTTCAGGAATCCTCGATGATGGCCCACAGGGGATTGAACTTATATCTGCCGTTAAATTCTCAATGTTGTTGTAGATAACAACTTCACGTGGACAATGCGCAACCGTCATAGGAGATTTTTCGTGTAAATTTTCTCTTCTGGGGCTAATTGGAATTATATTCAAACCATCCCAATCCACAAAGTTTCCATCAGCAATTTCATCTCCTATATTTCCCTCATCCTACACATAATTTAATTCTCGATTCATGTCTCCACATATACCATCTTCTGTTTGCATTTCACTCAATGAGTCACCATGTGATACAATAGTAGCATGTTCTAGGTTCTCTCTTAAACCATCATTTTCTTCATACTCCTCAACACCTTTCGTCAAAAGTGTAACACAAAGAGGAACTTCTCTATAAACAGAGAGATACCACCCCACGCTGTTGTCACAATCAATCTTCATTGGAGGAACTGGAACGTTAGACATTCCAGGGACAACAGTTGCCATCTCTATATCATTTAACATACAATCAACCCCCAAAACCCTTCGAACTTTATCGCACAACTCCGCATAGGTAGTGGTATTTGAAACAAGAACGGGAGTCACATTTGCTTGGCAATTACCTATATACTTCCATGTCCATCCACCGCCTTCTTTTTCCACAAACTCAGCGAAATAACAAACTGATATCCACACTTTGTCCATCGCATCCATGACTGCAATTCATCATAAAACAAATAGATTTCAGTTGATCATATCACAAAATGCTATATTATACAAGTCAAAGTGCATATCAATAAATTTTACAACCAATACATTATGAGTACTAACTATTGACCTACGTGAAATAGCACTAAATTAGTCTATACATTCAAAGCCAATTATCAAACACAAAGCTAGGTAGATGGTGATAGTCAGACATTAGATAACACCACTAGTCCTGTTATACATTGTGAATAACGGCATACTTGTCTTTATTTTAAATTTTTACTGCACTCACATATTAACTCACTAAAACAAATATATATTTAATCAAAGTTATCACATTAAAGGTTATATGCGCACTGAAAGTGAAAAAATAAGATAACGGCATAGGTGCCGTTATAGATCACTGATAACGGCATATATGACGTTATGGTGTATTCTTAGGCAAATGCATATATCATTAACAATGCTATAAATGCCCATGTTTATATACATGCTAGCAGTGGAAAAATAAGATAACGGCATGAATGCCGTTATAGATGACAGATAACGGCATATATGACGTTATAACACATTCTTGTGCAAAATGCATATATCAGCACAATGCTGTAAACCAGAATGAAAATGGATGAAAAAAATTGCAGAAATTGATATTAGTATGTACCTATTACCTTATCCAATTACAAATCTCAAATGTGGATGATTTAACAAGTTTCACACCACTCAAAACTACAATGGACAAAGAGAGAGGACAAAAATAAAGATTTTTTGGAATTCTTGATCAACTGCAATGAAGGTGGTGATGAGAGAGAGACATGGCTGCCATTTTCGTAGAGAGAGAAATATGAGATCGTTGGGATGAAAATGAAAAAATAAGGGTATTTTTTGCTTTAACCACCTTGGGGGCATTTTGGATATTGTCTCATATTTTTTATACTTATTTAATGGAGGAGGCTATTTACCAAAACATTGTGGAATGAGAGTTATTTTACTAAATTCATTGTTTGACAAATCCTTTTAACTCAAAACCCCTTTGTAATATATGTATCAAATCGCGATACTAAACAAAAACTATTACAACTGCAAAACTAAATCTAAACTTCAACAAGTTCGTATTAATATATACATTGGACTCTAAAAACCTATTGTAATATCAGTATGATATAGATATGTAATACAATACCAAATTTAACAAATAAAACTATTGATTTCATCATTTGTAACATACGTAACATCAGTGATACATAATACAGATTCATGTAACATGTGATGTGTAAAATAATATAATATAATATGTAACATATTCAGTAACATATTCAGTTATACAAAATATCATTTGTAACATATGTATCAAACATTGGTACACAATATTTGTAACATTTGTATTAAATAGTATAAAAAACTAAATTGACATTAAAGTATAAATATAGGGACCAACTTATAAAAATCTAAAAGTTGAAAGACTTAAGTTACAAATAAAAGAAGACGAAATTGAAATGAAAGATGAAGTATACGGACTAAAGTGTAGATATTATAAACATGAAGGACTTATTATGCAAATAATCAAAGACTCAAGCAGCAAATTTGGATCAAAGTTTATCACAATTCATATGGGATTCACGTGGTCATAAATTTGATTTTAATGTATTATTTTATTAATTAATATAATTTTAAGAATGTAGTATTTATAAAATAAATTAGTTAAGTTGTTAGATTTGGAATTATTTTAAGATTGGTAAGTAGTTGGTGTAATAATGTAATAATAATAAAAAAAAAAAAAAAATATTGAAACCCAATCCACCAACAAGTTTGCCCATGACGTATCAAAATTTACTTTTAAAGCCTAATTTTTAAATTTCACCTCCAACCTTAAAAATGTCAAAACCGGCCATGAGAACACTTAACCCATACAAATTTACAACCAAAGTTGTGGTAACTTGCCTTTTATTCCTTTTGATTTGATAGTTGTATAAGTTGTGGTAACTTGCTTTTTAGGTTTGGTTTGGTTTGATATTGTAGTACTTTTAAGAAAATTAACTTTTGTTGTACTACAGAAAGAATCAGTTGTGAAAAGAATCAGATAAATTTTTGTTTTTTCATAATTGATGTATGTTTCAAAATTAGTATTTAAGCGTTTTATAACAAAAGTGATTTATTGATGTGATTGTATAAAATTACTAAAATAGACATTGATAATAATAATAATATTTTGTATTATTATTAGGATTAGTAGTATTGTAAAAATTATTTTTACTTCTATTACAATATGTAATATTATCAAATATTTTTTCAAAACAATGCATTTACTTATTTTAAAATAAAAATAATATATATCTATTAAATGTTAAAATTTTAAAACATTAAAAAAATAAAAGCATACTAATATTGTACAAAAATCAATTATATTTAAATTTAAATTATTTGTGAAGATGTATTATAATTAGAATACTAATAAATCTGTGACATAAAATGAATTACTTTAATTAATTGAAGTCAAATTGGTATTTTAATAATAGACAAATACAAAAGTTAAAAACATAATCTAAAAAGCTACTTTTTTGTTACTTCTCAAAATCTGCTGCTAGATTATACAGATTCTTTTAAAATCACTTTTTAAAAATTTACTAAATGCCTAAAACAACTCTTGATTATTTGAGAATTAAAAATTAGATTCCAAAATCAATTCCAAACACGGGCTGTTATTCATAAAATTTCAATTGGATCACTAAATTCTAATTTATTTCAATTAAGTTATTAAATTTCAATTTGATCACTTAATTGCAATTTAATTTTAAATTTTATCTCATCCCCCAATTTGATTTAAAAAAAATATTAATTAATAATTATTCAACAACAAATCTTTCACATAATGACATACCAACTTACTACCACATCACCTCATAAAAGTGTTACAAAAACTGTCTTTTATCTAATGACATTATCATAATTTTGATTTCATCATTTTCGTTTATAATCTATAGATACTTTACGTGAAACATCAATTACATTTACAATACAAGTTCCAAAGATCAATTACCAACTATATTCAATTTTTCATTTATGACATCTATATTCTCGAACTTTCATTCGTAACATTCACGTCCTCAACTTTTTAACATTATTGTCAAAATATTCCTATTTAACATAAAATATCTATTTATACATTAAATATCCATTTGACGCACATGTGATTTCTAATTGAAAGTTGTCCAAAAAATATTTTCTTTATTCTAAAAAATAAATGGTGACGATTCAAATTACATTAAATGCTATTTTTTAAATAATTTTACTTTTTTAATCAAACATCACGTGCATATCTATTGTCATTTAACATTTATATAATCGATTTTGGTCAGTTGGAGATGTTGCACGTATAATATTAAAAGATCGAATACATAAGTGCCAAATCAATTGAGAAAATAATTAAGAAAAGTTTCACCTTATACTATAAAATAAAAATAAAAATTAAAAAAATACTATTTCACTTTTTTTTTATAATAAGATATTATTTCTATTTTTGTAACAATTGTTCTTATATTTGTTACGTTTGTTACATTTTTTATAAAATATATGTGATTTATTTATTAAATTTAAAATTTAAATAAAAAATAATTATAGAATTTTAATATAAAATCAAATATATTGAAAAATTATCACAAATAATTATTGTACACAAATGTTACTAATTCTTAATAGTAAAATGAAAGGGCGAAAAGGGAAATATAAAAATAAAAAATACGCGTCTCCTACACATTATAAGAGAAGAGACTTGGTAATATCTTATAATCTCTCTCCTCTCTCCTACCCATTATAAAACAGAGAAGAGTCTTCGTAATCTCTTATAATCTCTCTCATCTCTCACCCTTCTCTCTCACAGCGGAGCGGTGGAGTTTGTGTAATTGCAGATTGCCATGGTAATGTTACAATAACATCCTCTCTTTTTAAATTTTACTTTGATCAGAAATTTCATTACTTATCAGAATTAATATGTCATAGATGGTAAGGATTGTGATGTTACCCACAGCAAAAAAAAAAAGGGGGATCTTTGTAAAATTTAGAATAATTAATCTGTTAATCTGTTCGAGTAGTACGTGGAATAGGCTTCTTCAATAATATTGTGTGGTTAAAGTGAAATACACCAGCCAAAAAAGTAAAGATCAAGATAGAAGGGCGTTGGAATTCATACACTAATTGAAGTTGTGGATTTTGTAAATATGATAGGAAATTTTTTTCAGTTATCGGTAAGTATACAAATCAAATGAACAGACTCAATTGGAGGTGGCTGTTGTTGGCCGGGTTCAATTAATTGGAGTTTTAAATATAGTGATGATCAAATTTCTCTTATGATATACTTTTGACATGTTTCGCGATGTTTCATTTTTCATTCAAGTTGCGGTTATCAGAACGTGTTTCTGATGCTCTGTTTCTTTCTTTCTGTCCTTCTTTCCACCTGGGCTCTTTCCCTTTCCCTCATTTCTTTCCATTTTCTCCCTTCTATTTAATGTCTTTTCTTCCAGGCACCGGTTTACAGTGGGGTACCGAGGAAAGATAAACCCAGAGGACGTCAACAAGGGTTAACCCAACAGAAAAGGCAGGAGATAAAAGAAGCATTTGAACGGTCTGATACTGATGGCTCTGGTATTGTCTCAAGTCTCTTAAAAATAAAGTATTGAAATATTTCTAACATAAGTAATATGCTGATGTCTGATTCAATTTACCGAGTGCTCTTTTAATCATTCCCATACAGGAACCATTGATGCCAAAGAGTTGAATGTTGCAATGAGGTATGAGGGTTTTGTTAATGCTATTTTGACCTACGGTAATATTGGATCTGACTTGGTTCCTTTGCAGGGCTCTTGGTTTTGAAATGACAGAAGAGGTAATGAATAAAGCTCAAGCCTACCCTTGTTAAATATCTTTTCTGGTACACTATAATGTTATGTGGAGAGTCCTACACTGTGTGTTAATATTCCTACTAGATATCATGTACTGTTTGTAATATATATTCCTCTTGTTGCCATCATACTTATTAGAGAAATATTTACATATTTGTGTTCCAAACAGAAGGAATTACAGATGACTGGAGGTTTAATCCAACCTTGTTTTCCTAAAATTTCTTTTCATCAGTGGGATGAGGATCTTACTATCCTTATAGATTAGATGGATATTTGAGAAGTTTGGACCTCTTTTGATGTGTTTCCTTCTTCATTCCTCAGAGAATGTCATTTTGGTAACTGTATACACACTTCTTATTTAAAATGATGTAGAGATATTACTTGTTTGAAGAGAGACTATGCGATAATAAGATTTTGCCTTGTGTGAGTCAAGTTGCAAATTTAATGCGTGGTTTCTAATATTAGATAGTTGGTTTATACTACCTCAATTTATTTATCATGGTTTGGGTTAAAAATCAGTGGGGCTTTCTATCCAGTTTCTCTCTTTTTGAAATATTAAGAAGTCTGTGGACATATTGTCAATAGTCTAGTCAAGCATTTCTTTGGAATACTACAGAAAAGAGTAATATGCGCTGGGTGCTATTTCAATTCCATAAGAGTATGGAATTCATGTACACATATATGAAGAGGATGTTGTAGGTTGATATATATTAATTCAGGCCTGTATCTCTGTTGTTGTACGAAATTTTAGACTAAGTAGATGGTATGGTAGAGACAGATTCATTTATTTATTTCTAACCACACTACAAAATTATAGTCATTTAACACATGTACTTGAAATCCTTTTTCATTCTACTCTTCAATTTTTGGCACTAACTCGTAACAGAAGTTTCATTCAAATGAATTTGAAAATTTAATTGAATCAATCATTGTGATTGACTTGGCACACAATCACAATCTCTCCTTGTGAATTATGGGGTAGTTTGGTTAACTCATTCTCTGAATGGATCATGATCCCAAGGAATGACAAGTTTGTAGATGATAATGGACAGAGTAAGAAAAGCATTTGCTTCGTGGATTTCTACTACGATATCTTCTATATATATATATATATATATATATATATATATATTTGAAGCCAATATATAAACGATATACACGTGGCTCTATCTAACAACTTAAGTTTTTAGTTCAAGTGATTCAACAATTTTGGTGCCTTGTAAGTGATTGGAGTAGTTTACTTGTAGGTATGTGTATTGTCTGGGATTTGGAGTAATTATGGTTCTTATCAAGTTGATAATTGAGATGCTCGTTAGGTACTTCTGTAACTCTTTAGAGCATGTATATCAAGCTTACATCATCAGTTGTTGTGGGAAGTATTGTGAGTCTTTGACCCTGTATAGAGAACTGTTGAGAAAAGTAGACTAGCTATAAAACTGTTGAGAAAACAGTTTCTATCTAAGTGGGGGTGGGGGTGGGGGAGATATGTGGGAATTATACGGTGCCTTCCTAATAACTTTTCTTCTGTGCAATACTTGACTAAGCAGTGTAGAGAGTAGAGACTTTCTTGGCTGAAGACTATTACTTCGTTTATTTCTTATAATTATTTAATTGTGCATTTATATTTGTACTCTTTTAATCTCAATATCACCTAATCGGTACTTTCCCAATTCTTTGCTGGTCGTCGGCCGAAATTCTTTTAGTTTCCATTGCATTTTATTTTGTAATAAGGGCTGCATGGTTTGAACTTTTGGCTTTATTGTTACAGGAAATTAATAGAATGATAGCTGAAGTAGACAAGGATGGCAGTGGTGCAATCGACTTTGATGAATTTTGTTTCATGATGACAGCCAAATTTGGAGAAAGGGACACCAAAGAGGAGTTAATGAAAGCTTTCAACATTATTGACCAAGATAAAAATGTGAGTTACTGCTGTTGTTTACATATTATTATTGCCTCTTCTGTTGATAACTGGTTCTTCATCATGATTGCAGGGGAAGATTTCTGCTGCAGACATTCAGCGCATAGCAAAGGAGTTGGGTGCACCTTTCAGCGACAGAGAGATTCAAGACATGATTGACGAAGCAGATCGAGATCGTAAGTTTTCTCTATTTTTTTTTCTGAATTTATTATGCATTTGTGCTTTTGGTTCTGTTTAGATTTACTCGACATATCTAGTGATACCTTTTATTACAAGAGCTAGAATATTCATTCTAATGCAGCACTTCCATCTAGAATCCTGAAACTTGCAGCCTAAGCATCTTTCGAATGTACATGTCTCCACCAATCATTTACATGCCAATAATCACAAATGTTTTTACAATGAAGAGCAAAGGTTAAAATCTAGAAGATAATACAACTGTTTGGAAAATGAATCTGATTGTAGATGATTATAATAGACTTGGGAATTGGCTAGGAGCAGGCCATGGTTGAGGTACAAGCTGAACGTGGACAGTTAAAGAAATTGACCATGTTAGGATGTCAGTCTTTTCTGGTCCTAGGATTACTAACTAGCTTCATGTATAATTTTAAAAGACAGATAAAACTTTGCCTTTGTTAATTTAGAGCTCGTTCTAGGTTGGCATGAGAATAGAACAAGTAAACCTGGCTCATTGTAACCCCTTATGGCCAAGATTAGGATTTAGGGGCAACAGGGAAGGTTATTGTAACCCCTTGGGCTAGATGTACCAGACCGGGCTCAAACTGGACCATCTTGTTTGGTCCAGTCCCAAAGAAACAAGAAATTACATTCTGTTTTCCCTAAAGTAAGAACTGACTGGTTCAGTTTGGATGCGGTTCAGGCTTGTACTTTTCTGTCTTTTTAAATTTTTAGCTTTTTCAGTGAATGCCAATTTTTTTAATGGTAGATAGATCATATTTAAATATGCACCCACCCATTCCTAATCTAGCTAATTTCTTAAGCCTCAAACCGGAAGGAACCAAACCGTCAAATCCGGTTTAGTCGTCTTTCATAGGGAACTAGAAAAAACCGAATATTGATTAGTTTGGTTCAAATCTAGCAAGTGCCACCACCAAGTTATCAGTAAGTGCCTCCTATGAAGCAACTCTTGTAAGTTGAAAAGCTGATTATTCAAGAAAACTATTTTTTCCTAATATTTTTTTACTCCCCAAAATGTTCTGAATGATTTGTGTTGTAGATATGACGAAGTTCTAATATTGCTGTCAATCCACCACATCCCCTTCTTTTATCTGAGTTTGGGACCAGATGACTAGGTTCTTGTGGTTGTACTTTTACCCCAAATAAGAACATAATGTCCCAAAAATTGCAATTGATATTCAAGATGTCTACTGTTTTTATATATCCACTTGTAGAAGGTGGTTTGATTGTTTGACTTAAATTGTTCTTGAAATGTTACAGACGATGGTGAAGTTAATGCGGAGGAGTTCATGAGAATGATGAGGAGAACTTCATATGGGTACTAGGGCTAAGTTACACCTGTGTCCATATTCCTAGGCTTGAAGCTTTTAAGAATGTTTCAATGTCATCATTTTATGTTATTGTCAAACCTTCTGGTCATTGTATAATATGTTGTTGAATCATAAACAAAATAGCAAGTTGATTTGAATTTATTTTTGAGTTAATGTTGAAAGGATGTGGTTACATTTAAATTGTCCTGGCTTTGTTGCTGTTTAAAAATAACATGCGGTTGTTCTGTTCGAGTTCACCACTCTTAAAGGTTTCTGTTAAATTTTTGGGTGATGGCTGAAAGTAGTTTGATATGAAATCATCACCCATCTAGTCTTTTATTGTTTATAAATTGCTATTTGGAGCACGCAGGTTTTCAAATCAGTTTATTTGAGGACAGTTGTGTAACTTCTCCATTAGATTCTTTGACATTGAGAATGCCCATTTTCAACTAATGCAACATCTTGTGTGCCTCTTGGGTTGTCCCCTAGTCGCTCTTAAATTCATCCCAACTGTCCTCCTACATTTACTTTTACTTCATCTCTTTGTGCAGCATTCTTTGTGCTAGCATCATCTCCTTCCCCATAGTGCATTGAGCCACCTTAGTTCATGACAAGGTATTCCTGAGATGAAATCAGTTTCTTGCTCAAGCTCTTCGTTTGAGGTCACGATGCCAGCACTACTTGGGAAGCTTATTAGTCTGATGAAATTATTTTCCTTAGGAGGGAGAGTTTTTAACTGGGTAATTATATTACCACAACATTATTTGTTAAGTACATCACATTTTAATTGCATTGAAAGTTTCTAACTATCGGTCACTTTTATATATATGTTTAATTTTTTTTAGCAAATTTTTACCATCAAACTATTAATTTGCACGTCTTGTATTTGTCTTTGATGATGATTTTTGTTCAAAAAATTAACTAGGAGGGTGTAAAAAAATTTTTTGCCTCTAATATTTTCACATAATCAAAATAGGGAAAATTGTCAATAAGTCATCTCCACATGACTTGTTTCAAATTAGGTCAAAACTTTTTTTAAAATTGTAATTAAGTCATACTTCACATCAATATTTTATATTAATTCCAAAACTACCCCTTTTAACCATATTTTTCATTGACACAATCTTTCAACTCCACAAACCTCTTCCACCTCCGGTGATCTCCGGCCACCACCTCCGGCGACCATCGCCTCCACCTCCGACGACCATCGCCTCGACCTCCGGCGACCACCGTTTCCACCTCCGGCGATAACCGCTTCCACTTCTGGCGAGTGCTTCTATGGCGCAGTGTCACTTTTTAAACAATTTTTTGGTGAAGATTTTGGATCAATTTTCAGTTGGAAATATTGTTATTAATTTCTATGTTTTAATCTTAATTCTTGTATTTGATTATTTTTTCAGGCTAATGATCTAACAGCTAGCATTGATATATCCGTGCTGCAAGAGAGGCTGACCAATATGATTAACCTGGGTTGATTTTAGCAGTTATGTAAACAATGAGCATTTTCCAAGTTATGTAAACAATGAGATAACATCTATTGTTGATACTGTATAATAAAATAGCAACTTGATATTGTATTAAGTTGGTCATTAAATTATTTCTTTGTGTTGTTAATTAGTTGTGAAAGTTGTTTGATATTGTATTATACAAAACAGTATCACAACAGAAATGGGCATAGAATGCTGTAAATATGAGTTTGAATGCTGTAAATATGAACTTGAATACTCCACTATCTTATGTAAATAGGAGCTTGAATGCTCCACCATCTAATTGCTGTAAATAGGAGCTTGAATGTTCCATCATCTAATGTTTCAATGTATTAGTTTTAATCCATGATAATGCTTTAATGTCTTAGTTTTAATCTATGATACTGTTTAATTATGGCAAGGTTTAATAGATTGAAACTTTGTCATAATATTTCACTATCATTTGAAAAATGTTTTAATCCTGTGATACTGTTTAAATATATGTGATCTTTGATACTGTTTAATTATGGCAAGGTTTGATACTGTTTGAATCTATGTGATCTTTGATATTGTTTAATTATGGCAATGTTTGAATAAGTGATACTGTTTGAATGTCTTAGTTTTAATATATGATAATGTTTTGTTTAGGTAATGTGCATTAATATAAACTGATATTATTTCAATCCATGTTTTAATCTATGATACTGTTTTGTATAATACAGTATCAAACAAAACATATGACTAATTAAACAGTATCAAAGATTAAAGCATGATACCATAGTCATGTGTGTTGTTTGATACTATATTATGCAAAACAGTATCACAAAAAACAGTATCATAATAGAAATGATCATAGAATTTGCACACGTACTCAGAATTTTTATTATAATATGTTTTCGAAATGGTCTCGACGAGACGGTCAAGACCAGCAGCTTCGCCGCTGCCTATGATGGATTTTACCCGTTTGAAGTCGTCTCTTTAGCTTAAAATGACAATCTTTAATTTTTTTTTTCAAAACAGTATCACAAATTCTTTAAAACAGTATCAGGGATAAATGTGCATCATTTTGTTGCAAATTAAAGCTCTTCCAAAGTATCTGAGTCTCTTAAAAGCAAACACATAGTTCAGAACAATGCTAAAATGAAAAAAGAAGAACTCACAATCATTCTCAGGTTAATGGGAAGTCATGCAAAGGGTTCTCATCTAAAACTATAAACAATGTTTCTAATTTTTCCCTTGAATTTGAATATGTTTGAGATTCAATTAGGACATAGATTCTCATTGGATAGATAAGTATAAATTTTTAAGGTGTTTAATGGTAGGTAGAAGAATTAATCAGTAGAGAATAAACAAGAGAATACTATTGTTCTTAAAATGTCTCATTAGTAGTACAAAATCATAGGTTTAACAGTATCACAACAAAACAGTATCACCGCAAAACAGTATCACCACTCAAAATCCGCGTTTTTTACAATTAAGGGTATGTTGGTCTTTTCGCTCTAAAATATGACTTTAATTGAATTAAGTTTTGAGCATATGACTTTAGAGCCCATAAGTGCCCAAACAGTGACCGGCCCTGAATTTACTCATCAAAATAAATAACAAAAGAAAGTTTGACTAAATATGTTTTCCTCATTTCAATGTACATTAGAAGAATATTTAGACAAAAATCTTCATACGAGACAAGATGTGAAAACTAAATAAAAATTAATGATAAAAATACAATGAAAAAAATTAGAGACATAAGTGTTTAAATATTAAAAGTTATGAGACTTTTATTGTAATTAAAACGTGGTGTGAATAATAAAAAGTGTAATGTGAATATAATTTTCTTTTTTAACCCTTGCTATTTCAACATATCACAATATTATCCTTATTAATAAAGGATATGTATGTAGAGGATCGGCCCGTCTCCAATGAAGTTCAGTGACGACCCACATTAAAAAAAGCCTACGCCACGGCGGATTGCGGGCAGGGTCAACTCAGCTCACAAAAATTAAACACGAACTCGGCCCACCTGTCGGCCCATCCGGGTTGAGCCCATGTGGGACGCGGTTCAACCCAGTTTGTCTCGTATGAATAAAAAATTAATTTTTTTGAAATTATTTAAAAAATTTAATTATCTATTGTAATTATAAAAAAAATGTTTACGTATATAGCAAAAAAATGTGTTAAATTACAAAAAAAATAAATAAATAACAATGATAAATTCACATTTATTAATTTTTTAATTCAATTTCTATTTTTTTTTTTTATATTTAAAGACTAAAACATCATGCATATGTCACATTTTTCACTTTAAACGACTTTTTGTCATTTATTTAAAAAAAAAAATTAAAATAGGCCAACATTTAAAGGCCAAACTGCCCGGGCCTTGAACAGTCCACCCGGTTCACTGGCCAGCCCGCGGTTCGACATCTTTGGCCCATAAACGGCCCGCAGTTCGACCTCATCGGCCAGTGAACGACCCACCTAGTTCACAGGTCAGCCCGCAATTCCAAGTTTAGACAGGTGAGCCGATGTGAATTCGACTGACCTGCCCGTTTTGACACCCCAATATATATGTGTGTTAAAATATATTATTAAAATTATCTTAAATTAATAAATTTTTAAATAATGTGACATACTAAAATAATAATGCCGTGGTAATTTAATTAAAATATTAATTTTACTAGTATACTGCTTTCATGCAGTGAAATTCAATTGTGCACTTTATTATAATAATGAATTGAGACTGTGAACCAATTTTAAAGTTGATCAGTGGAAAGAAAAGATCGATTGAAAAAGATGAATTGAAGAGGTAAAAAGATTTTAAAGATGATCAATTAAGGAAGATTGAATCTAAGAAATGAATTGAAGCTGTCAACAAATTTTTAAAAAAAATATTTTGTAAAAAGAGAAACTGAAAACGTAGTAACACACGAATGTTTAAGTACTTTTTTCTTTCCATAGCACAGAAAGCTCCCTACGTTCGTCATTAAATTTTATAGAATATGACAAAAAAGAGATAATAAATAATTAAAATTTAATCAAATAAATATGCATTATTATATCATGAAAGACGGACAAACAAACAATCAATTTAATATTCACATTAACCAAACAAGAACTTTTTAATAACCGTTCTTGAAAAAAAAAACCCTAATTTACAAGAGTCTAGATCTAAAAGCTCCAGTCGCAAAACCTTCTTGTTAGTAGAACATAAATTAGATGTGGAATAGATACAAACAATAAAAATCGATCTACATACAACATATTTTGGTTAGTGCCACCATAAAAGCCAAACGTCCACTGGTAGTCCTCGCAAGGCACTGGATATTATGTACACATTTCACCAGAGCTTGAGGAAAACATTTACAAATTACAGACCCCCAGAGTGTTTGTCATGATCGTCCCATCGGAATCCACCCCCACCACCTCATCCTTGCATTGATCACTTGTTCTAATCAATTCGCCCATGTGTCTGCATCTAAAACAGTAAAACTTTGTAGGAACGGCATCAGAATCGGGTATAGCAGAACATCTAGTGTGCTGCCATACACCACAGACATCACAAGCCAACATTCTCTCCCCATCGTCGTCCATAGCTCCACAAAAGCAATCCACAGTCCATCTCTCAGTACCCCTTTCCATCCTATACCTACTCAAACCATTTTTCCCAATAAGCTTACCCCGAATCCGAACAAATTCAGTAGACCCTAACAAGAGCTTCACTTGGGTGGATTCATCTACACCGCCATATCCCATCAGCTCTTCAGCTTGGAACCTTCTGAATATCAAATACACTTCTTGAAAGACCTTCATTGCCTCAAGCTTGAGGTCAGCAATGGTGGCATCAGGGGAAAGAACGAGCAACTCGGGTGGAGGATTAGGGATATATTCTTCAGATTGTTCCATAAGGTCCACTTCACAAAACAGTTGTATTGCCTTAGATTCAGAAGCTGAAAAATTGTTCTCTGGATGGAAGTCTTTTACAAATTGCTTGCAATCACAAAGTGTGGAAGCAGCACTGACTGCAAGATCTTGTTTTGTTGAAGGCACATGGCTCACCATTGTCTCAGGATGAACCATGCATTCATACAAGTATCTCAGATCTTGCTGGAGATGTTCATCAGACGGATATTCGGTGATAAGGGTGCTGTTCAAAGTGGTATTGGTATTCAGTGGTGCACTTCCTGGCTCAAGTCTGCATCGGATGATGCAGGCAAAAAACTAAGAGCTTAGCCAAGTATAAAACATGACAAAGTACTGGCTCACATGCACACATGCAGAATGATGATGTAGTTCAAAAGTTGGAAGCACAGAATTTTCGACAAATGCTGCAAATAAAATTCATACATTGCAGCTCAATAAGAGAACCAGAAATGCAGCTAAAGATAAGTCGAAATTGCTAACCTGTACTCCATCACACCAGAATCAGAAATGTAGCGGGCGTTGACAACCATTCCTAGAGATGCCTGTTTTCCCTTGAGCTCTTTGAGGCAGTAATCCAAAAGCTCGGGACTGCCAACTTTGCAAACAGCACCTCTAAGGGCTCGCCAACTCACCCAGGTGGACCCACTAACGGCTCGCAACACCTTGAACATAGCTTCTTCAACGCGAGCAATATCATTCATAGTCCATGAACACAGGACCCTAGATTCACAAGTTTTAAGCTTCTTGCAAGGAGGATCATCAGACCTCAAGGAACACTTGTGAGCACTGTGGATCAAACTCGTTAAAAAGCAGAAGAGGTCTCTAATATTTACAAGCTCACGCTCTGATATGGACTGATAAAATGAAATCAAATCCTGCAGGTGTGTTCGAGGCTTCCGCCCTTGAGATAGAAACATGGACAAGGGCAAACTGGAAAGGTCTTCGACGGCCATTCTGTAATCATCATGTGTCAAAGCAAAACTCCCAGCACCAAACTCATAATCCCAATCACCATACCAAGCATGGCCTTTAGTTATGGCATGAAGCAGCCGTAACTCTAACCCGTGCTTCTTTGATACATCCATCACACTGACCTTTCTGTCAAGGGGGAAAACTCAAGTTAAAATCATGTTATGCATTGCTTTGCAGATTGCAGTATCAAAACAAGAATCTTAAACTCCGATTGACAAGAGACAGTTTTCAAATGGCAAATAGAGAGAGAGAGAGAGAGACATCCTTGAATTGAAAGGAAAACAAACATTTCATCTCAAAAAGCAAACCTGCATTTTTAAATAATTGAACTATGAAAAAGAGTAGGGCATAGCAAGAACAGATAGAAACCTACTTTCATTAGATAAGCACGGAAAATTATCCTAACCTGACTCCCAGCATTCTGCAAAGCCGATCCCAAAAGTTCATTATGTGACATCCAGAAAGCACCCTAGAGCCACCTTCTCTACCATTAACTCTAAGAAGATGCCCATAGCCATTTGCATGAATCACTCCATGTAAAAGATGTGTTGTATTTTCCAACTGCTGATACATCCAGTCTTCAACATCTTCTGTGGTCATCACATGGTTGCATGACTTGCACCTGGGAAGTCAGGAAAATGGACCTAAAAGGTTATTCTCACGTATCACCATAATATAGATCATGATGCCAAGAAACACCACAAGATAAAAACTAAAACTCAATGGTTGAATCCACGTATCATGAACAACAGGACTTCTCATAACACAACGAAGCACAAAAAGCATAAGGTATGCGTGCAACCAAGCTAGAATTGACAAGACATAATATGATAATTAACAAATTTTATCACGTTTGTTTGATAATATTGTTCAATCATGTTTAGTTCGACGTACCAAACATGCATTCAATGTAGTTTCCGTGGTACCATAAAACTTAAGTACCACATAATTACTGAAACCACCGGCAGCTTATGTTAACAACAAATTTCTAGGAGCAATCATCCTAAATTGCTAATTTTCAAGCACTGTACAACCGGACTGATGGTTATGAATTCTCATGAAACAACACTAATCCTCATAATACATGTGAGTAGTACCAATAGCCAAAGTGCATGTGAGCTACGAAAAGGGCAAAATAAAGAACCAAACAAAACTAGAAATGTTGTCCTCACCTGGAGTCCGTCATATGAAGGGCATCACCACATCCTGCACACATCTTACTATAGCCAGCAATGGAATTGCCATCTGACTTTATTATAAAATGGTAGCGCTTCGCACTTACTGGATTACTGCTCCATCCTACAAACCCCTCAACAATAAAACAATCATATTAATAAATTATCGGCAGCAGTTATTCAGAGCATGTTTGGTAGACTTTGTTTTGAACTCTTTTTTTTTTTATCAAACTCATTTTCAACCACCATATTTTCATGTAACTTTTATCAACTTTTGAACCTCATATTTTATCAATTTTTAACAAAATTTCAAAAAAAAAAAAAACTTATAAAATCCACCAAACATGCACTCAAAATTATCACAGTTTTCTATTAAAATGCATAAAAATGGTTTTGGGTGGGTGGGTGGGTGGGGGGAATAAATTAAATTCAGGAAATAAAAGGGAATTTAGTTGATGAAAGGAGTTTAGGGTTCTAGATTGTCTTAAAATTTCCAAGGGTTTGAAGACAACAACAAAATGACATTTAAAACATCCTTAAAGTTCAAATAGTCAAAATTTATGTAATACTTCCTCAGTCCCACAAAGATAAACTCGTTTTCCTTATTTATCTGTCCCAAATTATAGACTACTTACTTTATACAGGATATATTAAATTTTTATTTTTCCTAATATACCCTTATTTAATTTACATTGTTATCAACCAAAATAAATCTCTCTCTAAACTTTCCTTTATTTTTTTCTTTTTCCCAATGTAATTTTCTCTCTATTTATATAACTTTCTCTCTCTAAACATTTATTTATGTTTTTTTTTTTTTCGTGTAACTCTCTCTCTCTCTCTTCCATTTAACTTAAATAGGGGTATAATGAAAAAATTGTGTAAAATTTTTATAATTTCAATTACATTAAATAAATTTTTTTAATTTGTATGGGAAAAAAAGTGGGTATATATTTGTGGGACGGAGGGAGTAATAAATATTAGGGGCAGTTTCAAGGATGTACTGCCAGCAGGTGGCAACTGTCCTACTATGTCTCGAACTCTTGTCCAGGACCACACTCCATTTTTTTTCGTATTTACTTTATTTTGGGGTCTATTCAGCTCATCCATCAATTGCATTTATGATTTACCTTTGATCTTCTTTATTAATGATATCTATTTTAATAATAAGAGTCCATTTATTTAAAAAGACGCTAAAACCAATGTGCGGCTGTATTTCTGTTTTTTAATTTGAAATTTCTTTCGAAAATTATTATCCCGTCCGTACAAAAAAATAGAGTTAATATTTTCACATAAATTAAAAAAATATATTTATTATTATTATAACAATAAATTTTACAAATAGTTTTCGTAATATATCCTATTATAATATTATTAATTATTAATCTAATATTTCATTCTTTTGTTGTAGATAATAAGAGACATTAAATAAAAAAAATATTAGAAAATTAATAAATTCAATTATACTCTAGACCATAAATTAGCCTATAAATTAGAATAGATGAAAAAGCCAAAAAAGTCCAAGTTTAGAGTTTTGACACGGTGGCTGACTCGGTGTGGAGAACTCACCAACGACTCGGCACTGGTCGCAATAAACGGATCTGGATCTGGATCTGGCGACATCCTCTTCCACGACGTCAAGGCAAACGACGGAAGGACAGCCGTCTTCGCTGACGAGGTTGCCTACGCGGTAGAGGACCTGCCACGTGAGCAGGTGGGGAAATAGCGACGAAGGGGGCGGGAGGAGCGCGTGCTTTGACAGAAAACCCCTCACGCACGTCCTGAACGGTCCGACGGCCACCGGAAAGTCGGCGTCGCTGGCGGTGGGGAACGTGAGCAAGTCTTTGAGGTCAGCCGTGACTCGTCTCTTGATAACCCTCTTCATCGGCGTTCTCCCGTTCACCACCATGCCTTCTCTCCTACAGATCTAGATCTAGTGCGGGAGACTGGAATCTCGATATGCAGCAAGTCTTAGATCTGAATTTCTCTCAGATCGGACGGCCAAAATTTAAAACAGATCTCAACTAGTACGTGATAATTTACCTTAAAAAGTAGAGGTAGAAAAAAGATGTGATGTTTAGAGAGAAAAGAATTAGAGTTTGTTTGGAAAGGGTGGAATTAGTATTATTTTCAGGGTTTTTTTGGTAGTTTTATATTTTAATTCCTCGATTACCGTGAAATTGGGGAAATTTTGAAGATGAAACTTAAATGGCATTCTCTGTACGTTTGTGTTTTGAATTTATTTTGTATTTTGAGTATTTTTTGAGATTTTTAAAAATGTATTTTTTTTGAAATTTTTGTAAATTGTTTTTAAAAACAGAAAACTCGAAAATGTGTTTCTATTTAATTTTTTTAAAAATTTGAACTTATTGAAATTAAAAACAATTCAAAATAATTATTGTTGGAATTAAAAATATTGAAAAAATTTAGAATTATTTGGAATTAAAAATATTTAAAAACAATTAAAAATAAAAATTTGAAATTAAAAATATTTTAAAAAAAATTATTGTTAGAATTAAACATATTCAAAAACATTTAAAAACAATTATGTCTTAAAATTAAAAAAAATTAAAAATATTTACAAATAATTATTAATTAAAAAAATTAAAAACAATTATATTTGGAATTAAAAATAATTATATTGATTCAAAACACTTAAAAAAGGAGCCCCGTGCGCATTTGAGAATTCGAACCCGTGACCTCCAGCAAACAATTAGCACACGGACTGTTTTGACAAGGAGCCGCGTTTTGTAAAAAAAAATGCGGAAGATGATTAAATTATTATTTGTTTGCCCAGCGTAAAAAAAAAAAAAAGAAACGCCGAATGAATGACTAGAAATGCTGACGCCAAAACGCACGTTTTGGAAAATACCATCTTTTTGTTAAGGAAATCTAAAAACGACTAAAAATTCATTTTCCGTTTCCTTTTATAATTGTTTTGGTGTTTTGAAAAATGCATTTTCGAAAATGGCAAATTGAACACGTTTTCACTATTTCTAAAAATACAAAATGAAAATGGGTTGAAAATGGGCAAGTGAACAACCCCTTCATAATTAAGGAAAGCAAAATCGGCACAAATAGTCTCTAATCTTTATTTTTTGGCATATAAGTCCTCAATTTATGTACTTAGTACGTAATTGATCTTTATTTGATAAAAAAGATAAATATGTTCTTATTTTTAATTAGATTATTAATCTTTGCAAAAAGTACAAATGAATCTGATACTTTTATTTTTTTTTATGAAAAATTAAAATATTTTAACAATTTGATAATTTACTAAAGTATTTTGTATATTTTACGAACTATTATAAAATAACTAAAATTTAAGCGTATAATTATTAACAAACATGTTAATTAAAATTATTTTATTATTATTAAGTAATCATATTATTTAAAATTTAAATTTTATCGTTACAACATAAAAAGAAAAATAACTTTATCACAAATTAGATACACATGTATTTTTATTTAATTGAGTTATTCGTTTATTAATTACAAATATTAAAACTCAAATTACATTATTTATATTTTAATTTATTATTTTATTATCGTTCAAAAATAAAGAACACATAATTAGGGGTGGGCATCCAAACCGCCAAACCGCTCAAATCGACCGAACCGAACCGAATCGGGTCGATTTGGTTTGGTTTTTCACACTCTGGCGGTTTGGTTTGGTTTGGTTTGGTTTCGATTTGGGCAAAAAAACCAAACCAAACCGCCAAATAAACCGAACCGAGAAATGAGAGTTATTTTTATAAATAACATGTCAAAAAACAGGTTATAAATAATATGTTATTTTATAAATGAGAGTTATATTTAAATTTTTTTTAAATTTTTGTTAATAACAGGTTGCATGTTGTAAATAAAATTTGAAATGGGAATTATAAAATTAATTTTTTTTGTATATACAAGCCCAAAATATTAGAGCCCAAACCGCCCAAACCGAACCAAACCTAACCAAGATTGGTCGATTCGGTTTGGATCGGTTTCATCCAACGCGGCAGTTTGATTCGGTTTCAGATAATGGCCAAACCGAATTGGTCAGTTCGATTTCGGTTTGGGCCCAAAACCGAACCAATTCAACCCATGCCCACCCCTACACATAATGTCTAAATTAATTTTTTTTTTTTTAGTTTTATGTTAAAAAAACATATAAGATTGTTTCAATATCATAAAATTATATACTCTATTTTTTATTTATTTAACTTTTTCACACCACATAGCAATTACATATACCTAAAACACAATAATTTTATATTTTTCTCTTACAAAAAATTTAATTGACACGACTATAATAATATATTTAATTTGATAAATTAAATAATATTTAATAAATGTACTAGACTTATTTGAACACTTTGCAAATGTTAGAAATTCAATTGCATTTTTTTTAATTAAAAATAAGGATAATTTTATTTTTTTATCAAATAATAATCAATTACACACCAAAATACATAAGTTAGAGAATACTGTGCCAAAAAACAACGTCAAAGACCATCTACGTGTCGAAAACAAAGGTTATGGACAATTTACACCAATTTCCCTCAAAGGAATAATGAAATATGGAAAGAGATACATTTTAGAAAGTTATAAAGAGGATTGATAGTTTGAAGAGGGAATTGGACAAACTACTTGATTTTCAGAAGTGTGTTTCGAAATATGTCTATCAAATATGATAAATTGACCAAATTTAAAAAATTTGGACAAAATTACCAATGGATTACCAATTGAATATCTATTATATCTATATTTTCTTATCTTCTGACTCTTATTCTCTCTCTTTAACACAAACACTATCTCTCGTCACATCTTCTACCATTGCCACTGCCCCTAAGCTCCATTTCTCAATCCTCTTTGTTATTTTTGTGGTCGGATTCTCTTATTCTTATCCTAGATTTAAATACTTTGTCAGATCTATCAATGGTTTTTAAGCCATTTGGAGAAGTCGACATATTTGAAATTTTTAAAATCAGTTATAAACTATTAAAAATTGAGAAAATTGGTGTATTTTTGTTGTAGATTCTATGAAAATTAAATTTGATATGTTGTATCTCTATTTTTTTGTCCATATATTTTATGTTGTTGGGTAATTTTTTTCAATTTAATTTGTATATTAGTGGATTGTATTAGATATTGAATTTAATTTACATATTTTGTCGATCTAATTCATTAATATATACTTTGTTGTCGGAGAATTAAATTGGTTAAATTTGGTCGAAAACAGGCACAAAAATAGGTACAAAACTCGTTTCTTGATATTATCGAAATAATAATTGTCTATTTTGTCGACATCGACAAAATAGACCATTTTGTCAATTTCCAAAATTCCAATTTTGTCAAAATGGACATCGAAAAAATGAAAAGAAATCAATTTAATTCCCATTTTGCCTCCAAAATGATTTGGTCAAATTGGAACCAAATCCATTTTATTGATATAAAAATGAGTAAATTGGTATGCATTTTTACATCGATAAAATAAGTATTAATTTGTGACTTGTATGTATCCATTTTATCGATATCATTGACAAAAATAGATAAAAATTTTGTGGACATCGACAACATGTCGATATCGACAAATTTTTTGTCGATGTTCACAAAATTTTTGAGATCGAAATATTTGTTTTGAGATAAAAGTTTTTTTATGTTAGTTTGAATTGACATTCAGTAATTAAAAATTGAAATTAAATAAGTGATATAAATTTGTGTATATCATCATCATCTAAAAAAATTCAAATGTCGATTTTTCAAGAATAATATTTTGATACTCTTTAAAAAAAATCAATTGTCGATTTTTTTGTACTGATCCGTCGATTTTGGATAGATAACTTCTCTTAGAAGCTATTGTATGACTGTCAAATGTCGATAAATCTTAATCACACGAAAGTGATCATTTCTACAAAAGAATATATTTGAAATTTTATATCTAAAAAATGACATTTTTGCAAATGTTATAAAAAATTGTTATATTTCTAATCTATTATTTACTTTTGGGTGTCTTTCAAAATTCCTTTTAGTTTAGTTATGATTACAAATCTAGGTCTCCTAAACAAAGATGTCATTATCTAGAAGATCGAAGCCACAATTACAACTTGGTTTGATAGAGTTTTTTAATAAATTTTGATAAAGAATAGATAAAACATGTAATTCAAAAATTGATAAAAGTTGCGGACCTTATGAAATGTGTGGTTAAAATTAAATATTAACTTTTAACCTTAGCTATTTAATAGATTAACGGGGTGTCATCAACTCAAATTTTAATATATTTCTTAATATTTATAATTTCATATAGATTTCATGGATTTTAATAGAATTTGTCAAATTTCATAAGGTTTCAATAGATTTCTAAATTATAGATTTTAGTAGATTCTCATTGATTTCATATATTTCATGGATTTATGGTTTTTTATTTATTAAAAAGTGTATTTTTACTTCATCAATTGCTAAAAGCAACTTGACAACCAGAATTTTGAAGAAAATTTTAAAATTCTACCATACCATTTCAAGTTTATTTTTTCTTTTCGAACCAAATGATGTCAAAACGAGTAACTTGCTCTAAAATTAATATTGACAACCCAACTCTCCGTAAAATTGCACCATTTTCTTTGTTAAAAAACTAGACTAATGACCAAAAAATAAAAAATAAATAGACAACTAGTTTATAATCTATTAATATATATAATTTACCATTTAAATGTTACAAGTGAGTAATCGAACGTTTATTACTTAACAGAATTTTAAATTATAGATTTTAATAGAATTCGTAATATGTATTTGTATTTTTTTTACTTTGACCTCTCATTTTACACATATTGAATATTATTTTTTTTAGGGAAAAACAAAATAAGAAAATAGTATAACTTTCGACTATATCACCCAAAAAAAGAAAAATTATAACTATATGATTAGAAAATAAAATCTATAACCTTATCTTTTATTAAAAGAAACTCATAATTTTGTTATTTAAAAGAAAAAAATTTCATAAATTTGTCTACGCAGAATTTAATTCTCGTTACTCTTCATTCACATTGTTCATGACAACTCTCCATATATGTATAGCTATATTAGTTCTCCATTCATTTGCATGTTTTCTTTGTTGCTCTTGAGTTTCAAAAACATCTTTATCCTCTTTGATTCCTGGTAATGACGATGATGGAGATGAAACTTCACTATTTGGTTCAACAATAAATTCATCAGAACGATACTCTTTACGAAGAAAATCGTGTAATCTTGCACAAGTTAATACTAGCTCTGCTTGTGTTTTAAATGAAAATGGAGGTGTCGATTTAAAAATTGTGAATCATGATTTAAACATGCCAAATCTTCTCTCAATTATATTTCTCAATAAAGCATGATGAAGATTGAATAGTTTATTAGCATTTTCAGAATTACGACCCTGGCCACCAAAATCTTGGAGATGATATCGAACACTTCAAAATGGAGTTAAGAACTGACGATAATTTGAAAATCCACAATCCACAAGCAAAGATTTACCTGAGTATACAATACATGCATAGACCATATATAATTTTGATTTTGTGTCAAGAATAAAATATAACTTATAATCAATTAAAGAAAAAATAATAATCACCTCATGGTACTTAAGTCTATTTTTTCTTTATTAATGCATCATTTAGAAGTTTTAAATCATGAGTTGAACCCTCTCATCCATTAAGGATATAAATTAATTCTAAATCAAAATTGCAAGCCGCCAATACATTTTGTAGTAATGTTCTGTGGCGATTATGATAGCTGCTTACGTCACGTCCTGATATCATAGCTGGTATGTGTGTGCCATTAATAGCTCCAACACAATCTTAAATAAATATAATATTGCTAAAAATTTATTTTGTTGTAATAATAATAATAATAGTAATAATAACAACCACAACCACAACCACAACCACAACAACAATAACAATAATAATGTATAATTTACCTTAAAATAAGAATAAAACCTTGTACTTTCTCTTATCTTGTTTTGGCACTGTAGATCCATGTTTGATCATTATATCAGGTGCAATTGTGTTTAAAGTCTTTAGAATTTTGTTGAAATTTCTACTACACGTGGAATGTGCTCGACCAAATATCTTTCGAGTAAGACGATATCAAGAATTATGACCAACAATAAGCAATAATGTTACAAGCTTTTCTTCAGAGCGCTCATCGATATGGGCTCGTACATCCTTTCCTAAGGAGGTGTATAGCCTTACGGAAAGGTTGGCAGCCTTAAATCGATTCATATTGAAAGCGATTGATCGATACCAACCTTTCTTCCAGACCATCAAAAGGAGATAACGGTTTAAGTAGACAGATGAGTGTGAGAATGCCTTTCAAGAACTCAAGATCCTCCTCGGTAAAGCCCCACTATTATCTAAGCCGAAGACTGGAGAAAGACTGCTTATCTACCTAGCAGTATCAAAAAAGACAGTGAGTTCGGTACTAATCTGAGAAGAAGGCCCAACGTAGCTTCCTGTTTATTATGTAAGTAAAGCCTTGCAAGATGTAGAAACGAGGTACCCAGATATGGAGAAGCTCACTTTATCCCTGATAGTTGCATTAAGAAAGCTTCGGCCATACTTCCAGATACATAGCATCGACGTCCTGACGAACCTTCTTTTGAGGCAAATTCTCCAGAAGCCAGATACCTTCAGGAGGCTGATGAAGTGGTCTGTAGAGCTCAGTCAGTTTGAGATTTCTTACAAATTGAGGCCCTCTATAAAAGGTCAAGCGCTGACAGATTTTGTGGTTGAGTTCGCCCACATCTTAAAGGGATTGTTCGAGACCAAGCCACATGAGGTACCGACATGGAAATTATATGTTGATGGATCCTCAGGCGATGCTGAAGTAGGAGCTGAGATCTTGTTAATTAACCGCGACAGTCATAACCTCAACCGTGCATTTCGCTTGGAGTTCAAAGCCTCAAACAATGACACCGAGTACAAAGCGCTCCTTGCAGGCTTGAGGTTAGCACATGAGATGAAGGCAAGGAAAATCCAAATATACATGGATTCGCAACTGGTAGTTAGTCAAGTTAACGGGACTTTCACGGCACGCAACAGTCCATGGTTGCCTACTTAAAGAAAGCCAAGGATTTGCTATCCAACTTTGAGGAGTTCGAGTTACGTCAAATCCCTAGGGTTGAAAATGGCTATGTAGACGCTCTCTCCAAGTTGACGAGTTGTAAAGACTCCGACATGATGAAAGCTATTTTGGTTGAAAAGTTTAGCAGGCCGACCATTGACGGGGCTCTGCAACAGAATGCCATGATAATCAGCGGGTCCTCCAAATGGATGAAGAAAATCGTCACATACCTGACCGATCAGCTTCTACAGACAACAAGGGCGAAGCTCGAAAGGGCCACATAGTTCGTCCTATAGGATAAAATCCTGTACAAGAGAGGATTTAGTCATCTGCTCCTACGCTGCATTACCGAGGACAAAGCCAATTATATCATGCGGGAAATACATGAAGGAGTATATGGTAATCATGTCGAGAGGTTGGCTCTAGCGCAGAAGGCCTTCAAACAGGGATACTACTGGCCGACTATGAAGAAAGACTCATACGCATTTGTGAAGAAATGTGACAAGTGCCAGAGATTCACCATTATGCCGAAGCTCCGAGCTCAAGACCTCACCCCAGTCACCAACCGGTGGCCTTTTGCCAAATAGAGGATTGACTTCATATGTCCCCCCCTCCAAAAAAAAAAAAAAAAAAACTGGAAAGGGTAGTGTCAAGTTCGCGGTTGTGGCCGTAGACTACTTTACTAAATGGTGCGAGGCTGAGCCTCTGGCTAAGATTACATAGTAGAATGCATAGAAGTTCATGTAGAAGAATATAATCTGCCGGTTTAGGATACCTCACTCCCATGTCTTAGACAATGGTACGTAATTCACTGGGAAAAAGTTTAACTTGAATTGAGAGGAGTTTGGTGATAGAAGTGACTTCTCTATTCCCTACTATTCCCAATCCAACAGCCAAGTAGAGGCCGTTAACAAAATTATCAAGCACACTCTGAAAAGAAAACTAAAATCCACCAAAGGGAGACGGCAAAAGAACTTCCTAAGACCCTATAGTCATATCGTACTATCTCCTGAACGGCAACTGGTGAGACTCCTTTCGCTATGGCATATGGGACGGAGGCAATGATCCCCGTCGAAGTGGGGGATGCCTTCTCCAAGGCTCTTGCATTTCGAAAAGGTCATTAATAAAGATCTGTATAAAGCAAACATTGACTTGCAAAAAGAAAGGTATGCCAACTTGCAGCTTTGCCTGGCGGTTTATCAAAGAAAGATGGCTAGGTATTAGAACTCAAAAGTCAGGAATAGGGTTTCCAAGTCAACGATTTCGTCCTCAAAATGGTCTTCCTCACTAATAGAGAAGTGGGAGCCGAAACCCTTGAACTCACCTGGAAAGGACCATACAAGGTCACTAAAGTGATTCGACCCAGAACCTACATATTACAGGACTCAGAGAAAAAAGAGACAAAGCATCCGTGGAACATCACTCATCTTCGTCCGCACTACCAATAGGTTTCATTTTACTAGCGCTAAGTCACATGTCAATTTTGCTTTCAACTTTGTTCGAAAATAGCCGTATTCCAATAAAGTTCAGTTTTTTTTCAAGTTAAAACTCTCTCATCTAGATTGCGCCAACAAGAAAGCAAGGCAACGAGAAAGTGTGGTTCGCGGCCAAATCCTTAACTCACTGGGTAAAAATATTTAATGCGTACACATGCAAGTAAAGAAAGCAAGGCAGCGAGGGAGTGTGGTTTGCTGCCAACTCCTTAACTCACTGGGAAAAAATACTTAACGCATACACATAAAAGTAAAGAAGGCAATGTAGCGAGGGAGTATGGTTCACAGCTAACTCCTTAACTCATTGGGTAAAAATACTTAACGCGTACACATACAAGTAAAAAAAGCAAAGCAGCGAGAGAGTGTGGTTCGCGGCCAACTCCTTAACTTACTTGCTAAAAATACTTAACGCATACACATACGAGTAAAGAAATCAAGGCAGCGAGAGTGTGTGGTTCGCAGCCAACTCCTTAATTCGCTAGGTAAACTACTTAACGCGTATACATACAAGTAAAACGAAGCAATAATGCTTGAAGGGAAGATGGATTGAAAAATAATCTCTTTTCATTAATGTATTTGCTGTAATTACAGAAGTGACGGAACTATACAAAGAGAAAATCCTATGACCCTGCCATATCATTTGGGTCGACACAAAAAGTGGTCTAAGCCTAGCCAACTATTCTTTGGTCTTCGCAAGATCTACTATGGCCTCGTATAAGTCTGTCTTCATCACCCAGCTTTGTCAGCAACATAAGTTTGACTTTATCATGATAGTGGGTCTCCTAAATATGAAGGAATGCGATTCACGGTTAGAACATTGCTTGGATAAGCTTTTCAATTCTGACAATACAACAGGCGAGGCAATTATGTCAATGATGAATTCCAACTTCACAAATTGTTCTACTCTAGTTTTGAACTTATCACCTCTCAAAAGATTTCTATTGTACACCTGTAGATGAATTTTGTGAAGGCGGATGTACAGTAAAAATCTTTTAAAAAGTGACAAGTTCAAAACAGGAGTATTTGTGAAGGCATACTTGGCTGCTAGGAAATATTACTACCACGGGAGAAAATGTTTAAGTTATGAGAAGCTTTGAAAATGTGAAACTAGAAATCAAGGATTTCTGGGGTTTATGCAGGTGCAAGATCTGATCACAGCCTTTGATTAGGGCCCTTAAGATCTGAACCGTTGGAAAGGAATGTGTGGAAAACGTAAAGTATTAAAGGCAGCTCTTCATGAACCACTCTTTAATGGGCATGGAGAATACCACAAGCCACACGTGCCCCTTCAACTTACCTAGATAATAATGACGTCAACACCTTGAGTAACGAAAAGGCTGCACTATTAATGCCTTTGAAAACAAATCTTCAAATTCAGATTCAACTCTTCAGATTCATATCCCTTCCAAGTTGTGTGAATTTCTAAGTCCAGACCTTTGTCAATGGCTGGTTATTTCTAAAGGTCTCCCTCGGCAAAAGAGCCTCATCAAAGTTTAGAAACTTGATTGAATACGTGTTTTTGTTAATAAAAAAAGAGCATATGAAGCAATTATACTTGAAACAAATGAGAAATCGATTTCATTGATAAAGATTGGAGAAAATACAAAAAACAAAAAGCATAAAAATGCAAGCCCTACTACCTCACTGCAAGTTCAGGACCGGCACATTTTGGGGTCTTCCTCTACCGTATGGGGGATGTGGGCCTTACATTCAGCTTGAACTTTGGCAAGAAGATGAACTTCGAAAGCTGCAGAAGGCCCTAAAGTAGGAATGTCAGTAGGAGCTGACATTAGGAACGAAAGATCCCATTCTGGATGAACCTCCATAATCCTTTCGGTCAACTGCTCCCGTCGGCCACCATAAAGCGATTGGCGAAGAGTAAGTACTTAGGTGTGTTTGAAAAATCCTTCTAGTACGATTTCACAGCCCTCGGCCCCTCCCTAGCCAGCTCATTCATATTTTCTAGCTCTTCTCTTACCTCGACCAGTTTTCTATCCTTTTTAGCAACCATGACATCGAAGTCACGGTTCACTGAGGCGATAGCACTTTCAACAGCCACTGCATGCTCCTTAGCTAGTTTTTTAGAGGCCTCGACAAGACTTTTTTGGCTCTGGGCCTGCCTCAAATCCTCAGCGGCAGACTAGAGCTTGGCCTTCAAGTCGACCTCGACAATCATCAAAACATCTAACTTGTTATCGAAGGGCCTTGTTATCCTAACCTAGCTTGGTGTTCTTGGAACTCATTACCTTCAGATCTTTGACGAGCTTCTTTGATTTGGTCTCCTTCTTACCCAACTTGCCCTCAGAGCCAGCGAGGACACTATACAATTCTTTATTCAAGACCAACCCCGAGCAGTATTTATCTCTGCCATTTTTATAAGTTCGCTTATAGAGGCCTTCTCGGCGGCCTTCTCCTAGGTTGAGGTCCAGTACTTGTAGACTCTAGCCACCACCATTGTAGAAGACACAAAGAGTGTCTCCATCACGTTAGGATCCAATTCATCGCAGTGAACGTCGATGTTTATGCACTCCACTCGGACGGATGATGAAGAAGAAGGCCTAGTATCAGCAACTCCTTGGACGGAGTTCGAAAAAGTTTGACGACTATCCTTGTTTGCCTCATCTTTTGAGCGTCCTTCATCAGCCTTTCATTGGGCACTGGAGCCCTTCTATTTTGGCTATGGCCTCGCCTGTCTCTTCTGCGATCTCTTTTCCTCTGTCTCGTTGGGGCATAGGAAGCGGATGTGGAGGAGGGGCGGTCAAATTTGGGACCGGTATAATAGGAACCATGAGAGGTGTGTCCTGAAGAGGTATTGTGGTCTAAACCCCGGCAACAAAGGTTGGGCTATCGGGCTTGATTTACCCTCGTCCTCATCTAGGCTGAAGGCAGGAATGCTCCTGAAAGTGAACGTAACTACAATAACAACAAAACCTAAGAATGTCAAGAGTAATCACTGATACAAGTTTTACACGACTCAGGTCACGAGGCTTACCCATTAGTCCAAAACAGATCAAAAAATTGTTATCCTTTAGTAGGTTGCCGAAGCTTCTAAAGTTGCTTTCATGCTCACGAACCTTAGCCGAGTTCGACCTCAAATCTCCATGTTCCTTTTCGGGATCAGCGGCTTTGCACAATCTATAAAGATAGTAAAAGCATTAAGTCAGGAGCGAGGATTATAAGCCACATAGGAGAGAATAAAATATTGCAAGTTCTCCAAAGTGACGAGTAATGGACACATTGGGAAGGAAATCCTTTGGCCTAAATTCCCAATCTCATCTGGTAAAGAAGAAGCTTCCCTATAGTTGTGGACCTTGTTGGCACTGTCAGTAGCCGTTCTCTACTTTTGGCCCGACCTAGAAGATATATTGAACCTACCTCAAAACCTACAAGGTCAGTAGATTGATTCAAATTTCCTAAAGGATAAGTCTCTCCTAACCTTAACGATCCTCCATAACAAGAATGTTGCCACCATATGTTTCTATCCATTTGGAGTTAACTGACAAGAGGCCAGGTTGAATTCTCGCAAAATTTCATGAAAAAATGGATGCATCAGTAGACGAAGGCTTTGCTGCATCGCTGGCTCGTAAACGGCAACAAATCCTCTAGTGGTCATTAGCCCGCTCCTTTAGGCCAGGGCCTGAGCACAACAGATTTTGGGATTGCGTAATCAATCCTAATAGATTCCTAGTCCACATCCTTGATTCTCAAGCAAACCAACGAAGCTGCAGTGACAGAATTCGTTAACTCATCATCCAACTGCCGAGCTGCCAGGGCATCCTTTCTGTCTAACGAGGCTCTTATTTTAGGGACCAGTGCCTCATTGTTTCTTCTTCGCCTTCGTCTTTGGTGAGGTTCTTGAGGCTTTTTCCCTCCCACTCTTGGACGCGGGAGAATGGGGGATAGGCATAGTCAGTCTTTGCTCAACCTCATCTTGTCCTTCAGGCAAAGATGGAACTTCTCCTTTCATCTCTGGGTCAGTACCAAGGACCGACTGGTTCTGGAAATCATTGTTTTTAGATGACATTGCTTTTCTTTCCTTTGTTCAAATGGAGAAATCCCTGAAGATACATGAGAAGAATATATAAAGAGCGGCCAGAGCAGGAGGTTTGGAAAAACACAAAAGCGGCACGCAAAATAACACAAATCAAAGCCTATAACTTTACCTAATAAACAAAGCTCTGCCAAAGAACGCAACGAACATCAAACTAGAACTCTTATCTCACCGGAGTCCTCTGAAGCTCTGTGGTTCTCGCCATCATTCATTAGGAAAAATGAACAGGTGAAAAAAAACTAAAGGAATGGCACCACAGTTTATATAGACGAGGCCCTTCTCATCCTTATCGTCGAATTCAAATCACACAATCTGAACCGTCCATATAGCGAACACGTGTCAAGACCGAGGTAAAAAGTGGAAAACAAAAACCAAGGCATTTAATAGAGGAAAAGTACGCGCGGTTCCAAACATCATTCACCCGCCTACAGCAATGATAGCGATGTCGCTTCTAATCATCATTACCTATCCTCATTCACAGCATTGATTGACGGCTTTGTCAGGATCATACCTACCATGAACCAAACAAGGCCATGTCACCCGTGACTAACCCAATCAAAGCGCTCACCCACTATGAATGAATGGGTTTCGAGCTTGGATGACTGTACATAACTGCTTCAAAGAATCCATGTGTACGTCTGTGAAGAACTCCATTGCACAAAATAAAATATACTTCTTAAAGTCCCATGCCTATCATAAATAACAGACTTGGATTTGGGGGACTATTCTTACCACCCAATTTTAGTGAGGCCCACACGTCAGCAAATGCCTCATAGGCCCAGAAAAAGCCTTAGGCCCATCGAGGGCCTCGTAAATTCAAACAAAGGCCTCGAGGGCCCAGCAACATCTTAGCATTCCTAAACCAAGTACAGCAAAGCCCATAAAAGGCCTCAACGTTCATGACCAACTCGGGGTGCTTTGTCGGTCTTTGTATTCCATATAATCCACAGACAATCTGATATTTTGGGATGGTTAAAGGGATGTCTCAAGGAAGATCTTGTTTGATTGTCACACGAATTCTTACAAGGAAACCAAATCTCAATATCTTGATGATTAGGCATCATGATATTGAAAATCAACACATATTAGGACTGAAATCTAGGAGATTGTATTCACACCTAATTATTCCTTATCCAATAAAAAAGGAGAATCTCATCATATATCTAATTGATTGCTTACCTAAACCAATTAGAACTCTGAAGCTATAAATACAATATCCGATTATTCTAAGGTATGTATTATTCTTACCCTTAATCTTTGCTCAATTTTCTGCTTGATTGTCTCTCCCACACCCAAACACTCTCTTCCATATATTTTTATATATACCGACAGTTGACTTGATCGTCGGAGTACCAACGATCGCCGACCTCTTTTTCTCCAATTATTTTGGTGCCTAACGATTGTCTTAGTGTACATGTAACATACTAGCTGACAGAGGATTGACTGGAGATTTGTTGGCACATTGATAGTGTAGATTCTGAGGTCAATAAATTTGAATTGGAGACACTTCAATTTTTATGAATTTTTAAAATTCATTCAAATCTAAATTGAGGACACCCCACTTGTAAGAATTAATGTCTAAGATCTAATTAGTTGGGTCGGATTTAGTTGCTTATGAGTCAAGTTAATTAATTGAGCCTATTTGTTGTGCGCCTGCATAGTTTTAGTATGACTTGAACTAGGGTTAGGTTAACCTATAAATTCTATGAATACAATAGTTTATGTAATGAAGTGAATCTGTCTTCATTACTTGCTAGTACAAGCAAAAGACAGAATCCAACACAATTACTCTCAAAGTTATGCTTTTATCTGTTCTTGATCGTAAAAATTCAGATCTGTTCTTGCTGTGTGGATTACTATTGAAGGCTGTACAATTAGACATCTATGGTATTGAAGATCATATCTCTAGCTAATTAGATAATCAGATTCTACGGTATTCATCAAGGTAAACTTCAATCACGAATTCTATCTAAGTACAAGGTTGATCTGGCTTATAAAATTACAAATTTGATTTTCTCTATGCATGTATACGTCAATTCTTTACCCGAATAAAATCTAAATCAAACTAGCACTTAATATTTTCATAATGCTTAGATAGTGTTTTTCCTTCGAGAATGAAACTATTTTATCATCGTTATTTGAAATTGTTGAAAATATAAGAATTCCAAGGTGCTTAATGGAGCAACTCGAAAGCCTGGACATGTCATATAGTTTGCATGCTCTTATAGAGGTGGCCATGGGTGCGTTACCCACCAAACTTAGCTCGTCAAGGGACGAGTCGACCCCAATATTTAAGCTCGGTTCGGCCTACGAGCTCGGCTCAGTTATTTTTTTTAAATATTGTTTTAGAGAATTTTAAAATAAAAAAAAAATAAAGTGTGAGAAATTTTTCTGTTAAAAATTAAAAGTTGAAAATCCTCCTCATTTTTTCGGGCTTGAGACCGACTACTTTTCAATGTAAACCTCATACATTGAATATAAAATTTGTTCTAAATTACCCACGTTAGTGGATATTTGTACGTTAATTTTTGTGAAATTGTTATTATGGTTACTTTCGTACCTTCCAAGTTAAATCTGGAATCCATAATAGATGCTAATAGAAATAATATAGGCAACTCTTTCCAATATTTTCTAAATTTAGCCTCCATCACATATATAATATTAGAAAAAATTACAAAATCCTTATACTATTAAAATTGTTAGCAATATAATAGAAATGATTGAGAACTAGTGGAGTAGTCGGATAATATACACATGAACATGCATTTGTTGTGTTGAAAAAAAATTTAAAATTTTTTCTAATATGAGCACATATTTTCCAATTATATGTTTATAAATCATATTCTGGGCCGTGTGAATGTCGGCCATTATAATATGCAGTAATGCAATCTTCATACTCTCACAAGATTCAAGTATGAGATATGTTAAATTCCACATATGGCCTACATCAATGCAAAAACATTTTTCTTGAAGCTCATGTTCAACACATAGAGCAGTAAAAATTTGTTTTCTTGCTGGTGAGACCGTAATATAATTAATAGCGTATCTAATTTTTTGTAATTGTACTTCTTTGAATTTTAATCCATCTTTCACAATTAAATTAAAAACATGACATACACAACAAATGTGAAATAAAATACCATCAAATTCTGGATTGAAATGTTGAATTAATTTTTTAATTACTATATTATTGGGTCTGAATTGTCAAAAGTAAAACTATGAATCTTCGTTTCACAATTAAATTTACCTATAAAGAGCAACTCTTATTTACAAGAGTTTCAGGAAGTACAAAAGTTAGTAGTAGACACGAAGTATATACAATAATGTTCTCACCCATCGATTACTAAATTGAAACTGAATGTTGACGTAGCAAGTAAAGATGGGGAGGATGACTATGGCATGGGGTTTTGTCGGAATTACAACCGTGAGACTATTGCAATATTTGCTAAGTAGTCTTGGAAAAATGTGACCTTTTTTTAATGATTCAGATGTCCAAGCTTCGCCTGACTAATCCTGAGGAGTGGCGGCCTTCTTCCCTGGTTCGCCACCCAGGTAAATCCAGATGCGACCTTTTTTAATTGAATGCTTCGCTGTTTGGAAAGGACTGACTATATCTATCATTGAATATATGTGAAAGGAACTCTTTTATCAACTATTTTCAATTTATTATTTTCCTTTTCATCTTTAGTTTTTTTTTTTTTTTTCTAATAATAGCTCATACCTTTGCGAAACACCCTTTTTTTTTTCTTTTACATTTTGTGGATTCAATGTGGTATTGGGTTGAAAACCTTATGAACTTTACTATTTTGGGGATTTTATTTTCTTTTATATTATAACTAGTAAATGCAAGTGTGTTGCACTTGGTAGAGTCATAATTTCGACATTAATAATGTAAAACGAATATATGATTCATATGAATCACGACATGCAACATATTGAAGAATTCTTTTGATTTCAAGGCTGTAATTGTTGGGATGTGATAGTGTGGTCGATGACGACCTCGACAAACTTGACCCCCAGTGAGCTTTTGCTATTGGAGTGCTTGTATTCGATTCTTTCCTTTTACAATGCAAATACAACCACTTTACATTTTACGAACCAACAATGACCTATAAATCGCAAAATTTTCTATCAATCTTGTTTTGAACGGCTTTGACAGCAGCTACTCTGGCTGTTGTAGCATCTCTCTTTGCAGCCATTATGGCCTTGTTCACTTGTTCATCTACCTGATGCAGGTGAATTGCATTTTTTGCCATTCTTCTAGCAGACTTCAATAATTAAAGATGGAAAAAAGAGGAAGTCAAGGCATACAGTTGTTGGCATTGTTCGGTACTTGGTAGGAAGGATCAAATGTCACTTGACAATATTAAGAAAGAAAATAAAGTAAAATATAATTTATCAAACTATATAATCCCATCTAATACTATACAACAATCATGTATTTCAAGTGTTAGGGGACTGATGACAAAAGGACAATAAAGATATGAATTGAAAGTGGACGTAGTCACCTGAACTGCTTGAAGAACTGTGTCCGTTAATGATGGAAGATGAGTCTTAAGATTGCCACTATTGTATTCACCACATCTCGTCTCACCACTTAGAAATGTTTGCATGCTATAACCTTGTTTACGACCTTCGTGCCATGATCACTCATAGCAGTGACCGTTTGCAAAGTGATAGACACTAAAACTATAGATTTTATCTCCAAAATACTCCCTAGCATATCGATCTCCATTTATATCTAACATTCAAAATTTCATCTTTATTCTAAGAGTTCCTAAATATTTTTCACATCAGAATCCAAAAGGAATTTAATTTCTTACAAAAAGAGAGACAAAAGAATAGAAATAAAATCAACAGCTTAAGCTGACATTGTAGCATATCTATTTCAAGATAAAAAAAAAATCGAATTCAAAATTTAGATAGGAATTTTCAAATGTAAAAACAGTTTACATTCTATCACTAACCTTATTCTGCTCCAGGTCACAACATTTAACTTGTTTTTCATCACGTGTAGAGAACATGTATGTATGCTTTCTACAACCAACCAAGCCTATAAAGGAAAAAAAGGGGTTCTTACTACTCTAACATATGATTTACAAATTAAGGATTAACATGACAATAGAAAGTAAACCACTTTTTATTTGTTTGATATGTCTTCTAAGAGTGAGTTTGAGCCGCCCACTTGCTAAATCACGTATCTTGCCAGCATAACAGTGAGAAATTAATTGAAGGAAACAAAAAAAGAAGAAAGAGATGAAATACATGGTGTTGCTAAATATTTCAAAATATTCTCATTATAAAACATGATTGACTTTCTACAAAATTATAGGAAGAGATATTAGCTTATGATGAAAATTAATGCAAGTAAACAAGCTAAATAGATATTTTACATCATTTTTATATATCCAAATTCCACAACCTTAGTGTTGCATCTAATATCAATATTTACGAGTTATGTTATTGGTTTAAGACAGTAATAAAATAGTTTAATTAAATAGACATATTTGTTTCTCCAACTAATTTGTGGAACTACATCTATTTGAATTTTTAAAACTGCTTGCACCTAAAGTATAATCGATAAATATGAGTGAAATTCACATTGCCGTAGATTTAGTATTGACCAATGGCTTACCTATTCACTTCAAGTTCTACAATCAAATGTGTCAGACAATTAGTGAACATGTTTGTATATTTCAAAATAGCCAGATGATTATATTTTTACTCTCCTTATACAAAATAAGCATCAACAGTAGCATTTATCAATCTTCTGGCCTACAACCATTGATGTAAAAATATAACTTAGTTAGTGAACTTTGACCTCGAAGAATTATCTAGATTTATCTTAGCAATCTTCACAAGCATCATCCAAAAATTTATTCTAATTGCCATTTAGATAATGAATATACAACACATGCTTGAGAAGTGTTTCATAAGCCATGACATCTTTGGCATTTTTGTCAACGCTTTAAGATTTTGAGTCACTCACCTTGATTGTAAGATATGCAGGTCTGGTACAAAACCAAATATTACTCGTATCAACTGTAACAGACCACACCTATTCCAAATGGTCGCTAATAACCTATAGAGCTAAAAAATTAAATTAACGGGGACAAAAGTTACCAGTGCATTTATCCAAATGCATAAGCATAAGGGTAGTCTTAATTAAAGCACGTGAAACTATGGTTACTAGCCTTGCATAGTCCTCGAGCTAGCCAAAGCATTGGATCAGTCTACCTGTCGGTCATTGCCGGACCATAAATCTAAATAATAGTATTTTGCATTATAAAAATGACGCTTAATATAACTATTGTTTTAAAAATTAAAGCGTGTCATTGTTAAAAAGCAAAATACAAGAGTAATTAAAAGATAAAAGAAATACTTGAATATTTTCTTTTAGTACCACAAATCAAACATATATTTTGAATTGTTTTTTCGTCTTTCGTGCTTCCTTAATATTTGTATATTTGTGTCATATTATTAGTGAATTCCGTCACTCTAGTCATTTGTGAATTGTGATGGGATTTCATTCACTGTCACGTGCATTATCAATAAAATTAATATATTAAGATCTTTTGTAACCTACACCAGTACCCATTGCCTTGACAAAAACTTTCTTAAGACAACAATATGTGCACATGTTGACCATGTTTGATAGTGAAATTTTTCCTTAATCTTATTCCCTCAATTAACAAAAATATTTTATTTAACAACCAGACATTCTTTGAATCTCTTGGAATGACAAAAATATCATATATTCATGTCAATTAATGACTAATTGAATGTGATTTCAAAAAATGAATAGATTATCATTTGAAGAACCACAAGTCTAATTTACATTACATTAAGTTATCTCCTATTTGTGAATATGCATAAATAAATACAGATATATGAGTTAAAAATGACATGTCTCTCATAATATCGACGACTTCAATCAAATTTTGCTATTTTTTCTTTGTCACTTACCTATGTTGTACAAGATATTACAAATATAATCATAATGAATAAACAAAATAGAAATGACCAATATATTTTTGAATTATCATGTCACAAATTCAGCTAAGACGGAGAAACATAAAATGTAGATACAAATTATTTGCATAGTAAGGGGCACATGCAAAGCATTCAGCAACCAATGACAAAAGGACTAAAATATAAATTAGTAAGACAAAAGGTAAGTCTAATAGTATACCAGAATTATCTACACAAAAAAAGCTAATAGTAAAACAAATGCCTAGCTGGTGGGCTTCTTGTAGTGAGAGTTCCAAAACACGTTTTGCACAAAGGGTAAAAGGTATCTCCACAGCCACAAATCAACTACCCTCACCAATTATTTTCTTTACATCCAGATGAGCATTTTATTTCCCTAAACAGTTAGCATACAACTTGCATTAACTCTAATGTGGTAAAAATGTACCTATAAGTTAAAACACAAGTTCTATATAGTTATAAACCAATTATGGTTTATGGCACTTGAAGTTAGGTCATTAAAGGACAAAATGTGCATAAGATGAACAAGGTAAACTTGAGATAATTAAAAAGATGTATAACCAAAGTGTAATGAGAGAAACAAAATGAAGATCTACACATGGGGGACAAATATAAGATAAATTAAAAAAAAAAAAAAACCACGATCAAATGGCTTGGGCATCTCTTGTAAATAATTTATATACGTTACGCCAATTTTATTGAGGATAATGTTTAGCTTATGAATACCTTTAAAATTATATAAATGTTTTAAGATAGAAACAAGCAAGACAACATTATTTTTGAAAGAGTCAAAGAGAACTGGTAGAGAAAAAATGGAGGAAAATTTTGTAGATTACACATACAACTGCATTATTTCTTGTGAACATAGATAAACAGTTCAAAATTAGGCCAGAACATAGAACCTTGAGAATTCTCTGGGCCCAAATGAAGAACTCTGTGTAAAATTTGGATTGAGTGTGTATAATTCTTCTATGCTTAAAATACCATAATATGGAACCATGGAGAAAAAAACGGACAATATAAAATACAATTGATTAGTGATTACAAATATCAAAATTTTCTACAGTGCCTAGATGGGAGATGAATATTTTTCGACATTCTATATTTTGAACAGATAGAGAGAAATGACTAAACTTTTAGTTTGTCCGTGTTGCTAAAGAATTAAACGATGCACAAGTGAATTGTTCACAAAAAAGAATGCCCCGCCAAAGAGTAACTTTGTTCTCAAATAGTGAAAAAGAATAACATTTTGGATGGTACTTTTCTTTTCTCTCGTGCTACTCTACACAACATGGATAAGAAATTAAATCCAGATCATTTCATATATAAAAACCTTTTAATCCCATACCAATTCTAGATCTAACTTTTCAGATGCACATTATTCAGCTCAATAATATGAGCTCACACCAAAAAGGAGAAAAAGAAAGAAAGAAAGAATTTCACACAACTTGTTTGGCAAAGTGAAATGAATGCACACTTACATAATTTTCATAAAAACTCCAAACTGAATAGGTGACGGGATGAACTATTCAAGTGTCACAAATTTGTCTCGTGTCTCGTCCATTTTCTTTTTTTTTTTTGGTATAAAAGATTATCGGTCCAACGGCGATGCGCTGCTAGAAAAAAATATTCTCAAGACAAAATGATCATTAACGATATATGAGACAACGCTAATATCACCACTTGGGTTGAAAAGTTAATAAATCAAAGACCACATAAATGCAAATAAGGTCACTCATTTCACATGTATGTGATTAACTTGTCTGTACTCAGACACTCATTACACAAATGACCACAAACAAATATGAACAATGTACATAGCTCCAAAAGAACATTATAAAGCACATACAAATATACATATACACAAATTGCAAACAATGTTTTACCATCATTACTCATTTACTCATTTATATAAAGGTTAAGCCAACATCCCAAACATGCTCATGTAATTTATATCAAGGTCCAATCAAACATTTAAAAATCTTTCCAAAGGCCTCCAAATTCAAGTTCATAGAATAAGTCAACCATCCACATGCAATCCAACAGAGATTCAATGCACAAGAAACTACTCATCTGAAGAGACCTACCTAACTTAGTTGTATGAGAACTATTGTTCTGAGCTATATTCCAGAAAATGTTATAATTTGAAACATGATTATAAAGCAACCACCTATTTACCTTAAAGAGTAAGCTATTTATTTATTTGTAGAGGCATCCACATTAGAATTGTCATGCTTTCTTCATGTCTGAGGAGAAGGTTAATTATCTTTTATAAGTAAAAAATGTAAATTTCTTCACATTTATAAGTCACACTATTGTATGTACAATTGCAATACTTGTACTATTTAAAATATATTACAGAAGTAAGAACAACATTTTGTAGTGGCTAAATTGTTGTCACAGCCTCACAGGTGATTTGTCATAGAAAAAAGAAAGTAAGAAAGAGAAGAGTGTTCTAACTAAAGTAATTTCCTCAAGGTCTTGGCAAAGATCAATCTCCATATTAGCACAACACAACTCGACAACATCAACTATTGTGTTATTTAATTGAGTGATAAGGTGACCCAAGATTATCGGAATGATAAGGATGGATGCTTCCACAATAATGTCAATCTTAGTAGAAATACGTTGGGGATAAAGGAGTTTCAACTGCAACAAATTCAAACCAAAATGGTAGTCCAACATATGAGGAGACTCCAACAATATGCATAGAAGCAGCTTCAAGTCTAGGTGCATTTGAAACTAGTCAATCAAAGATATGAAGAGAATATCATTATTCAAATCAAAGATATGAAGAGTATATCATCATCCAATTTTTTAGGAAAAATTGTTTATTATTTTAATATAAATATGAGTACTCTGTATTGTTTTTATTTACTCCAAATCAATAGAAAAATATAGATTATTCTCAAACATCTTTAGTATATTTTTTTTTTCAAATTTTTTTTTCTCTCTGCATGAATTTACCAAACCCATAGCACACATATTTCAAGTTAACAACTGAGACAGTAAAGCAAAATTCCAGCAACACAGTTCATTTAACCAAAATACTATAGCACCAATACTTATCAATCTTCATAATCGCTTTACTTTACCAATCGTGTCACATGAGTAACAAAAATATATCTTTTCCTATAGGTGCAAGATTAAATGTAAATTTATCCCATTGATTGCAAAGTCGATAAGTAAAAAACATACACACAAACACAATGGGCCTGTTAAAGGTGGATGAGGTAGATATTGAAAATAATGCTTGTGCTACAACATTCGATTAACGCTAGAAGCTCGAACCAATTGATATACCAAATGCCTAACAAATGAAAAACATACCAAGAAATTGTTGGGTTTAATCGTAGAGGCTCGAACGATTTAATACACCAAAAGCCCAAAAAATTTGGTCGAAAGTCAAACAGAATAACCTAATCTATACAAAAAGAGAGAAGAGAGAAGTGAAAGTGAGAGAAAAGGTGAGAGAGAGAGAGAGAGAGAGAGAGAGAGAGAGAGAGGGGTAAATGTTGAAATTGGGGAGGGGGTGCATGTGTCAGGAAAAAGGTAAGCTAGATTGACAATAATTAATGGGATAATTGCATCAAAGGTCTCCAAAGTTTTAAAATCGTTGGAGATATACCCCTGAACTAAAATAATTGTACCAAATGTCTCGGACATATGAATAAATAGGCATCATAGGTCCCTTTTCACACTTTTTGTCAGTTTTCTCCGTTAAAACCAAAAATTGGACTGCACGCGCCATAGTTTTTCAAAAAACACGACTGAGAATGGTAGGGGTAAAAAAGTAACTCCAATGTAAACCTGGAACCTTCTATTTGCCTTTAAGAAATATGAATATAAAAAGTTCCTTTGTCTATTATCTTCCAAAAAGTATCATTTCTTCTCCACTCTTGAGGCGAATCGTTCTTCACTGTTGAGGAAGTCGCTTGGTAACACCACTGCATCAACTGTCTAATCGTCGTAGTTATTCTGTGAAGCATCTTTGAAGTTGTATGTTGAAGCATAATGAAGTACCACTAAGACTACCACGAAGAAGGAGAAGGAGAAGGAGAAACTCCAACATACGGTAAAGTGGTGGAAAATAATGTTTTTTGTTTGATATTGTCCAAAAAATTTCAAACATTTGTATTAATAGTTACCGTAAAGTCACTGACAAAATTATGTTCTATTTTTGGGTAGCTTTTTATTGCAGACAAAAATTCCACATTTTTTACCATCAAGTGCATTCATGGTGGAAATTTTTTCACTAGAATGGACAACGTGAGGCTCACTATATTGATTGGGTGGACTTTGATTTTTTATCTTACTTTGAGTTGGCTGACATTGGTGAGCTTTTGGGCTATCCTCCTCCATTGGCCTTCATGTATAGAAAACCTAGGATGAATATGACTAGGGTTGATGAGGTTGATGTATAACGTAGATATATTGGGTTTAATTGGGGATATTAGCAAATCTAGGGTTATAGAAATTTATGTGGTGACACGACCAAATGTTTTTGCTCGTGGAAATTAGGTTCATCGTCTGTTGTGATTACGGAGTTAGAAGAAGGGTTTGTAATTGGTAAAGAATCAAACCTTGTGGTATTAGATAGTGTAGGCATTGTTCATGAAATAGAATCAAACAAAGAAGAAAATGTGGTGGAGGATCATGATACAACATGAAGTCCTAGTTCTTTACATGATTTGAATGACGTTGTACATGAGGCTGAGCCAGAAAGCCAACATTTGATTGGTTTACAACCACCAGTACTCAATATGAGAAAGTAGTAAAAGAATGGGAGGACATACTACAAAATGATGGTGACTATTTATTTGGCGAACAATTCAGGGATTTATTTATGAACTATATTGAGAGAGGATTGGATACTGATGCATGCGGTGTGCGCGATGAAGAAGACAATGTGCAGAATAATAGAGCTGGTGTTGAGGATGTGGTGTTACGTGGTGAGCATTGTAGAGGTGAAGCAAGTGGGGTTGGTGGTGATCAATTAGGTGATGATGATCCTAAAGGAGGCAGATTAGATGGGGAGGAACAATTGGTTGATTCAGATTACGATGAAGAGGTTCCCAACCTTAACGATGATGACAACTTGGCTGCAAACTACAACTGGAGTCGTGTCACGACTGATCCTAACATGGTGTGTGGAAGCACGGAGGATGAAATGTCTGATGACTTATGGAGTTTGGCCAGTAATGACGACGACGGGAAAGCAAAAAATAAGATGCCTGACGATGTGTACATGGAAAATGATGGTAGATGATCCCAACCTAGAAATTGGTATGTATTGTCTGCTAGGTCCCCAACCTTTTGCAGTCATTTCTTTGTCACAAATTGTCACCATTGTACTCATAGCTCTTGTTCATTCTTTTTGGCATGTATGAAGTTTACAGACAAAAAGGTTTTAAAAAAGGCAATCTTAAAATACAATGTAAAGCGAGGTAGAGAAGTCAAGTACAAGAAGGATGACAAGCTTCATCTACGAGCTGTTTACGTACATGATGACTGTCCTCAGGTGTTATATGCAAGGTTTCACAAGACGACGAATACATTCATTATTTGAACAATGGCATTGGACCACAATTGTGCAATGACATTTAAAAACAAGCACGTGGATGCAAACTTCTTGGCCGAGAAGTACATGACGACATTCAAACATAATCCAGATTGGCGATTGAATGGTTTCATGGATGCAGTGAAAATGGATTGTTCTTCGACCGTGTCAAAGTGGAAATTTTATGGAACAAGAACAAAATGTCTGGATGCAATTAGAGGAACAAGTCAACAACAATTTTCCATATTGTGTGATTATTGTGAGCATCTGCGGATCAGTAATCTTGGAAGCACTTTGAAGACAATGTTGGCTGGAGATATAAGGAAGTTTATGAGGGTTTATGTTTGCTTGGCTGTATGCAAACAATGCTTCACTACAGGATGTAGGAGAGTAATAAGGTTAGATGGATGTTGAAGGGTGATTTTGGTTGCCACATTTTATCGGCTGTTGGTATTGATGGAGTAATGCTATGTATCCTGTTGTATATGATGTGGTGGAGTCAGAAAACAAGAGCAGTTGGACTTGGTTCATGCAGTTGTTGGTCTATGATTTGGGCATCGATGATGCAAGTCTTTGGACCTTCATCAGTGATAAGAAGAAAGGGTTGGTGGACGCATTGGATACATTGTGTGCATACGCGGAGCATCGTTTTTGTGTTAGGAATTTGTACAATAACTTCAAATGTCAACATCGAGTTCTACAGCTGAAGAACATTTTATGAGGAGCAGCGGAGGCTACGACTATAGCTGAATGGGAAGAATGGATGGAAAAGATGAAAGTCTATGACGTTGAGGCACATAAATGGTTGGCCGACAAGCCAGCAGGGCAATGGAGTAGGTCACACTTCAGGGATACAACAAAGTGTGACATATTGATGAACAACTTTTACGAGTCTTTCAACACTACAATAGTACAAGCTAGAGACAAGCCAGTCATTACAATGCTTGAAAAGTTGAGGTTCTATTTCATGACTCGTATGGCAAAAAAGAGAGATTCTATGCACAACTGGCACAAAGGAATTGCCCCAAAATTTTGGAAAATTATTGAAAAGAACAAGGAGGGAGCCAGATATTGCAAGTCAACATGGGCTGGGGATGACAAGTTTGAGGTTGAGAACTTCATTTCAGGAAATACTTATGCAATTGACTTCCATTCGAAAAGGTGTACTTGTAGAAGCTACCAGTTGAGTGGCATTCCGTGCTGCCATGCAATGAGCTACATACTGGAAAAACACCTGGATATGGACCAATATGTGGATGAGCGCTATAGCATGGCCAGGTTCTTGCAGGCTTACAATCCAGTGATCCACCCAATGGATGGACCACAGTCTTGGGCAGGTAGGAGAAAAAATCCACTTGTTCCACCACTTCATAGAGCACGACCTGGTAGGCTGAATAAGGTAAGGAGAAGAGAATCTAATGAAGTACCAAATAAAAGATCAAAAAGAGGTGGACAAGGGATGGATATGACATGTAGCATATGTGGGAATGTTGGACATAACAAGAGTATTTGCATCAAGAAATCTAACACCACAAATGACAGTGCAAGTACAAGCCGCAAGAGAAATATGAAACGTAAGGAACCTCAACCAACAAAGTAGAATAAGTGAAGTTAAATTTTCCATTTCATAGAAGAAGTCTTTTTTGTTGTTGTGTATTCTGTATGAATTGCAAACATCTGTAATCTATTTTGGTCTAGTGGGTTGATGAAAAAATATGCACTCTGATGTTTTGTGATTTTGTATGGGATAATGTTTTCTACTATATGGTTGATGTTTTGTAAGGTTGATATTATATAGCTTTTGAAAGGATGATGTTTTTTTGCTTCTGCTTGTTTGTGCTTTTGGTTGTTGGGATGCTATAAGGTTCTTTATGAGCTGCTGTGAGTAGGGTTAAGCTATTAGTACAAGCAGAATCATCGTCTTCTTATTTCTAAAAAGTTTGGCATTATTGGTCCCTATTTTATGTCAGTTGCATGACACATCCCCAATCTTTGGCACGATTGGTCCCCAACCTTTATTCTTCTTTTTGACAGGCTGCTAACATTATTACTACCTTGTTCCATATATATATCGGACTGGTAAACGAAGGCAACAAAAAAATTTTAATGTTTGGAAATCAGCAACCTAAATTAAAAGGATAAGTTACATTGAAAATGCAAGTTCCGATTATCGCAAATACTAAAATTACATATATCTTAAACTAAAACAAGAATATCCATATGAGGAACAAACCGAATACAAATGACCAAATCCTAACACAACTCCACTTGTATTTTTCATTACTGGTTTCCACATTCTCAATTCCTGCTAACAATACTTTGTTCTCTACTTGTAGACCCTGAATCTCTAACTGTTGCTTGTTAATCTCTTTTCAAGTATCTGCACATGAGATTCTAATTCTTTTATCTGTCTTTAATATCTTCACTTTGAATTCAGAAACCTTGGAATCACTTGCTTTGTCCGGTCACAAAATGGTTGGTCAAACCACGCAAACAGCCACATCGATTTTCCTAGGGCACAGAAATTAAAGTGTCAAAAGTTTCTTTATTGCTATCAATAAGATCATCTTCTTTATTAATGAACTCACCTCACAAACATAGAATCTCCTAGTTAGGTTGGCATCAGTCCATAAAGTTTTTAGATCAATGTGATTTCCACAACGGCATACCCTTTCTGTCATGTTTGCAGTAGAATATGAGAGGAGATAAGGATAAGAGAGAGTTAATTGTAGTAAAGACAAAGTACATGTTAGAACAAATGTAATAAATAAGAACCAGGAGGAAAAATTGAGAGAAGTTTACAATGGAGTTACATTTTCATCCATGCCATTCTAAGTCGCATTTTTTGGAAAAACATAGCACTTGTAGTCCAATTTTTGTTTTAACGGAGAAAACTGACGGAAAGTGTGAAGAGAGACATACGATGCCTATTTTTTCATATGTTGGAGAGGTTTGGTATAATTATTTTAGGTTATGGGCATATCTCCAATGATTTTAAAACGTTGGAGGACCTTTGATGCAATAATTCCAAAATTAAAAAGCAAGGGCCTCACTAATTTAACGACGTCGTATTCGTCTTCATAGGACCAAAATTATGAATAGTGAACAACTTTATGGCTCTTAGGAAAATTGGTGCAAATGGTCCCTAACGTATGCCAATAGTGCGCAAATGGTCCCTAACCTTTCGTTTTTGGTGGAGTGGTCCCTAACCTATCCATTTAGGTACGCAATTGATGCTTATTTAATAATAATAAAAAAACAATTACAATTGGATTTCTTACCTTTGTAAAATGTGCAAATAAGTCCGATACATTTAAACAATATTTAATTTAGCATATTAAATATGTCACTATAGTCGTGTTAAATAATTTTTTTATAAGAGAAAAATATAAAATTATTACGCTTTAGGTATATGTAATTGTTATGTGATGTGAAAAACTTGAATAAAAATTAAGTTAAATAAATTACAAAATGGCGTATATAATTTAATGATATTGAACTAATCTTATTATGTTTTTTTAACATAAAAATATTAACAAAAATTAATTTACACATTTTGTGTTTTTTATTTTTGAATGATAATAAAACGATAAATTAAAATATGAAGAATACAATTTGAGCTCTAATATTTGTAGTTAATAAACGAATAACTTAATAAAATAATAATATTTGATTATTAAATTTGTGACAAAGTTAATTTTTTTTTATGTTGTAATGATAAAATTAAAGTTTAAATTTTAATGATTATTTAATAATAATAAAATAATTTTAATTAACACATTTGTTAATAATTATGAGCTTAAATTTTAGTTATTTTATAATAGATTGTAAAATATACAAAATAATTTTGTATATTATCAATTTGTTATTTTATTTTAATTTAAAAAAAATAAAAGTATCGTACCTATTTGTACTTTTTACAAAGTTTAGGAATCCAATTGAAAATTTTTCGAAATAAAAATAAGGTCATATTTGTCTTTTTAATCAAATAAGGACCAATTGTGCACATGAATAGATAGGTTATGGACTACTCCACCAAAAAATAAAAGGTTAGGGATCATTTACGCCAATTTTCTTGGCTCTTATATTATAGGTTAGATTCCTTGATTATCGTAAAAGTCTGAAAAATTTAGAAAAAATAATTATATTTACACCACATTTTTTATTTATTACATTACATTTTAATTGTATTTGAGATTCACAATCTTTATTTATTATAATACTCATGTCCTCAACTTTTTTTGTCGCTTTATTATCTTAAATTTTCTATTAATTAACATACTTTACCTTTAATAACAATTTATATTCTTAAAGTCCACTGAGAGTGTGTAAAATGACTTAGTTTTCCATCATATTTTATAAAAAAATAATAAATACAAAAGTACAACAAAATATTTTTTCTTTATTTCAAAACATGTAGACATATTATTTGGACAAAAACGATCATTAAGAATGAGAATAGCAAATTAATGGAAGTTAAAAATAAAAATTTGACAAAAAAAAATTAAAAACATAAACACTACAATAAACAAATGTTGAGAACTTTAGTAGTAAAATTAAAATATAATGTAACAAATAAAAAATTATACTACAAATATAACCATATTTACAAAAACTTAATAATTAAGAATAAGGAAGAAGGGAAATGGCAATGTTCTAAAATGTATAATGCGTGACGACGCAGCGAGATGAAGCATCAAGAATTATAGGCCTAAGCGCGCCTATGCGAAGCCTATGCGTCAAAATGCGTTTTTGAATTTTAATTTTTTTTAATGCTCAAATTTTAAATTTTAACAATATAGCCTAGAATATACTAATTTAGATTACAAACTTACATGCCTAGTTTTCAAAAAATACATGAGTTTTCAAAATTAGATGCACGCTCTACAATGAAGAAAAATTAGATTTATATTAAGGCACATATCATGGTTGAACATATCACATTCAACGTGGTTCATATTAAAATGAGTCCAAATCAAAATTGCATGACTAATTTTAATATCATAGCCTACAATTAGATTACAAAATAACAGCCCATCATAATAGTTTTCAAAAGTTAGTAAATTACAACTACCACAAACATAAACACAAATTACTCATTTTCTACAATTTAATTATATACCAGCATAGCTTAACTTTTGTCTAACTCTTTATTGGGTTCTAAGTCAAGCTCTTCTTCTTCATCTAACTGATCTTTCATGCCATCCGATGCAAAACTATTTTCGTCGGACTCCCTTATTTCATCTTGAGCATTTTCTAGCACCTGTTGTAGATTTAAAAAAAGTTTATTTTGGCCCAATCTGAAAATAAATTTAAAAAGAGTCTGCTTGCTCTAATGCACGATTATTCGCGCTATTCTTGTCCATTCGCGCCTAGGCAGTCAACAAAAAGAGTTGACCGCATACCCTCAATGCGACGCGTTTTACAAATGCATCGAGCTTAGGCGCTCCTAGATGGCGACTAGACGGGCCTTTTAAAACACTAGGAAATAGAGTTTAGAAAGTAATAAAGAAGAATATTATCCTTGGATGAACACGTGGAAGTTTCTAATTTTTCTATACAAGGATATTGCTATTTGTAAAAAATTATTAATTAGCTATCTGTTTTACTAAAAAAATATGACTACACTGCTTAAATTATAATGAAACAATATGATTGTAAACAAATACTCGTAATTTGAAAAAATAAAATGTTGTTAACTTTCTGAATTAGAACATTTCCAATGCAACAACGTGAATTATTGTATACGTGACAAGTAAAATAGAAGAGAGAATGGCATCTCCAATAGAGTTGTAAATTGAAAAAATTATGGTTCAATTGTAAAAGAGAGATGATGTAGATAAAGTATAAAAAAAGTAAATAAATGATGAATAACACACATTTCGATGGAGATAAATTATAAAAAATTAAATAAATGAAGTTTAACACATATTTCGATGGACATAAATTATTAAAGATTAAATGGAGGATGTCTAGCACACTGTCTAAATGTGGACAGTATGTTATATAACATCCATTTTTTTTTTTTTTGCCATTTAAGTATTTTGGGATGATATGTCATACTTTTTAGTACAATCCACTGTTGCATTGAAGATGCTCTTACATCTTTCTTTTAGTCTTTAAATCGAAACACTTGATTACCAAAATATATCTATATTTAAATTTAATTCCAAGAAAATGTTATAAATAAAATTTGTTGATTGAATTGAATCATTAAATATATTTAATGATGTGGACTATTGTAACACCCTCTTTCAATCCCTAATATGTATATGTATTTCTAGAGATATATTTTCACAATCAGGTATACTAGTGTGTGAACAAATTATTATTATTATTATTATTTTACTACAAAAGATAATAACCAACTTTACGCACAAAACTTAGTATATTTTGAAAATCATACTTAACATAATATATTGCATAAAGTACACATCAAACCATACTTATTTACAATAAGGTTATAAAAGTACTCTATTATAATATCATCATTTAAAATCATAAAACAAAATACTTTAATAACCAAAACCACAACCCACAAAAGTAACCCAACAGGTCATCATCCATGTACATTGAGCCTCGAAAATCTTCAGGAGCTCCAACAGCTAGTGAAGTTATCTACAAGGCACTAGACTCCCAATGATCACCTACAATGCAAGAACTACATGAGCTAATGCCCAATAAGTAAAAACAATGTATTTGATGAGTGTGAATGTAAGATGTACTGTTATTTCTGTTTGAAAACTCCAATAGAAATGTAATATATTCAAATATGCATAAAATGATCTCGAGAATATTTCTTTTAAAATATTTGCTTTGCATTGGACCCTTGACCCAGCTACTATGCACTGAAAAAGAGCTTTGCGCTATATCAATATTAATAAACAGTAATCAAATGGTCAATATCATATCAATGTAGTCGAGTTGATCATCCTCTTGCGACCACCATAAATCTCCCTATCTCCTCATATGATCATCCAAGAAGTATCCCACTTGTGGCACCAATACTCAATCACGAGGATACAGTCAAGTAGACCATCCTCCCATGATCACCAAAGACTCTCCTATCTCTCTTTGTGACCACTCGAAAAGTCTCCCACTTGCAGTACCAACAACTATTAAATAAGCACGCCTCGCATGCCTCAGTGCACTAGTAGTACTCAATAAAATATTTTTTATCATGTAAATTCATTTATTAATTTACATCGTGCATGAAATATCCTCAACTATGCACATATGACATGCATGCATGTGAAAATTCTCATGAATGCTCACTCGTATCCAATGTACTTTAAAAACAACTTTTCAATCGTCGTGACCAACGTCAAATGTATAATAAACTCATCAAAAGGATATAGAAAGTGTCACGACAAGGGTCAATTTAAATTACTTAAAGATATATTATGTCCTTGCATTGTAGTTGTAAATGGATTATTACTTACTCTTCACCTCAGTGCGTGTCTTGTTCAAGTTGTAAATTGAGTATTCCTCCTCCTTTCTAGGTGTTACACAACTTGTAATACCATTCAACATCAAACATTTCTCTCAACTTGGTAAGCTTAATACACACAATCCCATATTAAGACCTTTATTACTAAGATACACTTACTAGAAATCAAGCTTTTCAAGTTACAAAGTAGATCCTAAAACAGCACCATAACTCTAACAATTTCCCATAAAATTGATATACTAGGACCTCAAATGATAGCCAAGTAAATTCTTCAAGTATTAGAGTTCAATAACAACATGAAAAGGTTGGAAAAATGACAAATTTCTACTTGGGTAGATTTAGGTTTTTGGCATTCGATTGTTGTCCATTTGGATGTCATGAAGCCTTTCACACCCTTTTTCCATATTCAATCACTCCCAAAATTTCACCATACTTATATAACATACATATGAAGATAATCATGTCATAAATGGTCTAAAATAATGTAATTATAACATCAAGATTTGCCCTTAATAGAACATAGAACCCTTGATACCTCTAAATAACTGTTATTGAGTTCCAATTGAATTAGCACATCTAACTTAGGTATTTACCCATGGAAGCTCATATCCAAATTTTTAATTCTTATATAAAATCATCCATGTTGATAAATATATGTTTTATTTAAGATATTACCCAAAATCAAAGAATGAACAACTTAAATTTAGCAATCATCCAATTTCTGCCCTTGGTATTTCATTCAAGTTCTTATAGCTATATATAACAAGTTTTTAAGCAAGATAACACCACCAACAACACCCCCAACATGTTTATAAAGGGTCCCAAGGGTTTAATACATCATAAATTCTCAAAAACATCCAAAGTTTTGCACCAAAACTGAAACTATACACACATATCCAGAATTCAGCTTCAAGTTACTGATCTTCACTTCCTTTTGCTTCCTTTTTCCTTTTCTTTCACTAAGAGTCACTTGTAGACAATTTGAGGAGGTCAAGATGAGATTTAAGAGGGTGAGATAAGGCCTGGAAATGGCTTATGGTCGTGATAATGACTTAAAGGTTAAGAAAAGGGCTACAAAATAAATGTTGGACAATCATGATGTGGTTTTTAAGCATGAGGTGTCAACTTGTAGTAAAAATCTGATTTTGATTCAGCCTTTGCAAGATAAAATCCGGTGTCCACATCCTATTTTGACTCAAATACCACCTATATTAATTGCAAATATATCATATTTTAATTCCAAACAATAGATTTGATCTGCTCGTTTAACTTTCTTACCCGATTGCACTCGACAATACTTGATTCTCGCTCGGTCAGCAAAATTACACTTTGATAATTTCAAATCTCTATTATCCTTATCCTATAACCTCAAAAGAATTCATATAATAAATTTCTCTAAGATATGTTGATTATCCATCTAAGGTTTTGAGTCAATTTGATCAAACCGAGTTAAAAATGTGTAAGATTATCGATTATGTTTGTGGCATCTCCAACTCCGCCAACACTTATCCAATTAATATTCGACACTTATAATGTCAACACCATATACCTTAATCACCATATTCTTCCATATTCCAATACAAAATCACCACCTAAATAGAGAGAGATTGACAATAACTACCATACAAGAATATAAAATAATCCACTTGTTATACTTGTGATAAATAAGAATGAGTCATGTCGTGACGATGCAATGAAAATAACATATGAATGGCATGTAATGCATGAATTATATTGGCCAAGTGAGTAGTGTGAAGCTTGAGTATTACAACTATTACAATTAATTTGGAATGAATTGAAAAAGTCTCCAATAAAGGTGAATGATGAATGTATATATATGTTCAAGATTTAATTTGAACCATCAGATCACATAAAAATTTGAAATGGTGTGATCTAAGGGCTCAGATTAATTAGATCAAATGGTGCACATATTCATAATTAACTCATTCAAAGAAACACGTCAAATACTATAAATAGGGATCCCTAAATTCAAAATTTTCACACTAAATCAATTCTAAATTATTAATTTATAAATTCTCATTTCTCTTCAAAATTCAGTCTACATAATTTTCAAGGAAATTTCTGATCAAATTAGTTTTGTGCAATTCGACCGACAAGGTTGGTATAGTGCAATATCAATTTTAAAAGGAGCGTTGTATCTTGAGAGACAAACGTCTATATATTTTGTTGTCACTTTTTTTTTTGAGAACAAAATCTGTCTTAAAGAGATTTGCTTCGACATATATCGTTTTATCTATGCTTCCATTTCATTTTGTATTGGACTAATTAAATTTTCGATAAAAAAAATTAACGTGACCATAATATAGTGTTTATAAATAAAAACATTGGCAATCATTATTGAGGATATTTATTGTCCATAAATGCATAAAGTATCACTCAATGATATCACCGCCAACTATGAACTAATAACCCAGATACAAGGAACTCATAAATTGTATCTTCTATGAACAGGTCAATCTACATGACCTAAATCATGTACAATATAATAATCAATGGGGCAAATTCTCATATTATCAATGAACACTAATATATACAGATAAATAACAAATCAAATTCAATTTATCACTAAAAAAATAAAAAATATTGAAATCGATTCAAACGAAACAATCGATTTAATTTATCACTAAAAAGATTTTTGAATCATGCATGAACAGACATCAATGGTTCCATATGTAGTATATCTCTATCTTTTGTTGTTAATTGTTAGCAATCTTATCTTATTATTAATATATTAAAGAATGATAGCCGCCAAAATATTTGTAAGGTTTTTCCCTCCAAAATTTGCCCCAATTCGCGAGATAATGTAATAAATAATATACATAAGTCAAAATAATAGAAATGTGTGATTTAATGTTTTTGAGTTTAAACTTTCAATGTATTCTTAAATCATGTATTAATATTTTTTTTGTTTAATTTAGTTAATTAATATGCTTGAAGTTTCAGTCATTATTAATTACAACTATTCTAGAAAGTGACACTACGTTTTTTCATGTTGCTAACAGTGAATAATAATATTGCAATGGTAAAAATGGATCATGGAAATGAAAAAATATCAACATTAAATATTGAAAATCATATAAATACGATAGCTAAAATTAATAAATTATGAAAATCTTATAAATATAATATTTTGTATTAAATAAACTTATTGAGTTTCTAAAAAACGAAAGGAAAATATGTCTAACAATTTATAGTTGTATTGAATGCACGTATTAAAATAATAGTGATATTGATCGCATATAAAAGATATTAGTGATTAGTATTAGTAATATGATAAAATTAAATTCTTAATTAAAATTTAAGATATTAATGATTTGTATTAGTAATATGATTAAATTGAATTCTTAATTAAATTTTTTGATATATGAATGTGACTGTTTGTTTTTTGATTAACATTAAAATAAGAAAATTATGTATTCTACTAACAAAAAGTCATGCTCTATAAAATGACGATTCATATTCCTAGTGTATCATGATGCTTTCCAACATGCATTAGTTCACGTTTGAAACTCAACAGTAAGTAGGTTCTGCACTTTTTTTTATCTTTGGCATGATTGAAAATCATGCTTTGGTATATATATATATATATCAATAACTTTAGTACTAAAAAACTACAACAAAATCTGTAATTTGTTTGCAGGTTTGTTTGTGTTCATATAAGTCTTCATTTGTGTTTCAAAATTGTGTATAAAAGAAAATTAAAAATTTTGCCTCTAATTTTTTTCTTTCATTTACGTTAGCGGTTTCCTCATCTAAAGAATGGAGACAATTTTTAATTTGGTCAAAGAAATCAATCCAACAAAAGCACAATGGGTTATGAAAGTTTGGATTGTGCGCATTTGGGAGATTCTCAGTTACCGAAACAATGAAGAGACGTAGAGTCTTGAGATGGTATTCGTTGATAGATATGTATTTTGTCCTATTTTTAAAACTCTTTTAATACTATTGTATCATTCCAAGTGATTAATATTCTATTAAGATTGCAAATAGATATCATGTGATTTGAATGGAGAGGTTTTAGTTGTAGTTCTAGCCTAGTGAGTGTGAATACTAAATTATAATTTCACCTAAATATTGTGTATATAAAAACAAGTGCAAAAAGTCTGTGAAGTTATTATGAAATAAAGAATTGAATATAACAAAAAATACAAAATCTATATATTTTTCGCAAAAATAAAAATAAAAATAAAAAATTGAGCTCGATTCATGCAGTATGTACAAGATTTTACTGTGAAAAGTGCGACCGTTTTGACATTGCTGAAAATCCTAGGTAAAACAATATTTCATGATGAACTCGACCCTTAATTATTATTCATCCTTTGTATAAGTTATTGATAATTGATGGTAAATTTGTTCTAAATTTGTTATTGTTAAGTTTAAGATTCAGGTGAGAGTTATTGAAGGGACTGGCAGTGCTTCATTGTTGATGTAGGATCGTGGGTATATACAGTTGGTATATATAGTTGATTGGTAAAAATGCAAATGATTTGAAAGATGAAATGATTAAAGTAAGTTTTTTTTAGCATAAATTACTATTATAATAATTCAATCTCAACAACGATCTCACTATTCGATATTTCAACAATATACACAATTGTGCCGATGTGGGTTACCCAAGTGAGATTGAAGCTCTGGTCAGTAGAAAAATTCAGTTCAAAATTCAAATTAAGCTCCAAAATGTTAAATAGCATAATGATGTATTTACTATCATGAGTTTGACTGTGGACAACGACTTGATATCTAAGCATGTTACAGTTTCCTGTTTTGAATGTCAGATCAGTTATTAATATGCAAAGTTATACTAACTGACTCTATTATTATTCATTGTTGTGAATGATCATATTGATGTAATACATCAATTAATTTATTTTTTAGGATTCTGATTCGTTTTTGAAAATTGATAGGACTTGTGTTGAAGAATCGAAGGTATTTTATAGTATTAATTTTTTAATAATTTTTAATGTGATATTATGGTTTGCAGGATTCTACGTCCGAGAATGAGGTTAGTACTCTTAACAAGATGCCAATCAAACAGTCTACTTCAAACAAAGTTCAAGAAAGCAACACCGTTAAGAGATGATTGGATGTCAACCTATCTACTCAGATGTCGAGCAATAAGACCCGAAGAATTGTGAAGGAGGAAAAAAATTGAATGTCAACCTATAATTTGTGTTGCGACATTTTGCTTAGTTCTGTCAATGTGGTTTTTGAATGTTGGAAGCAATCCGGTATTATCGTTTACTAATGTTTTATTAAATATGTATTTTATGATGAGGCTATTGTAAGTCTAATCAATTTAAACTATAATATTTAATGAATATAATGGTTTGTTATTTTGAGTTTTGAGGTTAGTAATGTTATTATTCAGAATTTACACAAACTTGATAGCATCATTTACCGAATGAACTAATGTGATTATAGAAATTAAATTATAAAAATTGTTCTATGCTAAAATAATTTTTGACTTAACTCTGTTGACTTTTAAACTTTCATTGAAATAACATTATGTAATATATTGTTATTATATATATTATATTTTTGCATTTGATCTAACTATAACCAATTCACTTTTATATTTTTTTATCGATATAATTATTACACAACACAAATTCGTGCATCGCACGGATGAAAAATTAGTTTATAAGATAAATTGATAAACCAGTGACATGTTAGTTGTATGGACATGGTCAGATGAAAATGAAAAATCTTTAACAGTTGAAACCAAAAAAGCCCCAAAAGAATCTGTAACTGAAATAAAAAAAAAAAAAAACAGCAAAAAGTAGGGTTGTCATCATGAATTATTGCCTGTTTATCCTCACCACTCCCAACAATAAAATCATGATCTGAAACTGAAAGCAAGAATATATCTCTCATATAGAAAATGACACAGATAAAATGGCTGGATTTGATGTTATTTGGTGCACTTCTTCAGGTTGCTGTTTCTTCAAGTGGACTAGGCATGGCACAAGAAGCACAGTTTAGTGCAATGTTTGTATTTGGTGATTCCTTAATCGATCCAGGAAACAACAACTACTTGAATTCTTTAGCAAAAGCAAATTACGTACCTTATGGGGTTGATTTCTATCAAGGACCTTCTGGTAGATTCTCCAATGGAAGAACCATAATAGACTACTTAGGTAATTAATTACTATCATTCTATCTTCAATGAGGAGATTCTTAATTACTTGTGAATTTGTAGGAGACTTGTTGGAAATTCCTGATCTACCAGCTTATACAAATCCTTTTGCTACCGGGAAAAACATTCTGAGAGGAGTGAACTATGCTTCTGCTGCTGGAGGAATTCTTGAAGAGACGGGACAAAATCTTGTACTTAATTAGTATATATGTTTACAATTCTTTTACATTTTCTTGATTTTTCATATCCTCAAATGGTTTTTGTTATATGATATTATAGGGTGAAAGATTCAGCTTATCAGATCAAGTTCACAACTTTGAAAACACATTGAATCAATTGAAGAGCCAAATGATTAATGATCAAGAATTGAGTAATTATTTGGCTAAGGCACTTGTTATATTAATCCATGGTAGTAACGATTACATCAATAATTATTTGCTGCCTTCAATTTTCTCCACTGTCCATATTTACAGCCCCAAAGACTATGCTGATATGCTCGTTAAACGCTACACTAAGCAAATCTTGGTAAGACATAATTAGCTTTAATTTGTTTCTGTCTAGATATATCTAAATCTAAAACATATGGATGAATTTGAGTTTAAATTTTTTCGTAGGCACTTCATAGCTTGGGACTGAGGAAATTCTTTATCGGTGGAATAGGGCCACTTGGTTGCATTCCTAATCAACTAGCAATAGGACTTGTTCCTCCCGGGAAGTGTGTAGCCTTCACAAATGAAGTAGTCGGGATGTTTAATATGCGACTCATACCTCTCGTTGATCAGCTAAACTCTAACTATAATGATTCTGTATTCACCTACGGAAATACTTTTGGAGCATTTTACGACATACTTAACAATTCCAAGGCATATGGTAAAGATTAAAAGAATAATAACATCACCTTAATTAGTACAATATAAGATTATGCAATTTAAGATATGTTCTCCTCCTGCAGGATTTAGTGTTATAGACAGAGGATGCTGTGGAGTTGGAAGAAACCAAGGGCAGATAACATGTCTTCCATTTTCAGTCCCATGTGTTAATAGGAATCAGTATATTTTCTGGGATGCTTTTCATCCAACACAAGCTGTTAATCAAATTCTGGCACGACGAGCTTACACAGGCTCAACATCGGAATGTTATCCAGTAAATGTACAACAAATGGCACAATTTTAATTTGTATTCTCTTTGAATAAAAATTTTCCAGTTAAGCATATATTCTTCAAAGTCGAATTCTCCTATCTTCTCTTTATATTTGTTCGACTGCTTGTTCTTCTTGTCTTGTCTTTTTTTTTTTTTTCTGAATATACGAGTTCTTTTTTTCCATGAGTGCATCCCTCTATTGCTATATAAACACTAAGAATTTGTATGGAACTGAGGAATGCATGCACAGCGGAAATTAAATCTTCAATTTTTATAAGTTCGGATCAATCTTGTACTCAAATAGAATTCGTTATAGAAGTTTATATTGATGAACATTGTGGAATTTGATTTTCTAATTAGTTGGAGGTGCGATCTTCAATACCACAGCTGTCCAATTGTCCATCCTCCAATTGTAATCCATACAGGAAAAACAGATCTGGAATTCCACGATCAAGAACAGATGAAAGCGGAATTTTTGAGAGTAATTGTATTGGGTTGTCTTTTACTTGTGCTAGCAAGTAATGAAGACCAACTCTTAACCTTAATCTGTTGTGCCTTTGTATTTATAGGCGGAACTAACCCTAGCCCTAGTTCTAGTCCAACTAGAGCCCATAAACAAACGGAACCAATTAATTGATCTAATTAATTAATTTGGTCCAATAATTAATTAAATCCGACCCAACTAATTGGACATTGGACATTAATTCTTACAATCTCCCACTTGGACAAGGTCCAACTCCATATGCTCAATTCTCAACTTATGTGTGTGACCCATTAAGTTCCCATTCACGATAGCAAACGTAGTGATATTCTCACGGATTCATCGAAATCGATCAATTCACGTCGCCATCCAAGATTGACATCTAGTAATGTGTCAAGGCAATCCATGTGAATGAAAATGTTATGTAGTATGACAAAACCAATATATGTGCGGTTATCGTAGAAATATAATTCATTCATCAATATAACCCAATTGATTAAGAGATATGGATCAGCGTCAATGTCATTTCAACCAATTATGTTATTCACCTCAACTCTTCGTTGGTCTAATCTAGTTACGATTGAAATATTTTCAACTCAAAAATCCACCCCGGCCGAGGAAATTTATATGAACTTAAGTGGGCAAAAATCAGGTTATAAACTCCTACTTTCTAGGAGTAACGAATCCTCATATTGGACATTCACAACACTCATATGATTCTCACTATACTCGTACGACGTCTTCCTGGTGACTCATAATTTACGAGTCCCATCAAACGCTCGCCAAAGTATAGCGGTCCTCACATAAGATTCTATGATGTCCTCAAGTCAAATGACCAAATTCACTATTGCGCATTAGAGATTTACCACTGACACTTGAATAATTATCCATGTAGAATCTCTAGGCGGATCATCCAATGTCATGTTCTTATAACAATGCATTCATTTGTTCATTCATATGTCCCTCTACATCTTAACTCATGAAATCAACTACTTTCTTCAAAAGAAATGCAACACATGCTAGTCTATTTGCATAATGATATCCGTATCTCATTATTACTATGACTAGGGATATTTCAAGAATAAGTTATTTATAACTTGTATCTCACAATCACAACATCTTGTGATTAACAAATTACTATGAACTTTTCTTCGGACTCTATTATTTTAAACAATAAAATTTAAAAATAATAGATCTAGCATTAAAATGTAGACAAGCATTTAATTAATCAATTTGTTCATATACCTCAATGTATGACAAAGAGTATAACACAAAATATCCTATACAAAATAATACCATCAAATTTAGCATGACCATTATACTTGTGCTGGGACAACAACTTTGTCAAAGCATCTGCTACATTATTGTCTGTCACGACCCGTTCTACTTTATGTTATTTCTTAAAATCAACTCCATGATGAGATGATATTGCCTCAATATATATCTGGATCATTGATGAGACTTGGGTTCCTTCACTTTTACGATGGCTTCATTGTTATCACAACACAAGATATTAGATCAACAATACTAGGAGCTACTACAAGTTCAGTAATGAACTTATTGATCCAGACCGCTTTCTTTGCTACTTCTGTAGCAGCTATATATTTGACTTTTGTAGTTGAATCAACGGTCATATTTTGTTTGGAACTTTTCCAACTGACTGTACCACTATTTAGAGTAAATACATATCCGAATTGTAATTTTCTATCTTCTTTATCAGACTAAAGGCTGGCATCGGTATATCCTTGAACTCTGAGTTCATTTTCTCCATCTATCAAGAACATGTCTTTAATACTTCTTAAGCACCTAAGAATGTTCTTGATCATGATCTAATGTTTCTTGCTAAGATTCACTCGGAACTTGATTGTGACACTCATAGCTTATGAAACATCCGATCGAGTACATAATATGACATACATGATAGATCCTATTGCTGATGTATAAAGAATCATATCCATGCTATCTCTTACAATCTGTGTTTTGGACACATCTCTTTTGAGAGATAGATCTCATGCCCGATGGGACAGAGTCCTCTCTTGGACTCTTCATCTATGTATATAGATTGAGATAGGACAAGCATTATATTAGATCTATCTTCATAGATATTTATTCCGAGAATGTACGCTGCCTCTCCCATATCTTTCATGGAGAAATTTTTTGATAACCACAATTTTACTGATTTTAGCATTGGGACATCGTTTCCTAATAATAGTATGTCATCTACATACAAAATTAGAAACACGACTTTACTCCCACTAATCTTTTTATACACACTTGGTTCATTGCACACCTTGTTTGGCTCTGTGGATTCAAAACCTTCGATTGTGTCATGTACACATCCTCACTAAGATTTTCGTTAAGGAATGTAGTTTTGACATCCATTTGCCATATCTTATAGTTATGGTATGCACTATCGCAAGTAGAATCCGAATTGACTTAGACATGGTTACTGGTGAGAAGGTTTCGTCAAAGTCAATTCCTCGTCTTAACCCTTCGTAACCAATCTTGCCTTGTAAGTATGAACATTACCATCCATGTTGACCCTTTTTCTTGTAAACCAATTTACAGTCTATAGGTTTTACCTCTTCAGGTAAGTCAACCGAGGTCTAAACCTTGTTTTCGTACACGTAGTTCATTTCGAATTCTATGGCTTTCTGCCGTCTCTTTGAGTCAACACTTGACTTCAATTCTTCATAAGTGATAGGTTCATCTTCCTCGATTAGTAATACATTACTAGTAATCAGGAGATTGTATCTCCAAAGAGAACGGATTACCCTACTCGACTTACGCAGAGCTGCCGTGTCCTTGAGAACTAGTGGTTTCCACTTTCCTAATATGTGCTTCATCAGATGCAAGCTCAGCCATTGGAACATCTAATTGGTCAATTTTATTTGTGGTTTCTTGAACTTCTTCAAGATCTACTTTGCTCTCACTGTCTTCTCTAAGTATACAACAATTTTTTATATGATGACCTTCATCTCGATGGGATTGTAGAAATAGTATCTTGCAGTTTCCTCTGGATACTATACAAATAAATATTTATCAAATTTAGCTCCTAGCTTATCCGATTCAACGTGCTTCACATAAGCGTCGCATCTCCAAACCTTCATGTATGAAAGATCGGGTCTTTTTCTCTTTCCATAACTCGTATAGAGTTTTATTGACCAATTTAGATAGGACACGGTTTAGTGTATAACATATAGTGTTAAGTACATATCTCCAAAATGATTTTGGAAGAATTGTGGGACTCACCATTGATTGCACCATATCAAATAAGGTGCGGTTTTTCTTTTCAGATACACCATTTTGTTGTGGTGTATACGGTGGAGTCAACTGCGAGAGAATCTCATTCTCTTTTAGATAGTCTAAAACTCGTCCTTCAAATATTCTCTACCTAGATCAGATCTAAGTGTTAAAATATTTTTCTCAGTTTGCCTTTCTACTTCTTGCTCGAATTCCTTGAACTTTTCAAAGACTTCACTCTTGAATTCTATCAAGTAGATGAAACTATATCTAGAATGGTCATCTATAAATGTGATGAAGTAAGAAAAGCTACATCTAGTATCTTTAGATATTTGTCCATGTACATCAGTATGTACAAGACCCAAAATATCTGCAACTCTGACTCCCTTTCTAGAAAAAGATGTATTGGTCATTTTGTCCAACTGGCATGATTTACACTTATCAAATGATTCATAATCATTTGAATCTAAGTATTCATCTTTATGTAACTTAGTGATGCGTTTTCATTTATATGACCGAGTCTGCAATGACAAAGATTTGAGTTATTAGTTTTATCTCTTTTATGCCTTGCAATTCCTCTTCTAATGCTCTTTTATTTCACAGTGAAAACATGGATCAAACTTGGATTTGTCTTTACTTAACTATTTTTCTACAGATTTGGCCTTCTTGGATCCTTTCTAAAAAGTCCATTTAGATTTTATCTTAGTCTCTTAGAGGTATCAATGGCCAAAGTTTACCCATTCCTTTGAGCTTAACAGTTTTTAGCATGTTTAGCAGCTCGAGTAGGGTACACTTAATCTTATTCATGTTGAAGTTCATATTGAACTACGAAAAGTTATTAGGTGGGGACTGCATAACTAAGTCAACACTTAGCTCATGGTCCATGGTAAAACTCAATTAGTTTAATTTTTCAATATAACCAATCATCTTCAATACATGAGCACTGACTGAAGATCTTTTTACCATCATCCCTCTTCATAACCTTTTGGATGTCTCATACTGTTCAGTCTGTAACTATACATCATTCAACACATTGAAATGATATATTTTGGTATTGGCATCCATACATTCGTGCTACTTTTCTAACTCAGGTGACATACTGCAGGCATCACATACTGTGTTTTTGTAAGCTTGCACGTTCTCTGGTGTAGCCTCCTCAGTAGAAGCTTTCGACATTGGCTGCTTATTGACATATCCAATTTTTCTTTTTTCCTTCTTGAGAACAATTCTCAGATTGCAGTGTCAGTCCAGAAAAATTGGCATGGTATGTTTGTTGTCATCTAATATGCCTCTCAAACTCATATGATTACTTGTGATTCAACAATTAAATAATAAGATAGAACAATTAATTAAATATAAAAAATTTATTTAACGTGAACTTATATTAAATTAATTATACTCACACTGTATAAATTGAATTAATGATCCTCAAACATTAATCAATAGAATCAGTTAGATTCTCAGTAGGCTAGGTTCCCTTTTATTTTATTAGAACATTGAACAACTCAACAAGTCCTAATAAAACATCTAGGTCAATACTCTATCAATCACATCTCTATGTGACTCCTAGATCATCAAGTAGACAACTTATTGTCGCACACATCTTATGTGTTTTACTTGATTGTGCTCCTAAAATTTTATTTTCTTGAGCGACTCAACAAAAAATAAAAAATTCTAGTTAAATTCAACACATTGTTCAAAAACATCGAATGTTTCATAATGATAAACATATCTATGAGCGAGCAGCCTTGAGCGACTCAACAAACTGACATCGATAATAGACTCTGATTTTTTACTATAATAATAGAAGGCACGTTGTATTAACATTTAATACGAATTTAATATTTTCAAAAATAGGGGTTTGTCTCATCACATTTATGTATATTAACTAATATCTAACATGCAATCAATCATACATAATAATAACTGTGGATGATTATGGACTTTATCTATCTAATCTTCTTAAGCCAAAAGGAAGATTAGTCAGTCAATTTCTAATGGACGTTACATTCATTCATCAAATGCTTAATGCAAACATCTCCATCCCCATCTCTATCTCCATCTTCATCTCCATCTCCTGCTGCACCTGTATCATATACTAGTTGCTTTCTTGTGGCCCAACTGCAACCTATATCCTATATTAGTTGGCACGCAAGTCCATATTGAAAGTTCTAAAACCTAGATTAATTAAATTAAAACAAATTTTAATCTTAATTAAACAAGCAGTGGACAAAACGCAGTCAGAACTAGCAAGTGATAAAGATAATAGTTCTAACTCGCACAATAGTATTCATTTACATAATCTTGTTAAGTGCAGAAATTAAATGATTAAATACGAATACAAGATGTAACGTGGTAAACCTCGAAGGGGAACATCCACGGGCCCCCATACCATAGGTAAATACAATCCACTAATAATCTTGTTCAAAAATACAATAGAATTGGTTTTTTGTAATTTCGCAAAATTAACAAAATAATAATCAAAAGAAAACATATCAACTCCCTTTGATACTTCTTCTTCTGACTTGTTGATAAAATTGAATCAAACCCACTGGTCTTGACTTTATCGCCACTTCCCTATTGTATTTGACCGCAACCACCACTTGGATTAAGAACCTCTGTTCTTAACTTCACGGCAAGTAGCTTGAACAAGATATAGAATTGTTCCTTGATCACCAATTTATTTTTGATTTTTCAATGAGTTTGAAGAAAACTTTTTTGCTTTGAAGTTGAATCAATGAAACTTGATGTCTTGTTTTCCTTCCATGGATTTCGACGGTTTTTGCTTGGAGAAAACAAGAACGAAAAATTATATTTCAAAGCCTTTATTCCTTATTGATTTCTACTCTTACTTATAGTTAAAGTAGAAATCAAATTAGAAATTATTTCTTACCTAAAAATCTGCAACAAGAATGATAAGAAAAATAGTAGGATAGAATATTTAGAAAGATATTCTTAGATTTGTAGAATTAAAGAATTTAGGAAACTAAATATTTCATTCCTAAACAAATCTAAGAGAATAAGAAAAGATTCTTTAACCTACAAAAAGAGCTGTCAATAATATTAATGAGATCAGAATATATCAAGTATAAAAATAGAATAAAATCGTAATTTTACTAATCTGAAAAAATAATCTGCTTATCAACCTAGTCAGTCAGAACTGGCGTTATCCAGACCAGTCAAAAACGAAAATGTTGACCTACTCTTTTATCATTAAAACTCAGTTATATTAATTAAGAGAGCCAAGATATAAAAAGTGAAAAATATGACACCTATCATCAGAAAATTATAAACAACAATCACAAACTAACAACTACAAAATTTAAAAATACCCACTACTCCTCCTTTTGTAAGAGGGACGCCAACGGAAATAACAAGGAAGGAAGAGAAAAACAAAAGTAAAGCAGTGTTTGAAGTAAAAGAAAGCAGAATTTAAGAGTCAATACAGTCATCCATAACTAAATAGTTAGAAAGTTAGAAGTTAGAACTGGAAATAGTTAGTTCCGGGAGGATCTGGACTTCTTTGTACCAGATGCAATGCATTTGCAGATCTCTTGTGAGCAGGGGTATCTGAAGGAGCATCAGCTAGATGAGCAATAGGCCCACCCATCGGATCAGTACCATGAATCTCCTCATGTCCTTTAGGGTGTGCTAAGAATTCCGGAGTGACTAGGCGATAAGTAGACTTGACATGGTCACTTTCTAGGTATTCAATTTTAGTTAAGACCCTACACATAAAATCAAATTCATCAGAAAAACCTTTGGTTAGGGTACGAAGTTGGTCTACCTGTGTTCTAACTAGCCCCATCTGAGTTTCCAGTGCATCCAGATGTCCAGACTGGTCCAACAAAGATAGAACGTGCCTAGGAACTCTGGGAGTGGGATTTGGTGTTCCACTTAAGTTTGAAAATTCATGAACGCCCAGGACAAGTACAGCATTTGAGAACCCGTCTGAATCCATAGGAGGCACTCCTTGATGAGCAAGAAAATGATGAATAAGCGCTGGATGTGGTTGTCTATACTGCTTAGCCCTCCATGGCCCTTCATACACAATTCTATCAAAAATCATATTGACCCAATCAACACGCAAACACATTCCCAACTTTATAGGATAACTGCACTATTACCCGAGATATCAAATCGATGAGTCAAAGGGTCAATGTTGTTGATTAAGATACGATGGAGAACTTTGTATTTTGGCATAAGTCTAGAAGCAGTAAGTTCAATCGCCTCTGGCCAAGCAGAACCAGCCATCTATTGAGCAATGCAATCCGTAGTTAACTCCTCATCACTGGAGATAGCTACATCATCCATCCCAAGCCATTCTCTTAGAGAGTTGTGAGTGAAATTAACATGTCTTCCCTTGACATAAAAAACTTGCCACTTAAATTCATTTCCAGCCTTACCCAAATTATTGGAAACATTTGCCATAAACTCCTTGACAAGAGTCACATTAAACGGTTCAGAAAAACTCAACAAATTATACAGTTTATGAAACCCAATAATCTTATCTAGATCAAACGCAACAAACTCAGGAATTGATACCTTGCATTCAACGATGAACTTTCGAAAGGATGTAAATGAAAGAAACAGACTTTCAGCAGTAGTTGATGAGGTTAATAGAGTGTCTACCTCAGGTTAATGTTTCAAGTCTGAACATTTGGAGGGTCTGAACTAGGAGTAGGCAGTACTCTGTAGGCACCTCCTGAGGTATTGGGAGGCCTGTTCTGACCAGCATGTGTGGGCTCTTCAGCAACATCATCGATTTTACCTTTTTCTTTTTCAGCCCTCGTGGCTCTTTTCGTTGGAGGAGGTGTGGGAATATATTTCGAAGATTCATCAAGAGTAACATCAAAATCAAAATCTGATCTTTGAGAATGGGGCTTACTTAAACCTTCTGCGACTGCGAGAGGCTGTTCAAACTCCTTATCACCAGTCCCTTCATCTTCAATTTCAGCATTGTCAAACCCACTATCACTCACAAATCCGTCATCTTCATCTCCTTCTTCATCTGGTTCTTGAGCACTTAGGATAACTTTCTTGCTCAAAAAAGTAATAGGGTCTTTAGATGTTTGATGGGCTTATGGCTAACCGGTGGTTGATATGCAACAATGTCTGTCGATTGGTTAGCCTGAGATGTAACTGCCGCTAGAGAAGTGTCCAGGTCTAAACTTGAGGGTTCCAGTCTTCGTGCACTTCGCCGGAGAGTCCTTACCGGTGACATTTGAGGCCCCATCGCAGTTTCAACAACATCAACAGCAAACACCGGAGCAACATTGTCCTTGGATGAACTTCCTAGAAGTTTCTTCGATTTTGGCATTTTAGTCTTCACCATTGTTTGAATCTAAAAAAGAAAGCTCAACACACCTTCGAAATCAAGTATAAGAGGCTTCGGAGTTAGGAAATCGAAAATCAAGTGTGAGAAGATGAAGAAAGAAAAGAAACCCTAAGTCACGGTTTAATAGGAGAAATTTTTCAAAATTGCACAAGGAGGGAACAATTAATTTGGGACGTGTGTAAAGAAGTTACCAAAATCTGATGATTGGCAGTTATGGACAAAACAACCTTCCTTAACTAGATATGTCAAATTTGAATTAAACCGTCTAAGATGCTAATTTGTGGAAAACGGAAATTTTAAATTAGGAAAGTCAATTTAAAATTCAATACAGAATAAGATTGGATTTCGTATAAGATTTATCCAGATTTTTTCTCAGTTAAAGTTGATTGTGCTGCCAAAATTAGACTGTTGATTGAAAATTCTACGAAAATATCCACACAAGATAATCACACAAAATTAATGAGAATATTTTATGAGATAAAATTGAATATTTAATTTATGGGCAAATTTCATAGTCCCCAAATTATACAATTAGTCCAAAAATATCAAAATCAACCAGAATCTTCTAATCAGATATATGCGCATAATTAAATTCAATTAATTGGTTAGATTTATATCGTGAGTGTGTGATAGGACATACTAGACTAGTCAATCATAACATGTCCCACTAAGTCAAATTGAATATTGTTAAGAAGATAAGTACTGAGATGTATTTCAAACCAGTCATCATCTGAACATATCTCTTTAAGTAGAAAAAAATATGTGCGTGCCAGACAGGAGTACCATAGCAATTTTCTTTTTAGTACTCATAGTGTCAAACCACTAAATTTTTAAGATCATGGAGTTGAATTTCTCACAGCCATAGATGTAGTCATTTTCTACATAATTTATGTTCATTATAAAGGACGACTGCACACATCTATGATGGTAGCCCTCTCTTCTATGAAATTTTCTGTTTAACACAACAACATACTATAGTACCGAGAGACATAGATACTGACCATAGGTCACAACAAAGTACGAAACTACTTTAAAGATAAAAATCTAGTTAGTAGTAAGGTACAATCAAACAGGTCAATATGTCCTCAAAGTGTACTTATCTGAACATATTTTACCATAAGTATAATGAGCATACCATACTGATTGGTTAATCCAAGTAAATTTCAAAATTTATTGACCAATCATACATTTATATCATATGCTATTTGCAAGAACACCCCTCATTCACCTCCTTTTTTTTATATAAATAAAAAATAAGCAAATGCAAACAAACACACATGATAAAACCAAAAAAAAAAAAAGAGAAACACTACTTCTACGAAGTATTTTTTTTTTGTTTAAAGAAAAACTAATGCATCAAATAAATGCCCACGGCCTTTCGTAGAGTCTCAAATCTAGCAGAATCTAAGGCTTTGGTGAACAAATTAGCTAACTAATACTCAGTCTGAATATGTTCCAAAGTAATTACTTTTTCTTCGACCAAATTTCTAATAAAATGATGTCTAATGTCAATATGTTTGGTCCTAGAGTACTGAACAGGATTTTTAGAAATATTGATAGCATTAGTGTTATCACAGAATATAGTAACAGAGTCCTGATTAATATCATAATCACATAGCATTTGTTTTATCTAGAGTAGCTGAGTGCAACAACTACCCGCAACAATATACTCAGCTTCTGCAGTAGATAAGGAAATAGAGTTTTGTTTCTTACTTAACCATGCAATGAGATTGTTACCAATGTAGAAACATCTTCCACTCATGCTTTTCCTATCATCCATGTTTCTAGCCCAGTCAGCATCAGTGTATCCTGCAAGATGAGAGTTAGTGTCATTAGTATACCATAAACCAAAATCAGAAGTACAATTAATATAGCGAATAATTCGCTTCACTGCTGCAAGATGTGATTCTTTTAATTTGGCCTGATAACGCGCACAAACTCCAACACTGAATGATATGTCAGGACGGCTTGTAGTCAGGTACAGCAAACTGCCTATCATGCTTCTGTACAAGCTGGATTCAACATCCTTGCTTTGGTCATCTCTGGAAATTTTCAAGGACGTGGCCATGAGAGTTCTGACTGACTTGGTTTGTTCATGGCCGAACTTCTTCACCAGATTTTTAGCATAGTTGGCCTGTGAGATAAAAATCCCTGATCCAACCTATTTGATCTGCAAACATAAAAAAAATTTAGTTCACCAACCATACTCATTTCAAATTCATTTTGCATAAGTGTAACAAACTTCTTAGATTTTGTTTCTAGTGAAGAACCAAAAACAATATCATCGACGTAGATTTGTGTAACTATTAATCCAGTTTTGAAATGTTTGATGAACAAAGTTTTGTCAGCTCCTCCTCTCTTGTATCCATATTCCAACAAGAACATGGTCAATCATTCATACCAAGCATGTGGAGCTTGCTTTAGTCTGTATAGGACCTTTTTGAGTCTGACCACATGGTCGGGAGAATAAGGATCAACAAATCCCTTAGGCTGCTCAACATAGACTTCTTCATTAAGGATTCTATTCAGAAATACACTTTTGACATCTATTTGGTACATCTTGAACCTCATTTGACATGCCACGGATAGAAAAAGTCTAATGGATTCAAGTCGAGCCACATGTGCAAATGTTTCATCAAAATCCACTCATTCTAGTTGAGTGTATCCTGTGCAACCAAGCGTGCCTTGTTTCTAACTATGTTGCCATGTTCATCTGATTTATTTTTGAATATCCACTTTGTCTCAATCACATTTGTGTCCTTTGGCTGAGGTACAAGTTCCCACACTTTATTTCTGTCAAATTGAGCTAGCTCTTCATGCATGGCTAGAACTCAATTTTCATCAATAATTGCTTTATTTAAATATTTAGGTTCACTTTGTAAAGTGTAGCAAATATTTCCAAGTTCATTAGCAAGCCTCATCCTAGTCATCATACCGTCTCTAGAATTTGAAAGAACATTGTCTAATAGGTGTGCTTTCTGTATCCAAGAAAGAGGTTGCCTTCTCATGTTCTATCCGTCATTTATATTTGGTACGTCAGAACTTCCAGAAGCAGGGGCAGAGACATCAGAACTTGATGCTGGTTGTTCTATCTGTTTATCACTGTCTAGTGCAGGTACATGATTGTCTTGAGTAGATTGACGTCCAGTAATATGTTCTTCCAAGTTTTGAATATTAGGCTCATGTGAATAAGATGAAAAATCATCAGTGTCATCAATTTTGACATTGATTGATTCAATGATAGTCTGAGTACGCATGTTATAAATTCTGTAAGCTCAGCTGTTCTCAGAATAACCAACAAACACTCCCTCATCACTTTTTGAATCGAATTTACCCAAGTATTCTCGATCATTTAAAACATAACATTTGCTACAAAAGGTATGGAAGTATTTGAGATTCGGTTTTCTTCCTTTCTAGATTTCATAAGGAGTTTGAATGGTTCATGTTCTTAAAGACACACGATTCAAAATATAACAAGCAGTATTAATAGCTTCAGCCAATAATTTAACAGGAAGCTTCTTCCTATTTAGCATTACTCTAGCCATCTCTTGTAGAGACCTATTTTTCCTTTCCACAACACCATTTTGTTCAGGGGTTTTAGGAGCAGAGAATTCATGAAAAATGTCATTTTGATCACAGAATGTAAAGAAGATAGCATTTTCAAATTCCCTCCCATAATCACTTCTAATCTTGAATATTTTTATTCCCTCAAAATATTTTTCTATTATTAATTTTAGGTGCAAAAATTTAAATCTTTCAAAAACATCAGATTTTTCTCTCAAGAAATCTACCCAAATATATCTAGAAAAATCATCCACGCATATATAATTATATATCTTGCCACCAATACTTTCAGTTTGCATAGGTCCCATCAAATCCATGTGAAGTAATTCTAATACATGAGATGTAGTAAGAAACTTACCTTACTTGTGAGTACTTTTAGTTTGCTTACTCTTTAGGCATGAACCACACAATCTTTCAGGTTTTTCTATAAGCTTAGGAATGCCTTGTATTGCATTCAATTTTATTAGTCTCAACATATCACTATAGTTTAAATGTCCCAATCGTTTGTGCCACAACTCGGTAGAGTCAGTCTTTGAAATATGACAAATAATTTTGGTGTCAAGAAGATAACATTTATCAATATATCTAGTACAATGTAGAATGCAACTACCATCATATTTCAAGACTTTACAAGAGTTTTTTGAGAACGTAACCAAGTGTTTATCATCACAGAGTGGGCATATATTAATCAGGTTAGCTTTTAAACCTACAACAAAAAGAACTTCTTTTAACAGAGATAATCCAACAATTAGAATAGTACATACACCTTCAATTTTACCGTGAGCTCCATCACCAAAAGTAACCAAACTACCTTCATGACTTTTGTAGTTAGTTAGATAAGATCAATTACCAGTCATATGTCTAGAGCAACCACTATCAAAATACTAAGAATTAGAAATAAAAGTTTTATAGGCAACATCAACAATATAACAATTTAAATCACCACTTTTAACCCAAATTTGTCTTACTTTAGTGTTGCAATGGAGTCTCATTTGTCTATTGACCAAGTTTTTACTATATAAACAATGAAAAGAGTCGTGTCCTAGATTACTACATATGCAACATTTTATAAAGTAATTTAATTTACCTTTCTGTATTGAGAATTGATACATTGGTTGTGATGGTCGTGACTGTTTCTGAGTGTTGGCATTGGTCAGGACTTGCATAGGCAGGTCAGCCTGAGTCCTGACGGCAAAGGAGCAGATCTGTGTTCTAAGTTTTGTTTTGTGTTGTTCGGAAATCTCTTCTTTTGATGGAGTAGGGTATTCAAGTTCTTTCCCTTTTGATTTTTTTTTAGAAATTTTTTGAAGTGTTTGGTGAGCATGGCCATATTTTCATTTGTTTCATTCTCCTCACAATCAACACCTTCTTCATCGTTTTTAATTTTGAAGGCAATACCAGATCCCTTTTCTTTCTTTCTCCTTTGTAGATGTAATTCATAGATAATCAATGATCCCACCAATTCTTCAACTTTCATATTATTAATCTCCTTACTTTCTTCAATTGCAGTTACTTTGGAATGAAAACAATCAGGCAAGGATGTGAGAATTTTCTTTACAATTTTGCTCTCCAAATATTTCTTTCCCAAAGTATAAGCAGTATTGGTGATGTCACTGAGTTTTGCATAGAAGTCTTTGAATTGTTCATCATTTCTCATGGTTAGTTGTTCAAACTCTGGAGTAAGAATTTGAAGCTTAGATGACTTGACCATAGTGGTTCCTTCATGAGCAATTCGTAGGATGTCCCAAGCATCTTTTGCAACTTGACAAGTAGAGATCAAACGAAATTGATTAGAGTCCACGAAGGAGAATATGACATTTAAAGCTTTGAAATTCCAATTAGTATAATTAAAATCAGTTGTAGCCCACTCGTCTGCCTTTTCTCTCTTTCTACACCATTTTCAATAATGGTGGGAGTTTTATAGCCATGGACCATAGAGTGCCAAGCCTTTTTATCAAGGGATTGAATATAAACTTGAATTCTAATTTTCAAATAGGCATAATTAGTACCATCTAAAACAGGTGGTCTAAACGGAGCTCTGTCCATATCTAGGTTTCTTTGGGTCGCACTTATAAAGTGTACACGCTCTGATACCAATTGAAAGTTCTAAAATCTATATTAATTAAATTAAAAAGAATTTTAATCTTAATTAAACAAGCAGTGGACAGAACGCAGTCAGAACTAGCAAGTGATAAAGATAACAATTCTGACTCGCACAACAGTGTTCATTTACTTAATCTTGTTAAGTGCAAAAATTAAAGGATTAAATACGAACACAAGATGTAACGTGGTAAACTTCGAAAGAAAACATCTACGGGCCTCCATGCTATGGGTAAAGACAATCCACTAATAATCTTGTTCAAAAATACAATAGTATCGGTTTTTGTAATTTCACAAAATTAACAAAATAACAATCAAAAGAAAACAGTTCAACTCTCTTTGATACTTATTCTTCTGACTTGTTGATGAAGTGGAATCAAACCCACCGGTCTTGACTTTATCGCCACTTTCCTATTGTATTTGACCGCAACCACCACTTGGATTAAAAACCCCCGTTCTTAACTTCACGCCAAGTAGCTTGAACAAGATATGGAATTGTTCCTTGAGCACCAATTTATTTTTGATTCTTCAATGAGTTTGAAGAAAACTTTTTTGCTTTGAAGTTGAATCAATGAAGCTTGATGTATTGTTTTCCTTCCATGAATTTCGACGGTTTTTGCTTGGAGAAAACAAGAACAAAAAATTATATTTCAAAGCCTTTATTCCTTATTGATTTCTACTCTTACTTATAGTTAAAGTAGGAATCAAATTAGGAATTATTTCTTACCTAAAGATCTGCAACAAGAATGGTAAGAAAAATAGTGAGAAAAATATATAGAAAGATATTCTTAGATTTGTAGAAGGGAAGAATTTAGGAAACTAAATATTTCCTTTCTAAACAAATCTAAGAGAATAAGAAAAGATTCTTTAACCAACAAAAAGAGCAGTCAATAATATTCATGAGATCAGAATATATCAAGTATAAAAATAGAATAAAATCGCAGGTTTACTAATCTGAAAAATAATTTACTTATCAACCCAGTCAGTCAGAACTGGCATTATCTTGACCAGTCAAAAATGAAAATGTTGACCTACTCTTTTATCATTAAAAATCAGTTATATTAATTAAGAGAGCCAAGATATAAAAAGTGAAAAATATGACACCTATTTTTTCGACACATATTTTTCCAACACATATTAAATAAAGAGTTCAAAAACTCAATTAAATAAATAATAAGCTCCAGGTCCATTTAATTAAATAATAGGCTCGTAGGCCCAATGATGCGAACCCGCGAAGGATGAAACCCCGGAGCCCACAAAAGATTTGATCTGAATTCCAATAAAGCTAAAATCTAGCTGCAAGAACTTGACTCGATGAATTTTTGAATCAACGAACCAAAGTTATGAACGCTACAAAGAGATGCGAATTCTTTGATAAGTTTAGGTTAGTTCAATTAAGAACTCGGAAGAAAGTGATATACTCACTTTGATTAATCTCACAAAAAACGTAATTGTCTATGTTTACAATGAAAATGTGCTTATATAGTAAACATGAAAAGAATCCTGACCTAATTCAGAATTAAATAAAACTAATTAAAATTTAAGAGTCCTAAATAAAAAAGGAATCTAAAACTTGCCAAAATCTGGATTCCTCCGAAAATCATGCCTTGCGATCGCATAGGCATGACCCTTGCGATCGCATGGTTTGCGATCGCAGCCTTCTATAACCATGCGATCGCATGGTTATTTTCCCTGGCCCTCCTCTGCGCAGATTTCTGTCCTATCTGCATTTTGGTCCTCCAACTTTCTATTAGACTCCGATATATTTTCAATGTAGTCCTTAGCTTGAATCAAGTGTACCAAAGTTGTTATCGGACTTTTGATATCGGTACTTTTGATATCAGTTTCAGCCCACGCAGCTTGAACAAGACCTTGCATGTCTTCCTTGATCTTCTAAGCTCTTGATCTCGTTAATGTTTCTATCGGTATATGTATTGAGTCCTTGCTAGTCGGTCCATGGTTCGCTGGGCCATGGCTCGCATCATCCTCTCCTTCCTCAAAAGGATTCGATCTCGAATCATCACCTGCATCAAAGGAAGAAAGATCAAAAATATTGAAAGTAGCCGAAACATTAAACTCACCTGGAAGATCAATTTTATAAGCATTATCATTTATTCGTTCAAGGACTTGAAATGGTCCATCCCTCCTATGGTATAGTTTAGACCGGCGACGGGCTGGAAACATTTCCTTCCGCATATGTACCCAGAACCAATCTCCAGGTTCCAAGATGACTTGTCTACAGCCTTTGTTAGCTTTGGTAGCATACTGTATATTCTTCTTTTTAATTTGTTGTCGCACACTCTCATGGAGCTGCTTTACCCTTTCTGCCTTCTTGTGCCCATCCAAGCTAGCCCTTTCATCAACAGGTAAATGAATCAAATCTAAAAGGGTTAATGGATTAAACCCATACACAATTTCGAATTGAGACATATTCGTATTAGAATGTACACTTCTATTAGATGCAAATTCAATAAAAGGCAAACAGTCCTCCCAATTCTTTAGATTCTTTTGGATGACAGTACGTAATAGAGTAGATAAAGTTCTGTTTACTACCTCAGTTTGGCCATCCGTTTGAGGGTGACAAGTAGTTGAAAACAACAACTTAGTCCCCAACTTACCCCACAAGACTTTTCAGAAGTAGCTAAGAAATTTAACATCTCGATCAGATACAATACTCTTTGGAACACCATGTAGTCGGACAATTTCTCGAAAAAATAATTCAGCAATGTTAGTATCATCATCTGTTTTATTGCAAAATATAAAATGCGCCATTTTTTAGAACCTATCAACAACTACAAAAATTGAATCCTTATTTTGTTTCGACTTAGGCAATCCGAATACAAAGTCCATAGAGATATCTATCCAAGGCACGTTAGGTACGGGTAAAGGGGTATACAGACCATGAGGTAAGACTCTAGATTTGGCCTGTTTACATGTGACACATCTAGCACACAATCTTTCTACATCACGTCTCATTTTAGGCCAGAAAAAATGTTCATGTAGTACATCCAAAGTTTTCCTCACACCAAAATGTCCCATTAAGCCTCCTCTATGTGCCTCGCGCACAAGCAACTCACGTAAAGAACTAAAAGGCACACATAATTTATTTGCTTTAAACAAGTAGCCATTTAATCTATAAAATTGTCCAAAAGTATTGTTTTCACATGCCCCATACATACCAGCAAAATCATTATCATTAGTATATAAGTTCTTAATATACTCAAATCCTAATAATCTGGCATTTAAAGTAGCAATGAGGGTGTATCTTCTAGACAACGCATCAGCCACAATATTTTTCTTACCTTGTTTGTAGTGAATGACATAAGGAAAAGTGTTGATGAATTCTACCCACTTGGCATGCCGCCTATTCAACTTACCTTGCCCCTTCAGGTGCTTTAGAGACTCATGATCGATATGGATAACAAACTCCTTCGGCCATAGGTAGTGTTGCCAAGTCTCCAAGACTCTCACCAAAGCGTATAATTCTTTGTCATATATTGGGTAATTCAAGGCAGCCCCACCTAGTTTTTCACTAAAATATGCAATTGGGCATTTCTCCCGTATTAACACAGCTCCAATACCTATGCCTGAAGCACCACATTCAATCTCAAAAGTTTTGTTAAAGTTAGGTAGCGCTAACACAGGTGCAGAACACAATCTATCCTTAATAATATTAAAAGCATTTTCTTGATCAAGGCCCCAATTAAACCCAACACTTTTTTTTACAATCTCAGTAAGTGGTGAAGCTAGTGTACTAAAATCTTTAACAAAACGCCTATAAAAACTAGCCAAATCATGAAAGCTTCTTACCTCAGTGACACTTTTCGGCGTTGGCCAATCCTTAATGGCCTTAATCTTTTCTTCATCGACCTCAATACCATTTGTACTAACAACATAGCCAAGAAAAACAACTTGTTTCATGCAAAAGGTACACTTTTTAAGATTAGCATACAATTTTTCATGCCTTAAGGCATTAAGCACACAACGCAACTGTTCAATGTGCTTATCCAAGTTCTTACTATATACTAAAATATCATCAAAGTAGACTACCAAAAATTTGCCTATGAAAGCACGCAAAACATGGTTCATTAATCTCATAAAAGTGCTTGGGGCATTAGTTAAACCAAAAGGCATTACTAACCACTCATACAAACCATATTTAGTCTTAAAAGCAGTTTTCCATTCATCTCCTTCTTTCATTCTTATTTGGTGGTATCCACTCTTAAGATCAATTTTACTAAAAATACAAGATCCATGCAACTCATCAAGCATATCATCTAATCTAGGTATGGGATGACGAGACTTTACCATTATGTTATTGATTGCCCTGCAATCAATACACATTCTCCAAGTCCCATCCTTTTTGGGCACAAATAGCACTGGCACTGCACATGGACTTATGCTTTCTCTCACATATCCTCTGCCCATCAACTCCTCAACCGTTTGAAGCTCCTTGGTCTCTTCTGGATTACTTCTGTACGTTGGGCGATTTGGAATAACAGCACTGGGTACAAAATCAATTTGATGTTCGATGCCTCGAATGGGTGGCAAGATTTTAGGCATCTCTTCAGGAAACACGTCCTCAAATTCCTGCAACAAAGAAATAGCTAAACTGGGGAGGGAGTGGTTAATGTCGCTAATTACACGGTTGGACTCCTTGTATACTAGCAAAATCAATTGTTGATTTTCGATGAGGGCCCTCTTGATCTCTCTTTCTTTTGCAAAGAAACTCACTTTTGTTTTCTCTCGTGATTTTAAATTATTTTCAGCCACACTCTCATTTTTTTCTTCCCTCCTCGTCAGTTCTTGTGCCTCTAACTCACCCTTTTTTCTTTTGATTCGCATCGCCCTTTAATTTCAATTGGTCCTTATAAACCTATTTTGGTGATAATGGGACAAGAGTAACCGGTTTTCCATCTTTGACGAAGCTGTACCTATTTTGAAACCCATCATGTATCACTTTCCTATCATATTGCCAAGGCCTACCCAACAATAGATGGCCAGCATACATAGGGACCACATCACACATCACATCATCAGTATATTTCCCAATACTAAAGCTCACTAAAACTTGCTTGTTAACCTTGACCTCCCCATATTCATTCAGCCACTGTAACTTATAAGGCCTAGAGTGTTTTATCATAGACAAATCTAGTTTCTCAACAAGTGTGGTACTAGCTACATTGGTGCAACTCTCCCATCTATTATCAGACTACACACTTTGTTATTAACATAGCACCTAGTATGAAATATGTTCTCTCTCTGCTGCTCCATATCATCTACCTTAATTTGTGCATTAAGAGCTCGCCTTGCAACTAGAGCTTCACCTTCTACGGGGTATTCTACACCAATATCCTCCAATTCAGGCATTTCATCACTATCACTCTCAACCTCAGATACCACCTCCCCATTGTCACGCAAAATCATTACCCTTTGGTTTGGGCATTGTGAAGCAATGTGCCCGACACCCAAATATTTAAAACATTTAATATCCCTATTCCTAGACGGTTGAAAATCTGATTTGGTTTTGTTATTGGTAGGTACTACATTGGTTCCCTTAGGTGGTTGGGCCTTCCCCCTTTAAACAGTCATCTCACCCCTGTTATTACTATCCCCCCGTGGTTTCTAGAGAGGGTTAGATCCCGAAGAATACCGTGCTGTCCCTTTTTGTTTCAACTGTCTTTCTACCTTCATAGACATGTGCACCATGTCCTCCAACTCTACATAATGTTGTAACTCAACTATATTGGCTATGTCTCTATTTAATCCATTCAAAAACCTAGCTAAGATAGCATCCATATCCTCCTCGATGTTAGCCCTAATCATAGCCATCTCTATCTCCTTATGATAATCCTCTACACTACTTGAACCTTGCGTAAGGCTCTGCAATTTTTGATAGAAGTCCCTATGGTAATGACTAGGTATAAATCTCCTCCTCATGAGAGCTTTTAAATCATCCCAAATTTCCACCGGCATTTAATGATTCCTCATTCTATTGGTCAATAATTGATCCCACCACATGATAGCATACTCAGTGAACTCAATTACTGCTAATTTGACCTTCTTTTCTTCCGAATAGTTATGACAATCAAAGATTAATTCCATCTGCATTTCCCACTCTAAATAGGCATCAGGATTATTCTTGCCTTGGAATGAAGGTATTTTCAATTTAATACTCCCAAAGTTTCTATCTACCCCACCTTGACCTCTATAATCAACTGCTCTAGGTGGCCTTTCACGTCTATCTCCCCGTCGTCTCATTCTACCCATCTCAGCCCCATAGTTATAGGCTTCACCATCCTCACTCCCTACTACCGTCTCATCCTCAAAATCTGCCATAGGGCTATAATCCCACATATCCTGTCTCCTATCATGAGCAACCCCAGGTTATTGTTCTCCTAGTAAGGTTGTAAACATTGTATTATGTTTTTCCACCGTAACCTTTAATGCATTATTACTCTCTCTCTCATCTCGTCAAACACTACGTTCATTCGATCAAATTGTTGTTGCATGGCCCTTAACAAGAAGAACTGGTTGTTTTCACTCCCAGGGGTGGTTTCTTCATGATTAGACATTTTTTTAATAACAATAAATAAATAAAAAGGAAAGAAAAATTATCTGCCTCACGTGTTTGTACTCGTGTTTCGCTCTATATGGCTTTTTCTTGAGAATAATCTCACAACTCTTGCCTTTTTTTCACTATTGTGTTTCTTACCAAGTTCTCTAAAGAACTATCTAAACTCAATCAAGAATTTCGACTCCCGCGGCGTTCAAGAACAAGAACAAGAACAAGAAGGACAATGGAAAGAATCAGGATGAAAGGCAATCAAGAATAAGAAATAAACACCGGATGATAATTTATGACTAGATTTTCAAAGAACTCGTTTCTTGAAAAAAAAAATTGTTTTTTTTATGAATTTTTGTTTTTTTTTAATTCAACGCAAGAACGAAAAAAAAGAATCACAAAAGAAAGAACTGGAAATAATTAACTTTGGTGCATGTATGGATCATGCACGAATAATTCTTGAAGAGGATGAATGATGAAAGAGATTTTTTTTTATAAATATGATTCAAGATGAATCTGATAAAAACAAAGTAAAAGATAAAACCTGATTTTAGAGCCAAAGCTTTGATACCAACTGATGCGAACCCGCGAAGGATGAAACCCCGGAACCCACAAAAGATTTGATCTGAACTCCAAGAAAGCTAAAATATAGCCGCAAGAACTTGACCCGATGAATTCTTGAATCAACGAACCAGAGTTATGAACGCCACAAAGAGATGCGAATTCTTTGATAAGTTTAGGTTAGTTCAATTAAGAACTCGGAAGAAAGTGATATCCTTACTTTGATTAATCTCACAAAAAACGTAATTGTCTATGTTTACAATGAAAAGGTTCTTATATAGTAAACATGAAAAGAATCCTAACCTAATTCGGAATTAAATAAAACTAATTAAAATTTAAGAGTCCTAAATGAAAAAGGAAACTAAAACTTGCCAAAATTCAGATTCCTCTGAAAATCATGCCTTGCGATCGCATAGGCATGACCCTGGCGATCGCGTGGTTTGCCTCCAAAACATTCTGCTTTTGAAAAGCCACTCTTGCGATCGTAGCCTTCTATAACTATGCGATCGCATGGTTATTTTTCCTGGCCCTCTGCGTGGATTTCTGTCATATCTGTATTTTGGTCCTCCAACTTTCTATTAGACTCCGATATATTTTCAATGTAGTCCTTAGCTTGAATCAAGTGTACCAAAGTTGTTATCGGACTTTTGATATCGGTACTTTTGATATCGGTTTCAGCCCACGCAGCTTGAACAAGACCTTGCATGTTTTCCTTGATCTTCTTAGCTCTTGATCTCATTAATGTTCCTATCAGTATATGTATTGAGTCCTCGCTAGTCGGTCCATGGCTCGCATCACCCAACCAAACATTCAACATTAATCATGGGAAAATTAGCCCCAGTACTCCTATTTTTTAAAAAAGTTGAAATATACTGTTATTTTTCAAATATTAATATTTACCCTCATTTAATAAAGCTTAAAGAATTTGACTCTACTAATTATAAGGGCAAAAGTAACAAAACCCACTTATTTCTAACACTCACGCCACCCATTTTCCCAAAACCCAAATTTCCCAACCCACTTTCCCAAAACCCCTTTTCTCAAAACCAAAACTTCTCCTTCATCATCAATTTTGTTGATCAATTTCTATAATAGAGTTTGAAAATGGTAAGAACACATAGCAAATTGCTAAACATTGAGTTTGAAATAGATATTAATCCTAGAAGGTCGAAGAGGAAGGCTTATGAGTTTACAAATCAAAGCAAGATGAAGAAAAAATCTAAAAATTTGGATGATGAAGATGTTAAAGAACGTTCATATGTACGAAACGTATGTCCAGTATTGCTTTCTCTATTGCTTTGTCAAATATTTTTTTGAATGTGTTTTTGTGAATTTTTTTTGTTAGGGTTTTTTATTATTAATTTATTTCTTTCCTCTTTTATATTTTGGCCTTAATTTTCCTCCTCTTCATTTTTAGCTTTGGATAGTAAACTCTGTTTGATTCTATTATTTTTAAAGAATTTAACGAGTATATGAGAATTCTGAGGAATGTATTGTTTATATTGAAGATTGCATGCTAGAACATGGTCCATTTGATGGCCTTCTTGGCTTCTCTCAGGTAGATATAACCTATACTTTTTACGTATGTAAATCATACATAAAAAGTGTAAGAGAATAAAAATGGGACATCCACAAGCCACTGCAGTTTCTAATATTTTAAAAAGAAACTTAAGCCTCCATTTTTTGTTATTTGATTTATCCATTTATATATCTTGTGGTAATATTTGACGGCAAAAATGTGGTGATTTGGTGGCGATAATTTTAATAGAGGTGGTTGGGCTAGATGGTGGTATTTTATGACAGTTGATGTTGGTGGTGATGATTAGATTGTTGGTGGAGACCACATGTGGTAGCGGTCGAGCATTGTTGGTGGTGGTAACACGTGTTAATCTAATTTAAATTAGAGTAAGATATGTGTTACCATAATTTAAATTAGTTGTGTTGGTAGAGTAGGGTAAATAGTGGTGCTAGAGTTACGCAGTAGTGAGAAAAAATTGTGGTAGTCATAACACAAGTGTTACTCTAAATTTTAATTATAGTAAGACACGTATTACTTTAATTTAAATTAGTGGTGGTGGAGTAGTGACATTATTGGTGGTGATAACACTTGTGTTATCATAATTTAAAATATGGTAACACATGTGTTACTATATTTGTAGTGGGTGTGATTATAGTTGTGGATGGTGGTAGCGGATTTGAACCCGATTGTTGTGGTGGCGGCGGCGATGTTATAAGACAAGCAGTAGTAGTAGTAGTAGTAGTAGTAGTAGTAGTAGTAATAGTAGAAAGCGATTGGTAGTAATATTAACATATATGTTACCAGTGTAAAAATATTATTTTCAAAAAAAAAATTAATATATTGATTTAAAATTAAAATAATGTATTATTTTAAAAATTATAAAGGAGGTAAATGATAAAATATTGCTTTAAATGAAAATAATAAAGTGACACATATGGTAACACATATGTTACTCGTGTAAAAAAAATTGTTTTCAAATTAAAATATTAAAATATTTATTTGAAATAAAAATAATGTATTTTTTTAAAAAATTATAAAAATAGATTAATTGTAAAATTATTTCTTTTAATAAAAATAATGAAGTAACATATATGTTACTCATGTAAAATTGTTGTTTTTAAATAAAAAATTGAAATATAAATTTTAAATGAAAATAATGTAATTTTTAAAAAACTATAAAAAGAAGATAAATTATTAATTATTAATTTTAATGAAGATGAGGAAGTAACATGTAATAACACATATGTTACTCGTGTGAAAATATTGTTTTTCAAATGAAAAAATTAAAATATTGATTTTATGAAAATACTATATTTTTAAACAATTACCAAATAAAATAAATTGTAAAATATGATTATAATTATTATTATATTTGAAATAGTATACAAATATGATAGTTAGTGGTGGTAATACGTGTTAATCTAATTTAAATTAGAGTAACATATGTGTTACCATAATTTAAATTAGTTGTAGATAGTGGTAGCGGATTTGAACATTATTGTGGTCGATGTGATTATATTTGTGGATAGTAGTAGCGGATTTGAACATAATTGTGCTGGTGGTGCTCATATAAGACGAGTGTTCGTAATGGTAGAAGGCGATTGGTAATAGTAACACATATGTTACCAGTATAAAAATTATTGATTTTAATGAAAATGATGAAGTAACATATATGTTACTCGTAAAAATATTGTTTTCAAAAAAAATTGAAATATTAATTTTATATGAAAATAATGTATTTTATTAAAAACTATAAAAAGAAGATAAATTATAAATTATTGATTTTAATGAAGACGATGAAATAACATATAGTACCACATATGTTATCCGTGTAAATGGTGGTACTAGAGCTATGAAGCAGTGAGAGAAAATTGTGGTAGTTGTAACACAAGTGTTAGTCTAATTTTAATTATGATAACACATGTGTTACTTTAATTGAAATTAGTGGTGGTGAAACGGTAGCAGTGTTGGTGGTAGTAACACATGTGTTGTCCTAATTTAAAATATGGTAACACATGTTTTACCACATTTGTGGTCAATGTGATTATAATTGTGGATAGTGGTTGCGGATTTGAACATGATTGTAGTGGTGGCAGTAGTGCTCGTATAAGACGAGTGTTGGTAGTGGCAGAAAGTGATTGGTAATAGTAATACATATGTTATTATATAGTAACATATATGTTTACTTGTATAAAAATGTTGTTTTAAATTAAAAAAAAATTGAAATATTAATTTTAAAGAAAAATAACGTAGTTTTAAATAATTATAAAGTATGGATTTTATTGCAAATGAGCAAGTAATATATATGTTACTAGTATAAAAATGTTGTTTTAAATGAAATATTGAAATATTGATTTTAAATGAAAAGAATGTATTTTTAAAACATTTATAAAAATAGAGAAATGGTAAAATATTGATTTTAATGAAAAATAAGGAAGTAACATATAATAACATATATGTTACCCGTGTAAAAATATTTTTTTAAAATAAAAAAATTGAAATATTAATTTTAAAGAAAAATAACGTATTTTTAAATAATTATAAAGTATGGATTTTATTGTAAATGAACAAGTAACACATAGTAACATATATGTTACTAGTATAAAAATGTTGTTTTAAATGAAATATTGAAATAGTGATTTTAAATGAAAATAATGTATTTTTAAAAAATTTATAAAAATAGAGAAATGGTAAAATATTGATTTTAATGAAAAATGATGAAGTAACATCTATGTTACCCATGTAAAAATATTTTTTTTAAATAAAAAAAAATTGAAATATTAATTTTAAAGAAAAATATCGAATTTTTTAAATAATCATAAAGTATTGATTTTATTGCAAATGAGCTAATAACACATAGTAACATATATGTTACTAGTATAATAATGTTGTTTTTAAATAAAAAAATTGAAACATTGATTTTAAACGAAAAGTATGTATTTTTAAAAAAATTATAAAAATAGAGAAATGGCAAAATATTGATTTTAATGAAAAATGAGGAAGTAACATATAGTAACATATATGTTATTATATAGTAACATATACAATAAAATATATGTTATTCGTGTAAAAATGTTGTTTTAAAATAAAAAAATTGAAATATTAATTTTAAAGAAAAATAACGTATTTTTAAAATATTTATAAAATATTGATTTTATTGCAAATGAGCATGTAACACATAGTAACATATGTGTTACTAACATATGTGTTACTAGTATAAAAATATTTTTTTTAAATAAAAAATAGAAATATTGATTTTAAATGAAAAAAATGTATTTTTAAAATTTTTTATAAAAATAGAAAAATGGTGAAATATTCATTTTAATGAAAAATGAGGAAGTAACATGTAATAACATATATGATATCTGTGTAAAAATTTTGTTTTAAAATAAAAAAAAATTGAAATATTAATTTTAAAGAAAAATAACGTATTTTTAAATAATTATAAAGTATTGATATTATTGCAAATGAGCAAGTAACACATAGTAACATATATGTTACTAGTAAAAAAATGTTGTTTTAAATGAAAATAATGTATTTTTGAAAAATTTATAAAAATAGAGAAATAGTAAAATATTGATTTTAATGAAATATGAGGAAGTAACATATATATTAACCATAATTTAAAATGTTGTTTTAAAATTTAAAAAAAATTGAAATATTAATTTTAAATAAAAATAACGTATTTTTTAAATAATTATAAAATATTGATTTTAATGCAAATGAGCAAGTAACACATAGTTACATATATATTACTAATATAAAAATATTTTTTTAAAATAAAAAATTGAAATATTGATTGTAAATGAAAATAATGTATTTTTAAAAAATTTATAAAAATAGAAAAATGGTAAAATATTGATTTTAATGAAATATGAGAAAGTAGCATATAGTAACATATATGTTACCCATGTAAAAATATTCTTTTTCAATGAAAATTTAAAATATTAATTTTAAATAAAAATAATATATTTTTTAAAAAATAATAAAAGGAGTAAATTATAAAATATTAAATTCAATAAAAATGATGAAATAATATATATATTACTCGTGTAAAAATATTGTTTTTCAAATGAAAAAAATGAAAATATTGATTTTATGAAAATAATGTATTTTTAAACAATTATCAAATAAAATAAATTGTAAAATATGATTATAATTATTATTATATTTAAAATAGTATACAAATATGATAGTTGGTGGTGGTAACACGTGTTAACCTAATTTAAATTAAAGTAACATATGTGTTACCATAATTTAATATAGTGTACAAATATTTATTTTGTTCGTTTATGTGAAAATTCGAGTGTAAAGCCAAAGATTTAATTGAAAGTACACTTATTTTGACCACTAAAATTGTACTTATTTTGACCACTAAAATCACGGATTTGGAGCACCAAACTTTGAACATGTATAAAGTTGAAGGACCTAAGATGAATTTTTAGAGGACTTAATTGAAAGATAATTGAAAACTTGGGAACTAAAGTGTAAAGATGTAAAAAGTTGAAGGACCTAATATGCAATTTTTTTGAGGACTTGGATGAAAGATAATTAAAAATTTGGGGACTAAAGTGTAAAGATGTAGAAGATTAAGGACCTAAGATGTAATTTTTGGATGACTTAATTGAAATATAATTGAAAATATAAGGACTAAAATGAATATTATATAAAGTAAATGGATTACCATATAATAAATAAATGACACATCATCATGCCACATTATAAAATATTGTTTTTAATGAAATGAGGTATTTTTTAAATCAAACCATGAAAATGATGTATTTTTTGAAAAATTAAAAAGAGAGGTATTTTTCAACTTTTTTATAAAAAGTAGGGCTCTTGTCAACTCTGCCCATTAATAATTAACCATACACCCGATCACATGAGTCGAGTCTATAACTATCCACTAAACATCTATTTTAATATCTAATATTAAAAATATATTGATTTCTAAATTTGCAGGTTTGACAGTATATAAGTCTAAACATTTTAGACATTAGAACGGATTAGACGGAATTAAATAATTAATCAATTAATTTTTCAACAATAAAATTAATCTATTAATCTAATTAATCAATTAATTTTATTCATAAAGGGGATTTTCAAAAAATATTTTATCTCCCAATTTAAAGTCATACTCTAATTGTAAGATAAAATTTGTATAAGGTCAAAATTACAATTTTATAAAGTAATGAGTTAAAGTTTAATCTGGTCATAAATTCAAAATATGGTTTAAAAAAGATTTTAATTTAATTTTGACTATTTGACCAACATTAAATAAATTAATAGTTACAATTTTTCTAAAAAATTATAATTGTATTTAAGACCCTATTTTTCTTTTTTAAGTTTGAGAACTTAATGTGTGAATTCTAAAATTGCACAATCAGTCCCTAAAATTTTAAAATAAATGGACATTTAATACAATTTCTGAAATTGCACGGAAGGTCTTCTTTTAATTTTAAAACAATAAATCATTCTTATGCAATTTCAGAAATTGCATAAAATGCCCTTTTATTTCATTTTGAAATTAGAGGGCTTCCCATGCAATTTTCTAAAATTGCAGGGAGGCCTCCGTCTTCAAAAAATGAGCCAGTTCGTAGGAGAGTCAAAATCCTTTAGGGTTTCTTCAAAGCGACCGACACCACTTCCTTTCCACTTGGGTGGCTGCGCCGACTGAGGAAGAAGGCATGACAGTGGCCCTCCGGTGTCAAACACCGGCTTCGACATCTCCTTTTAAGCGAACAGCAGCGATTGCTATCGTTGGCGTTTGGCAGTGGTGTCGTGCTCTCAGCAACGGCACTAGTAGTGTCAGCCATAAAGATCGACGCCAGTTGTCGTCGATCTTCACGGCATGTGTCCGCTGTCTTCAAAAAGCAGCTCATCCACGCCCTAGTTGGATTCTTCCTCTGGCAGTGGCAACTTCCAAAGCGCCACCGCCAGTCGCATGTTGGTCTTTCAACCTTTTTTTATAGACTCGTTCCAAACAAATCTAAAATCCAATTTTAGAGTAAAATTCGCAATTTTATATTAACTATCAAAACTCAAATCAAATTAATATACCAATAACAATTATTGTTTAATTCATTAAAGCAGTCTAACGAACTCTAACAAGTAACAGGGTTGGCTATGATACCATTGTAAAGAATTGGGGAATACATGCACATCGAAAATTAAATCTTCGATTCCTATAAGCCCGGATCAACATTGTACTTAGATAGAATTCGTTATAGAAGTTTACCTTGATGAACACTGTGGAATCTGATTTTCTGATTAGCTAGAGGTGCGATCTTCAATACTACAACTATCCAATTGTCCAGCCTCCAATAGTAATCCACACAGCAAGAACAGATATGGAATTCACGATGAAGAACAGATGAAAGCGGAACTTTTGGAAGTAATTGTATTGGGTTGTCTTTTGCTTGTCCTATCAAGTAATGAAGAGCAACTCTTAACTTTAATATATTGTGCGTTTGTATTTATAGGCGGGGCTAACCCTAGCCCTAATTCTAGTCCAACTAGAACCCATCAACAAACGGGCTCAATTAATTAATCTAATTAATTAATTTGGTCCAATAATTAATTAAATCCGACCCAACTAATTGGACATTGGACATTAATTTTTATAGAATTGCGGAAGGATAACATCAAAAATATGGTAAGATTACAGTCTCAATACATAGGCGTGCTCTAATTTAATGGCTCTTTCCGTAACAATTAATGTCCAAAATCTAATTAATTGGGCCGGACTTAATTACTTTTGAATTAAGTTAATTAATTGATTAACTAATTTAGCCCATTAGTTATCACGGTCTTAGTAAGAGAAGGATTATGGTTAGCATTAGCTTATATATACTAGGCTATTGATTAGGGAATTCTAATATGTCTTCATAAGACAAGGGGCATATGCTTACCAGTTCCTCCCAAAATTCCACTTTTATCTGTTCGTGATTGTGGAATTCCATATCCATTCTTGTTATGTGGATAACCATCAGATGTTGGACAATTGGACAACAATGGTAACAAAACTTGTACCCCCACTTAATCAGATTATTAGAGTCTAAAGTGTTCATCAAATTTATATTTTCTATATAAGAACAAGGTATTTTCTATCTATGAAGAAGGATTGAACAATTAATTTGTGTTGTGTATGTACAATTCCTTCTAGTGGTATTAGAGTCTACCTTGTTACTTGTTAAGTTAGTTAGATTGATTTAATAAATAGATAATAATTGTTATTTGTGTATTAATTTAATTTGGGAATTTGACAATTAATGTTAAATTGTGAATTTTAAAATCTAAATTGGATTTGAATTTGTTTGGAACGTGTCAAATTTACTAAGGGTCAAATGGGTGACCAGCAGCGGCGCTTTGAAAATCATTGCCGTCGATGGTGTCATGTTAGAGTGCATATCGCACTCCAACTGAGTTGGGTCCAAAGGCAACGATCATCACTACTGATATTCACTGCGGTACCACCAAGTGCCACTGCTAGAACCTCGGTAGAACAACAGTAAGTTGCTGTTGTTCGTTGATCGAGACAATGGTCGTCGGTTTTTAACGTCGACGTGGCCACTGTCCTCCCATCCAATTGACTGATAACCGGTGCCACAAAGGTTTCGACCTGAAGTCTTTTGGAGACGGAGGTCTCTCATGCAATTTTAAAAATTGCATAGAAAGCCCCCCTATTTTTTTTTAAAAAAAGGAAAATTGGTCTCTTATGCAATTTTAGAAATTTCATAGAAAGGCCCCACTATTTTTAAAATTAAAAGACAACCTATGCAATTTGTAGAATTGCATAACAAGTTCTTAGTTTTTAAAAAGCTAACATGCTTCTATTCGTTTTGGTAAAATTGTAATTGTTAAAATGTTAATGCTGGCCAAACATTCAACTTTGACTTAAATTCTTTTTAAACAATATATTGAATTTTGACTTTTACTTTACAATAATTTGAACATTTACTAGTTTAATCTTCATTTTAGGGTCTCACTTTAAATCGGGAGATAAATAAAATTATTATTTTTGAAAATTCCCCTTGATTAATAAAATTAATTGACGTTAGATCAATTACTTAATTTTATTGTTGAAGATTAATTAATTAGATTAATTATTTAATTTTGTCTGGTCTATTCTGTATTCTGTAATTTCTAAAAAGTTTAGACTGTCGCTATCAATGCTGTAAATTTAGAAATTAATATAATTTATAATTAATATTAGAATATTAAAATGAATGAATATTTAGTAAATAATTATGGATTCAACACATGTAATTTGTTATATGATTGATTTATTCATATCTATTATTGGTTGGGCATGCGGGCCTATTATTTAATCAATTGAGCATGCGAGCCTGTTATTTATTTTATTTGGCTTTTTATCCCTTCATTTATTTTGGCATGTGAGCCGTATTTTTTAAATATGAGCAACCCCATGGGCTCACATGTTCGACAAACCCGGGCTAGGGTCGAGCCCAAAAAAGGGGCTTGGCAAACTAACGAGTCGGCTTGTGGGTCACAAACGGTCACTTTTGTGATCGTTGGACTTTTTTTAAACAGTCATATTATTTTTTTTCCTATATAAACTACCATCCATTTTTTACGAACCTAGATTAAAAAATTAAAGTGGGTTGTTTTTTACCTAGAAATCAAAAAAATATAATAATAATAATAATAAAATCAGCTCAAACGTTGAGGTTTAAAATATTTTCTTCTTATAATACGCTATTGTTATAGAATTTGTAATAAAACGGAATTCAATTCTAAATTTGGAGAAGAAAAAATGTCTAAGTTGTAGAGAGAGAATCATGAGAGAGGGAGATGAATTTAATTCTGAATTCAATTCATTATTTATATCTCATTATTCAATGATGATTGAGAGAGAGAATAGTGTAAATCTAGCTTATTTTATTTATTAGGGAAGACCCACATAAATTATCAAGTTTGATATTAATTGATGCCACGTCAGCGTTGCTTAGAATAAGTTAAGCAACGTTGCTTAGGAGATTAGTTTTATTATATATATATATATATATATATATATATATATATAAACACGAGACTATTCCTCCTATCAATGTATTTGACAAATAATCACGGTCCTTAAATTCAACCAATCTAACACTTTTAAAATTCTTATATCCACGTCCAAACACATCCCAATAAAATTTTTAATATATCTAGACCGTTGTATTAATTAAAATTAAGGGTCGTGGTTATTTGTCAAATAAATTAATATGAGGAACGGTTCCAGTTCCCATATAAATAAATAAATATATATATATATATATATATATATATGAACGGTTCCGGTTCCCATATATATATATATATATATATATATTATTTTGTGTTAAAAAGTACTTTTCACATATTGAAGAAGCTGGAAAGTCCACTGATACGTTGAGTGTATATGTTGAAATGAGCACTGACTTAGGTGGGAATCCAAAGGACGACTACGCTGCTACACTCATTGTATGATTTCTTTTTAATTTTGGTACATAATTGAAAGAAGATATGCATTTTGTATCATGGTTTACATTATTTTATTTGACTTTAAAACAATATATTGTGTGTTAAAAAGTACTTTTTACATCCGAATCTTAAGGAGCTACATTTTTTTTTCAGGTTTCTTATAATTAGATAATCAAGAAGACAAGCAATTGAGAATTGGACAGTCAAAAAGACAAATATTAGGAGAATTGTAATTAATTAATGATATGCTTGAGTTGAACTTTATATTTCATTTGTATGTAATAACACTATTTTTAGTACATTTGACTTCCCTTATGTAATGAATAGTGATAATTCTTTTGATTTTTGAGTAGTAAAGATATTGTTTGGTGCATTAATTTAGATTTGTTGCTTGTACAATATTTTTGGAAGGAAAATAGTTTGTAAATGTATATAAGACTAGGGTGTACAAAATTTTCATTTTATTTTTATTTTTTAAAGAAGAGTTTTTACGACGGGAGGAGATTGTCGTGAATAAAGACATAAAAAGTGAATTTACCACGACAAACACCTGTCATAAGAACATTTACTAAAATTTACGATTACTATTTACGATAGCAATGAAATGTCGTATATAATAACTTGTTACGACAGACACTTCTTCTCATTAATTGTAATGACAACAAGTTTATAAGTAAACATTTACTATATTTTCGAGTTGTGATAAAACCATAGTAAATACTATTTACGACAGACATGTGTTGTAGTAAAAGTATTCACCACAACTTTTATTATCATGGAAAGCAAATTCATAGTTAATATGTAGTAAAAACCTTTTACCATATATATTTCATTATCTGTAATGATGGTTATCGAGTGTGGTAGAAAGGCTTATTTCTTGTAGGATAAAATCCTATTACTGGTTTTATTAAGGAAATAATTGTAGGAACTCACCCTAGTAGAGACAATCTTTATGAACAAAATAAAGTCTTAGAAGAATTAGAAAAATTAAATTTAAGCAACATGAAATATATATAACCATTTTTATTAGACTTTGAAAGACTAGTTAGTGCAGTAGGATTAGCATTAGACATACCCATTCTTGATAAACTATATAGAAAGATTCCATCACTATGGAACAATAAGATTAGAAATGATGTAGAATCTCCAAAACTAAAAGGAACAACTATTAGTGCTACTATAAAAACTAACAAATTAAAAGAATATTATTATATAGAAAAAGTAGCTAGAAAACAACTAAAGAAAATAAACTATTCTTTTTGTTCAGATTTATATGCATCACAAACCTATGATTATTAAAAAAAAGTGTATGAAAAAGAAGGGTAATTAGCACATTTCATCTCTATCGTTTGCTCTCATTGTGCAAAACGTCTATATCGTTTGGATTTTAGCATCTTGGCCCCTAAATAAATATTTATTTGTAGAAAAGGTCCATGTCATCCATAACCGTTAACATTTGCTGTTAAAATTATCAAAATAGTTAATTAGCGCAAATAAATCTAAACGATAGGAATGATTTGCGCAAAAAAGTAAAAGATATGGACTTTTTGCGCACACAAACATTTAAAACCAGATTTTAGATTTTCTTCTTCCATCAACTATAAAATTCCACACAAACAGATAAAGTCGTATACATTATAATATTACATTTAAATATAGTGAAGAAAACGCATACACATTACAAGAACATGAAACATCCAAATAAATGTATGCCGACAAATACATTATAAACACTTCAATAAGCCACATTACAACCGACTCATATACAAAAGCTAAACACCACGTTCTAAAATTGAACAACGTCTTCTCTTTCTATAAATTTAATAATTGTTCTTTATATACATTCCTGGATCTAAGAAAACCAAATATTATCTCTACTGTGACACACTTTATCCCTATCGTTTGTAAAATATATTATGCAAGAATGAGTTTATGGCGACATATATTTGTTTGGATGTGTCAAGTTTTTGAAATATTTATGAGTTTTCTTCACTATATTTAAGTGTAATATTACAATGTATGTGATTTTATCTATTTGTGTAGAATTTTAGAATTGCTGGAAGAAGACCCAAAATCTGACTTTAAAAGTTTGTTTGTGCAAAACGTCCTTATCGGTTACTTTTTTTACGCAAATCATCCACATCGTTCAGATTTATTTGCCCTAATTAACCATTTTGATAATTTTAACGACAGCTGTTAACAGATATGGACAGCAATGACATTTTCTGCAAAAAAAAAAAAAAGGTTTATTTAGGGGCCTAGATGTCAAAATCCAAACGACACGGACGCTTTGCACAATAAGAGCAAACGATATGGACGAAATATGATAATTACTCAAAAAAGAAATAGGAAATAAAAATAAAAGACAATATCAAAACAAAAAAATATATATATATAATCTAACCTGTAATATAAGAGCCATGAAGTTTGTTACTATTCATAATTTTGGTCATATGAAGACGAATACGACGTCATTTGAAAAATAGTGTTGTGGTCCTTGCTTTTTAATTTTTGTCAATCTGACTTACCTTTTTTCTGATACACGCAACACCCCTTCCACAACCTCTCTTCAATTTCAGCATTCTCCTCTGTCTCTCTGTCTCTCTCTTCTCTCTTTTTGCATAGATTAGATTTTTCTATTCGATTTTCGGCTGATTTTTTTGGGCTTTTGGTGTATCAAATTGTTCGAGCCTCTACGGTTAAATCCAACAATTTTTTGGTATGTTTTTCATTTGTTTTCGTACATATTGGGATTTTTTTTGTTTGATTTCGGATTCGATCTTTTTTAGGCAGTGTGTTTTTTACTTATTGACTTTGCAATCATTGGGGTAAATTTACATTTAATCTTGCACCTATAGGAAAAGTTATCATTTTTGTTACTCATGTGACTGGATGAGTAAAGTGTAGCAGTTATGAAGATTGATAAGTATTGGTGCTATAGTATTTGGGTGAAATGAACTGTGTTGCTGGAATTTTGCTTTACTGTCTCAATTGTTAACTTGAAATATGTGTGCTATGGGTTTGGTGAATTCGTGCGGAGATTGATCTTTGCCAAGACCTTAGGAAACCACTTCAATTAGAACACACTTATCTTTCTTACTTTCTTTTTTCCATGAGAAACCACATGTGAGGCTGTGATGACAATTTAGTCACTACAAAATGTTGCTTTTACTTCTGTAATATATTCTAAATAGTACAAGTTTTGCAATTGTACATACAATAGTGTGACTCATGAATGTGAAGAAATTTACATTTTCTAATTTTTCTTATAAAAGCTAATTAAGTGTCGTCTTAGTGAAATGACAGACATGATGAAAGCACGACAATTCTAATGTGGATGCCTCTACAAATAAAATAAATAGCTTACTCTTTAAGGTAAATAGGTGGTTGCTTTATAATCATGTTTCAAATTATAACAATTTTTGGAATATAGCTCAGAACAATGGTTCTCATACATGATACAACTAGGTTAGGTAGGTCCCTTCATATGAGTGGTTCTTATGCATTAAATCTCTGTTGGATTGCATGCGGAAGGTATTTATTACATTCTAGGCAGATCTTAACGTGGATTGCCTTGTGCGTTTCAATAATTATTACATTCTAGGTAGATCTTATAGTGAAAACTATTTTTATTAATGTTTCTGGCTTTAATTATTTTTTTAAACCCTAGGTAGAACTTAATCGTATAGTCTAGAATAGAAGATTCCTAATTCAATGATTTAGTTTATTTGTTTATATAAAAAATTGAAGTTAGGGTATTATCTTGTTTCGATGCCCTTAATTTTCTTTCATTTTCGATTCCTGGTGTTTAACTAATATTTCTTCATTTGACCATGTATGTTACTGTCTATTCTTATATACACACTTGTTATTTAGTTATTTGCAATTTATTTTTAATTTATGTTGTTTATTTGTCATTAAAATCTAGGTCAATCATATACGGTATAATGAAGATTCAAATTGTTAAATGTCTTAGAAATGTGAATATTAACTATTGGAGTTCTTTTAGATTTCCTTATTTCTTAAAACCTACAAGTTAAAGAGAAACACCTTTTTTTTGTGGTAATGAAAACTTCCTATTAGTTTTGATAACTATGAAGTCTAGAGATTTTTTTTCTCCCTTTCTTCACGTATGTGGTAATGGGATTTTTTGTTTTAAAATTTCTGGTGTTTATGTAGTAAAATCAAACTTGAGTAGAATTTTGATCATCGAAAAGATGCATAGATGAACAAAAATGTTTTCTTTTTCTATTATGGATGAAACTTCCGATTTTAATTTTGAAAAGATGTCCCCAGTTGTTTTTCCATGTACAACTCAAGGTATTTTTATTATTTAAACAATTTCAGGGATTTATCTTAAAGCACAAAGATGAGATGTAGTTATTATGATGTAGTGTTTATAAGTGGATTCTTAAAAGTGAAGCATGTTTAAGATCTTACAAGTTTCTAAGAGTATATTTTGGTATATTTTGTGTTTACTTGTCTTTTTCACATTTAGCAAAATTGTTTGTTTCCCACTTTAGTTTTGTGCATTGGTTTATAGTCTTGGTTGGTTGTAGCAAGCATACATACATGTTCTCTGCAGGTGATGACAAACAAGTTAAATGTAGGAACTTGGAGCAGAATAAGGTTAGTGATAGAATGTAAACTGTTTTTACATTTGAAATTTCCTATCTAAATTTTAAATTCGATTTACTTTGATCTTGAAATAGATATGCTACAATGGTAGCTTAAGTTGTTGATTATATTTCTATTCTTTTGTCTCTCTTTGTGTAAGAATTTAAATTCTTTTTGGATTTTGATGTGAAAAATATTTAGGAACTCTTAGAATAAAGGTGAAAGTTCAAATGTTATATCGAAATGGAGATCAATATTCTAGAGAGTATTTTGGGGATAAAATCCATGGTTTTGGTGTCTATCACTTATGGTCACTGCTATGACGGATCATAGCACGAAGGTCGTAAACAAGGTTACGGCATGCATACATTTCTAAGTGGTGAGACGAGATGTGGCGAATGGAATAGTGGCAATCTTAAGACTCCTCTTCCACCATTAACGAACACAATTCTTCAAGCAGTTTAGGTGACTATATCCACTTTCGATTCATATCTTTATTGTCCTTTTGTCATCGGCCCCATAACACTTGAAATTCATTATTGTTATGTAGTATTAGACGGGACTAGATAGTTTGATAAATTATATTTTAGCTTATTTTTCTTTTTTAATATTGTCAAGTGATATTTGATCCTTCCTACCAAGTACCAAACAATGCCAACAACTGTATGCCCTGACTTCCTCTTTTTTCCATCTTTAATTGTTGCAGTCTACTAAAAAAATGGTAGAAAATGCAATTTGTGTCAGGTGGATGAACAAATGAACAAGGCCGTAATGGCTGCAAACAGAGCTACTACAGCAGCCAGAGTAGCTGATGTCAAAGTCGTTCAAAACATGATTGATGGAAAATTTTGCGATTTATAGGTCATTGTTGGTCTGTAAATGTAAAGTGACTGTATCTGCATTGTAAAAAGAAAGAATCGAATACAAGCACCCCGATAGCAAAAGCTCACCGGGGGTCGAGTTTTTCGAGGTCGTCGTTGACCACACTGTCACATCCCAACAATTACATTCTTGAAATAATAAGATCAATTTCCATCAATACATTAAGAATTCTTCAATATGTTGCATGTCGTGATTCATATGAATACATATACTTGTTTTACATTATTAATATCAAAAATATGATTCTACTACGTGCAACACACGTGCGTTAAGTAGTATTAGACAAGTATGACATATTATAAAAATAGAAGACCTGATTATTATAAATATGTTAAAAGACCAAAAGTAGAAAAGACTGTAAATGTTGTATTTGTAGGGATTCTAGACATTTTTCTAATAAATAACCCAATAAAAATAAAGAAACTTTAAATAAATATATGATAATTGAACAAATACAGTTGTGATATGACAGAATTATCATATAATAAATCTTGTAGTTTAGCATATAGTATATACACAGATTGATATTTAGACAACTTAGAAATAATAAATAGTTTGAAGACAGTAGTAGTAATAGTTTAGAAAAATTAGATTTTTCAATTCTTGATATAAAAATAATGAATATAGAGCACGAATGTACTCATGAATGGGTTAGAGGATAAAGATCTATGATGAATAAATGCATAAATATGTAAAATATATCCAGGACATAAAAATAGGAATCAATGTAAAAATTGTTTAGAAATTAAATGTAATAATTATTTTAGAATTAAAGATGAGCTTCATAATAAACTTAAAGACTAGTGAAATTTTAGAAAGGATAGAAGATAGAATAATTAAACAAATAATAGAATAGATAAAATAATGAAACATTAAGAGAGATACAATATAGAATAATGAAATTTAGAAACAAAGGAAAAACAGCCTATGGATAGTTACACATAAAATAATTATTTAGAAATAGAAAATCAAGAAGAGATAATATGTCAAATATCTAAAATAAAGCCAACTAAAAGTAGTAGAATACCTATAGAAATAGAGATAAATTAAATGATTAAATTAAATATAATAACTTTAGTAGATACATGGTGTAAATTTAACATAATTAGAAAATATTTAGTTCTAGAAGACTGTAGACAGAAATTAGAATATGAAATAAGAGAGCCAAATGGATGGAAGTAAAATGGAATTTGAAGAAAGGCTTTTTGATGATTCTAAGATTAAATTTCAGGAAAAACAATATAGCGTATCTACATTGGTTAGTGAATTAATCAAAGATGAATTTGTTATAGGAATAAATTTTTTATTAAGCAGAAATGATAGCCTAACAATTACTCATGATGGAATAATTTTTGGCAAAGATATTTCCATTGTAGAAAAAGTAAAAACTTCAAAGTTGCGAGCTAAGCGTGGTGGACCATTAATAAATTCAAAACCAGAAGATGAAAATTTTGAAAACCTATAATTCTTAAATTATTTGTCCCTAGAAACTCTAAAGGCTAACCTTATATACCAAGAACAAAAGAATTAATAATTTTCAAGAAGGCAACTTCCAAAATAGATAAAGTAGAGAGTATAGACAAAATTTTACAATTAGCAGAACAAATTCAAATAATAAGAGAATACTCTATAAAACATTGGGATAAAAACAAGTTAGAAGCTAGATTAGAAATAATAAAAGAAAATATAAAAATTAGAGCAACAGAAATTAAACATACAAATCAAGATATAGAAGATTTTAAAATACAGATTAAATATTTATTAGATTTAAACGTAATAATGCCTTCTAATGTACTTTGTTAGTAGATATGTAAATTGTAAAGGAAGATGTTAGAATAGAAAAGATAATCTAAATTGGGTAAACAGTAGCAACTGATCCTAATCATTATCATCTTTTGTACTTTTATCTTCAACTTTTTTCTTGGCAATGTTATTCTCAATTTTTATTTATTGGCATCTACTGTCCCTACATACACAATCCATCCAAAAAAATATGTTAAATGGTCATGTGTTACTCACATGATTAATTACACAATGCCATAAAATGTCCACAAATTATTTAAATCGAGTAAATAGCATCCACCATCACCAACTTTTACCCTCTTTTGCACTTCTATCCCCCAACATTTTCATCTTGTCAACGCTATTCCCAACTTTCTATATTAACGTCCATTTTTCCTACCCACCGAAATAGAAATTAACTGAAGTATATTTGAATTGCTACTAGCAGGAAATGATAAAATACAATAGAGAAGAAAATAAAAGGCCATTCACACCCTGTTCTATTTGTCTAATGATGAATTCTACAACTATATAACATAAATAGGAATTTAACTTGCAACACAAATGGACGACAAAAAATTCATTAAATATTGGGACTTTTTTTTTTAAACAGAATGCGAATGATAAAGAGCCTGATTGGCATTCTAAGGACAAATTAAATAGTCTTATACCCGTGTCAGTTCTTAAATCATGAAAATACTTCTTCAGGTTTAGATATAAGGTGGCAATGCTGGTAGATTTGGAGGGTGATAGCTGCGACTATTGGGATTCGGAGGGGCTGGTCAAGTGATGGCTCCGTGCGAGAGGGGGCTGTGATGTAGATGAATGCTATCTATATCGTTATTTTTAAATTTTTGACTTTTTATATCTTTTGTATTTAATTTTGACAACAACACTCTTTGCTTAATTGATCATGTGAGTGGCACATGACCACTTAACGGATTTTTTAGATGGAATATGTCAGTAGGAATAGTGGACGCCAATATATGAAAGGTTGGGGATAGCGTTGCCAAGAAGAAATGTTGAGAATAGAAGTGCAAAAAAGGGGTAAGGTTGGGGACAATATCTGTTAATTATTCTATTTAAATAGTATTTTGACATTAATGACATTGCTTAATTAATCGTGTGAGTAATACATGACCACTTAACGAATTTTTTGAATGGAAACCCACAAGTAGGAAAGATATTGGATGCCCATAAATGAAAGTTGGAAATAACATTATCAAAGAAAAAAAATTAAATATGATGATAAATTTTTTCTCTTCCTCCGAGCACGGTGGTGACAGTGGTAGAGACTTGTAAAAAGTGGCGGGGTTTCTTTCTCTCATGTCCACTCTGGTGTGATAATCAGTATATGATTAAAACCAGATATGTAGAACTACAATGTAGAGAATAATAGAGTCTCTGAAAGTTGTTCTTTTACCATGGGGGGTTGGCCTCTATTTATAGGGATGGCCTGCAATTATAGCATTTAATGGTCCTTAATAGCGGGAGTCCCTTTATCTCCCTCATTATTAGGAGTTAATGAGGAATATTTCATCTTCCAATTGTTGGTGTTTTGTCTTCTCAATGACCGATGGTAACTGTCATTCTTTGGGTTGCCTGTCTGGCTAACCTAATAGAAGTTGGGTTATTGTTGTCTATCTGTTAGAGGCATGCTTATGAGACCAATGAGGCGGACGAGCCGGTGAGGCAAGCAAATCGTTGAGGTGGGCATGCCAGGACGTGCCACTATTGACAGACAATATATAGCAGCTGTCATTATTTCTATTATCATAAGCCCCTATACTTTTCATAGACTGTTGTCAATGTGATGTAGAAATAATCTACTGCTCTTATTCCTCTCTAAATTTTTCAGACAGAGGCTCATCGCTTTGATTTTTAAATAGAGGCTCTCATCACATTATTTTTCAGACAAAGGCTCATTGCCTTAATTTTTAAACAGGGGCTCATCGCCTTGATTTTTTAAACAAATGCTCATCGCCTTGTTTTTTGGACAGAGGCTCATCGCCTTGATTTTTAACAGAGACTCATTATCTTGATTTTTAAACAGAGGCTAATCGCCTTGATTTTTAGACAGGGGCTCATCGCTTTGATTTTTAAAGAGACTCATTGCCTAGCCTTGTTTTCAGATATGATTCATTGCTTAGCCTTGTTTTCAGATATGATTCATCACCTAGCCTTGTTTTTTTTTATTTCAGCTCGGCTCGATTTGGCTCGCCTCATTTTTTTTAAGCTTACCTTGGCTCACCTCGCCTCATTTTTTTTGGTGAGGCCTGTCACCTCGTTTGACCATTGCAGTAGTTGCGAATGTTTTTATCGCAGATCAGGTCCAGTAGGTGCACTAGAACTTCACAGCTATTGGATTCTTCCTTGGTACACTCATCATTTATCCGACTTAGATAATTTATTTTCTAATTGCATTTATCATCTCGAGGTTTAGGCTCATTCTGAGTCTTACTTTTGTTAGACTCAGGTTCTTTTCGATCTTTCATATTTTTAGTAATAAAATATGCTTCATCAGCGTCCACATACTTATCCCCTCTCCTCAGTAACTCATGCATCGTATTCGGCCAGTTTTTGGAAAGTGATATCTTCAAAAGGTACTTCGAGTTCTACTCATCATGGCAGTGACTAAACTGTAAATCTTTAACTCACAGTGCAGCTCTATTGAACCGGGCAATGAAATCTTTCAGTAGTTCATCCTTATCCTGGTCAATTACATCAGACTGATGGCAGTTTTCTTAGCACGTTTGCTGCTGGCAAAGTATGCAATAAAACACTTGAAAAAATCGTCAAATGTACGGATCAATTTTGGGAGAAGTGTGGCTACCCAATCCCTGACCTCCTACCTAAGTATTCGTAGAAAATCCCTACACATAATCGCATTAGGGTTGCTTGCAACCTCATCAAGTCGACAAAAGTCCTAAGGTGACCGACATGATCAGATGATCCGTCGTACTTCTCCATCTTTGGCTATTTGAAGTCTTATGGCAAAGAGACGGCCATCACTTCTAAGGAAAAATGATCTTCTTCCAACACCATAAATTTTTTATCTACTACTTTTCTTAGACATAGCCTCAGCTATTTTGCTACCCATCATATCTTTTAATCGTTGCTCTATGCTTAACACTTATTTCTCAACCAGCATAGGGTGGGCATCCATGACGGTTGTCTCCAATGTGGATTTGGGCCAGATGTCAATGAATGGAAATGGGGTGCGAAAAGTGGATCCAAAGGACTTGGGGCCAGCGGTGGAGCTTCCGTTGGCAGTGTTTCCATTGCTGGAATATTAGAAGCTTGGAGAGGAGCTCCTGGTGGTGATGGTCCTACCGGTAGAAGACTAAGAGCCTGGGATGGAGCTCCTGGTGGTAATGATCTTACTGGTGGAATACTAGGATCCTGGGCGGTTGAGACACCACATTGTTCCAATCTTGGAGTAGGACTGCTAAAGCTGCCACCTGAGCTCGCAGTGCCGCAAGTTGAGCGGCAGAGGCAAATTCTTGTTGTAGGTGATTAGTGGTGGTATTAGATTCGGTGTCTAAATCCTTGATGGAGGCTGGTGAATAGGTTACATTCCTAGCTCTTCTAGTTCGAGCCATGACTTCTTGTACGGGTGAGGGTGAGGGTGAGGGTGAGGGTGAGGATGGGAAAAGATGGTTCTTTTGAGTTGGGGAAAAACACTTATTTGAATAAAATAAAATTGTTTAGGATTTATTGGTACTTTTGAAAAGGTTAAGGGTCCAATTGCAATGTTTTAATTGTATTTTTTTCTATCATTTTAATGTATTCAAGTCAAGGGGTAAAATTGTCATAGAATTATCAGAAAGTGAAAAATAGTGATTTGGGGACCATCTATGAGAATAAATAAAATAATGAGGATGATATCTGCTAAAAAAAAGAATGGGGATGAAATCGTTACAAACCCAGTGTAGCTCTATTGAACCAGGCAATGAAATCTTTCAGCAGTTCATCCTTATCCTAGGTCAATTTCATCAGACTGATGGCAGTTTTCTTAGCACGTTTACTGCTGGCAAAGTATGCAACAAAACACTTGGAAAAATCGTCAAATGTACGGATCAATTTTGGGAGAAGGGTAGCTACCGAGTCCCTAACCTCCCGCCTAAGTGTTGGTGGGAAATCCCTACGCATAATCGCATTAAGGTTGCTTGCAACCTCATCAAGTCGACAAAAGTCCGAAGGTGACCGACATGATCAGATGGTCCGTCGTACTTCTCTATCTTTGGCTGTTTGAGGTCTCATGGCAAAGAGAGAGCCATCACTTCTAGGGAAAAATGATCTTCTTCCAACACCATAAATTTTTTATCTACTACTTTTCTTAGACATAGCGGCCATCACTTCTAGGGAAAAATAATTTTCTTCCAACACTATAAATTTTTTATCTACTACTATTCTTAGACATAGCCTCAGCTATTTTGCTACCCATCATGTCTTCTAATCGATGCTCTATGCTTAACACTTGTGTCTCAACCATCATAGGGGTGGGCATCCATGACGGTTGTCTCCAATGTGGATTTGGGCCAGATGTCAATAAATGGAAATGGGGTGCAAAAAGTGGATCCAAAGAACTTGGGGCCAGCGGTGGAGCTTCCGTTGGCAGTGTTTCTATTGCTGGAAAATTAGGAGCTTGGAGAGAAGCTCCTGTTGTAATGGTCCTACTGGTAGAAGACTAAGAGCCTGGGACGAAACTCCTGGCGGTAATGATCCTACCGATGGAATACTAGGATCCTGGGCAGTTGAGACGCCACAATTTTTCGACCTTGGAGTAGGCCCGTTAAAGCCGCCACCTGAGCTCGCAGTGCCGCAAGTTGAGCGGCAGAGGCAAATTCTTGTTGTAGGTGATTAGTGGCGGTATTGGAATCGGTGTCTACATCCTTGATGGAGGCTGGTGAATAGGTTACATTATTAGCTCTTCTAGTTCGAGCCATGACTTTTTGTGCGGGTAAGGGTGAGGATGAGTGTGAGGGTGGAAAAAGATGGTTCATTTGAGTTGGGAAAAAACACTTATTTGAATAAAATAAAATTGTTTAGGATTTATTTGTACTTTTGAAAATGTTAAGGGTCTAATTGCAATGTTTTAATTGTATTTTTTCCTATCATTTTAATTTATTCAAGTCAAGGGGTAAAATTGTCATAGAATTGTCAAAATAGTGAAAAATAGTGATTTGGGGATCATTTGTGAGAATAAATAGAAGAATGAGGATGATATCTGCTAAAAAAAAGAATGTGGATGAAATCGTTACAAACCTAGTGTAGTTATATTGAACCGAGCAATGAAATCTTTCAGCAGTTCATCCTTATCCTGGGTCAATTACATCAGACTGATTGCAGTTTTCTTAGCACGTTTGCTGCTGGCAAAGTATGCAACAAAACATTTGGAAAAATCGTCAAATGTACGGATCAATTTTGGGAGAAGGGTGGCTATTTAGTCCCTGACCTCCCGCCTAAGTGTTGGTGGGAAATCCCTACACATAATTTCATCAGGGTTGCTTGCAACCTCATCAAGTCGACAAAAGTCCTAAGGTGACCGACAGGATCAGATGATCCATCGTACTTCTCCATCTTTGACTGTTTGAAGTCTCATGGCAAAGAGATAGCCATCACTTCTAGGGAATAATGATCTTCTTCCAACACCATAAATTTTTTATCTACTACTTTTCCTAGACATAGCCTCAGCTATTTTGCTACCCATCATGTCTTCTAATCACTGCTATATGCTTAACACTTATGTCTCAACCAGCATAGGGGTGGGCATCCATGACGGTTGTCTTCAATGTGGATTTGGACCAGATGTCAATGAATAGAAATGGGGTGCGAAAATGGGATCCAAAGAACTTGGGGCCAGCAGTGGAGCTTTCCTTGGCAGTATTTCCATTGCTGGAAAATTAGGAGCTTGGAGAGGAGCTCCTGGTGGTGATGGTCCTATCGGTAGAAGACTAAGAGCCTGGGACAGAGCTCTTGGCAGTAATGATCCTACTGGTAGAATACTAGGATCCTAGGCGGTTGAGACGCCATAGTGTTCTGATCTTGGAGTAGGGCCGTTAAAGCCGCCACCTGAGCTCGCAGTGCCGCAAGTTGAGTGGCAGAGGAAAATTCTTGTTGTAGGTGATTAGTGGCGATATTAGACTCAATGTCTACATCCTTGATGGAGGCTGGTGAATAGGTTACATTCCTAGCTCTTCTAGTTCGAGCCATGACTTCTTGTGCGGGTGAGGGTGAGGGTGAGGGTGAGGGTGAGGGTGAGGGTGGGAAAAGAGGGTTCCTTTGAGTTGGAGAAAAACACTTATTTGAATAAAATAAAATTGTTTAGGATTTGTTTGTACTTTTGAAAAGGTTAAAGGTCCAATTACAATATTTTAATTGTATTTTTTTCTATCATTTTAATTTATTCAAGTCAAGGGGTAAAATTATCATAGAATTGTCAGAATAGTGAAAAATAGTGATTTGGAGACCATCTGTGAGAATAAATAGAAGAATGAGGATGATATCTGCTAAAAAAAAGAATGAGGATGAAATCATTACAAACCTAAAAGAATGAAAATCATTAGTGTAATTAACCCTAAAAGTAATTACTTAGATCTATGATGATTCTCCTTAGATTTAAGTGCTCCGACCTTCAAGCTTCCACTAGGCTATTCAATCTGTTAGTTGTCTAAATCCTCAGGTTAACTCCGCAAATGACCCTTTTTGCTGTCTTTCCAATTTTTTTTTTTTTACAAATCTTATGTTAAACCTCAGTCCCTTAATATTTCTAGATGACCCTTGTAACGAACTTCAGGCCGATGGTTCACAGATTTTACAAACCTTAGGGCACTGGGTTTTTAGAACCCCTACGGGCTTTATTACTCGAGTCAAAAAGGCTACGAACAAAGGTATAAGATAGAACCAGTGCCAAGTTTAGGTGTAAACCTCAGTCCCTTAAGCTTTCTAGATGACCCTTGTAACGAGCTTTAGACCGATAGCTCCCAGATTTTACAAACCTTAGGGCACCAGGTTTTTAGAACTGCTACGGACTTTATCACTCGAGTTAAAAAGGCTATGAACAAATGTATAAGATAGAGCCAATGCCAAGTCCTTTGCACGCAAGAGTTTATATGTGAGATTTAGATTTCTAACATCCGGTCATCACCAAACTTCATTTTGTTAGCCACAACACTCCACACCAATATTTAACATGCATGGAATCAACATATCTCCAAATAATTACTCTCACCAGCTCTACCATTCCTAAATAGTCTCACACACGGTCATATTGATATTTTTGATTTATATGGTACATGATATATTTATAACTTGACAACCTAACTCTCACAATTACACAAATATAGCATGTATGCATAACGACGGTTGTGACTATAGTGCTCAAAGATATTTAAATCTCACATGGATAAGTAATTACACATTATAAGCATATGTAGCATCACTTAATCATCAGTCATAAATTTATTACACCTTTCAATATAAATTTCATCATCATAAGCCAGCAATGTTATCCAACATCACACAAGCATGCACTAAATTTTTATTTTTTTTTATTTTATTTTTAAAAAAAATAATAGACTCCAAATAAATTAAACTTAAAAGACTCGATAAGCAGATAACATCATATCACTCACAATCATTTAAAATAAAAGCAACATACAGAAACGGAGTACACCTTCCAACTTAGACACTACATTGTCTCAATGTAAATAAAAGAAATAAAGGAGAGAGTTTACTATACTTCCTATAGAGGTGTGGTGAACTTTGACTGCTCATGAATTATCCAGAGCTGGTGAAGGAACATGTGGAATTTGGGACAATTGACCTCTGATAATTACACCATAAACTTCATGCTGTCCAAGAAAAGTTTAAAAAGAGATTATGATGATTTTCCACGTTACCTTAAAAATTGGTAAAGCCTACTTTATGTCCTAAAAGCATAAAAATGTGCAAAACGTCAAATGAAATCCTAAAACTTAAATTATACGGAAATTGAAATAAAAGGATAGAAAAATAGGTTGCCTCCCATTAAGCGCTTCTTTAAAGTCATTAGCTTGACTTTATCGCGGTGATCACTCAAGACACTTTGAATAGATCATTGGAGGACTTGATTTGCTTGTTTCGATTGTCTTTGCACCAATTTTTGTTTACCTTCTAGTGTTTGATTTTTCTCCTATCATATTGATATGACTCTATTTTGCCACCTTGCTCGAACTCAACTATGAAGATTTCAGCTTCTTCATCGGCTTTGATCACAGAAGACAGATGGAACTTCTCTTTCTCTTTCTCCACATACTCTTCTTCTCTAATTGGTTCAACTTGATGTTGGGTGACAACTCTATATTGTCTCAATATAAATAAAAGAAATAAAAGAGAAGAGTTACTATACTTCCCATAGAGAAGTGGTGAACTTTGACTGCTTTCTGCTCACGAATCATCCAGAGCTGGTAAAGGAACATGTGGAATTTGGGACAAATGATCTCTGATAATTACACCATAAACTTCATGCTGTCCAAGAAAAGTCTAGAAAGAGGTTATGATGATTTTTTTCCTCATTACCTTAAAAATTGGTAAAGCCCACTTTATGTCCTAAAAACATAAAAAAGTGCAAAACGTCAAATGAAATCCTAAAACTTAAATTACACGAAAATTGAAATAAAAAGGTAGAAAAATGGGTTGCCTCCCATTAAGTGCTTCTTTAAAGTCATTAGCTTGACTTTATCGCAGTGATCACTCAAGACACTTTGAATAGATCATTGGAGGACTTAATTTGCTTGTTTCGATTGTCTTTGCACCAATTTTTGTTTACCTTCCAGAGTTTGATTTTTCTCAAATCATATTGATATGACTCTATTTTGCCACCTTGCTCGAACTCAACTATGAAGATTTCAACTTCCTCATCGGCTTTGATCATAGAAGACAAATGAAACTTCTCTTTTTCTTTCTCCATATACTCTTCTTCTCTAATTGATTCATCTTGATGTTAGGTGACAGCTCTATCATCTAAATTCATAGCCTTTTAGTTAATGAAATCAATCTGGAAACAAGAATCTGAAGAGCTCGAAAATTTAGTTACTTTGAACACATCGAATGTGATATCTTCATCATTCAACCTTAGCTTTAGTTGATCTTTTTGCACATCAATCAATTTCTGACCAATAGCCAAGAAAGGTGGACCCAAAATAAGTGGTACATCGATGTCTTCGCACATATCCAAAATAATAAAATCAGCAGGGAATATGAATTTGTCCACTTTCACTAATATGTCTTGAACGATTTCTCTTGGATGTTTGATGGACATATATGCAAGTTGCAATGATACTGTTGTTAGCTTTGCTTTTCTCAAACCGAGCTGGTTAAAAATAGAATAAGACATTAAATTCACACTAGCACCCAAATCACAAATCACATAGAGTTTTGTCAAAAAATAAACTACCAATAGTGTAAGGAATAGTGAAACTCTATGGATCTTGTAGTTTTGGTGATAGCTTGTTTTGCAATATGGTGCTGCATTCTTCAGTTAGCATCACAGTTTCATGCTCTTCTAATTTTTGCTTATTTGAAAGAATTTCCATCATGAATTTAGCATAGCTAGGCATTTGAGCTAAGGCATCGGCGAACGGTATGTTGATGTGAAGCTTTTTGAATACATCCAAGAATTTCTTGAATTGTTGGTCTAGCTTATGTTTTCACAGCCTTTGAGGAAATAGAATTGGAGGAACATATGCTGGTGGTGGAATATAATTTGTTGGAGAGTTCTATTTTTCTTGTTCAAGATTTGTTTTCTGTCTCTCTTTGCTGGACACAATTTCCTTTTATACACCTGGTATCTTTACATGAATTTTTGACAATTCAACTCCGCTTCTTGTGGTAATTGCATTTACTTGCTCTTTTGGATTGACATCGGTATTGCTTGGCCATGTGCCTGGTTGTCTCTCGGTCAACAGTTTAGCCAACTGCTCAATCTAATTTTCTATATTATTTATTGCAACATCTTGTCTTTTATACACTTTCTTGAGTCCCATCTCCATTTGTTCTGACAATTTAGCGACTGTTTTTTCTAACCCTCATTCTTTTTCCTGGGGTCTCCCTTATTTGGCAGATTTTGAATATTTTGGATATTGCCATAGGAGAAGTTTGGATGATTTCTCCATCTTGGATTGTAAGTCTGTAAGTATGGATTATTCTGCTGTCGCTAAAAGTTCTGAGCATATGCAACTTGTTCAGGTGATAACATATCAACGGTAGTTAAAGGGCACTCTAATGATTGATGCTTTGCCTCGCATGTTACACATATTGGTAGGGTCATATGAACCATATTGGTTGAGTGAGAAAATTTAATTGCCTCCATCTACTTTGCCAATGCATCAATTTTCTCAGATTGTTGGAAATTGGATATTTCATGCTTTAGTATGTTTACTCTAGCTGGAGGGAAGTATTTCAATGTGAATTTCTGGATCAAATCGGTCTAAGTAGTGATGCTCCCATACGGTAGAGAATCTAACCATTCTCTAGCTTTATCCTTCATGTGTGTAGAAAAGGCCTCATCCTAAGTGCTTCTTCATTAACACCGTGGTATCTGAAATTTTCACAGTATTCATCGAAGTGAGAGATGTTGTAATGAGGATTTTCATTTGTTCTTCCATAGAATGGCAGATTGTTCGAGAACAAATTAATCACATCTGGCCTCAATTGGAAATTTTCGTGTCCATAAGATGGAAAGATTATGCTGGACTGATTCTCAACAATCGGTGGCATCATATACTCACCCATAAGGATATCTCGTTCATTAACTTCAACTAGTTGAGCCATTGCTGCAAGATTATTTCTCACATCTGCAGGTAATGGATTCTGGACTCAATTGTCTTCTATTGGGTCTTTTTGCTGTTGTTTCTCTTCTCTTCATTCACATTGTCGTTAGTAAAAACTCTGTTCGATCTCTGGGTCTAAATCAAATATATCAAGATCTTTTGTACGGCGCATACACAATTGACACCTGAAACTTTAGAAAATATTTAGAATTCAGTAGTAACAGAAATAACTGATGAGGAAAATAAAAATTAAAAAAATTAAAAAAATTGTTAAAAATAAATTATCAATTAATGTAGTAATTAATAAAATTAGTCCCCGACAACAGCGTCAAAAACTTGTTATAGATTTTAATCCCGTTAATGGACAGATCGGTTACAAGTAATAAAGTGATGTGAAAAGTGTCGAACCTACGAGGACTAGCTATCAATTAACCAATTAATTATATAATTAGAGTTTTAACAAAATTAAATCACATATTCTTTATGATTTTAATTCCTGCGATTATCATATTTTAATTCAACTAAGTCTAAATTATCACGTAAACAAAAATAGAATAATTATCAAATTCAAGTTTTACTAGCACTAGGATTTACGAATCCACCACCATGATTCAACAATTAATTATCAATTATTCGTTTTCGCAAATTATTGCCCTAGGCAAAAATTGATAATCCTAATACAATCAAAAGTCTCTTTCGACGGTCAATCAATTCTATACCTCTATATGAACCTAACCATCTCCAGTTAAATTTTGAACACAAATGTATGCATTTAATCACAACGATTATCTAGAAAAATTTCATAAAGGATAATAGTAATCTCTATCTATTATTGGATCCAATGTTATTTATTACCACGTGCTCATCTAAATTGAATCTCTCGAAAGTAATCTAGACCATATAAACATTTTAATGGCAATCAAACATTAAAACGAAAATAATAAATAATAAATAATCAACCTGGGATCAATTAATTTACAAAAACAAATAACTTCTAATTAATCAAAAACATGAAGTTTCATCGTTTATCCTAAATATAAAAGATTTAGCCGAACATGATTTCTATGAATATAACGATATTAATAAAAGAATTCATGAACCAGAAGAAAAAGAAGAAGAATAGATACAACCCTTAATATTGAATTAATCCAAAATCACCGATTGCACCGTGATGAATGTTGCCCAAGAATTCTTCTTTTCCTTGCTCTTGATCTCTATCTCTTTTCAATTGTGTAATCCTTTCAAAAGACCTAGAAGACGTCTATTTATAGTCTTTGAAAAGTCTTCAAAATTGCGTCTTAAAAGAGTCATAATCCCACTTAACTTTAGAAAACCGCATTTATAACTTTCCTTCAGCGTAGGTCACGCCTAAGTCGCACTGAGGTCGCGCATAGGTCGCACAATGCATTCTGCTACCTAGGTGCGACCTCCAGTAAGTTTTCACTACCGCACCTAGGTCGTACCTAGGTCGCACTACCCAGGTGTGACATTTGTTTTGAAAACTTACAATTTGGTCCCTGATTTGGCTTCTGATGTATGGTTTTGGTCATTTCTTCTTTAAATCTTCTCAATTCAATCCGAAAGCTTCCAAATACATTCTAATTGGTCCTCACCCATCTAAAGTCTTCCAAAGTGGCCTTTCAAATATTCAAAATTGTGCAAATTAATCTCCAAACTTTTAGAAATCTGATTTTTGCTCCCGAAACTTTTGAATTCACTACAGATAGCGTCAATTAAGTTTCAAACACTTTTTTTCGTTCCAAACTCATCCAAATTGAATTTTGTACCTACGTATACAATAGTTGAACTCATTTAAATATAAATCTTCTCATTTAGTGAATATATAATAAATTTACAAATATAAATAAGCGTATTGACATGCCAACTTACCACTACATCACATCGTCAAAGTGTTAAAAAACATATCTTTTATCTAATGACATTATCATAACTTTCATGTTATCATTTTTGTTTATAATATATAGATACTTTACGTGAAACATCAATTACAATATAAGTGCCAAAGATCAATTACCAATGGTAGAATGATGTGCTATATTCGACTTTTCATTTATGACATCTATATTCTCGAACTTTCATCGGTATTGTCATGTCCTTAACTTTTAACATTCTTGTCACACTATCCCTATTTAACATAAAATATCTATTTATACATTAAATATCCATTCGACACGCATGTGATTTCTAACTGAAAGAGTAAAATTGTCCAAAAGATATTTTTTTTATTCTAAAAACTAAATGGTGACGGTTCAAATTACATTAAATGCTATTTTTTTTAGATAATTTTACCTTTTTAGTCAAACATCACGTGCATATGAGTCGTCATTTAACATTTACATAATTGATTTTGGTTAGTTGGAGATGTTGCACATACAATATTAAAAGATCGAAGACATGAGTGCCAAATGAGTAGAGAAAATAATTAGGGAAAGTTTCACCATATAACATAAAAATAAAAATAAAATTAGAAAAATACTATTTCACTTTTTTTTATGATAAAACACTATTTTTATTTTTGTAAGACTTATTCTTATATTTGTTATGTTTGTTACATTTCTTTATAAAATGTGTGTTACATTTGTTACATTTATTAAATTTAAAATTTAAAATTTAAATATTGAAAAATAATTATGGAATTTTAATACAAAATTAAGTATGTGACAAAATTATCACAAATAATTATTGTACACGAATGTCCCTAATTCTTATAGTAAAATGAAAGGGCGAAAAAGTAAATATAAAAAAGAAAAATACGCATTTCCTACACATTATAAAATAGAGAAGAGGCCTCGTAATCTCTTATAATCTCCCTCTCCCTCTCCTCTCCCCTCCTCTCCTCTCCATCACAGCAGAGCTGTAGAGTTTGTGTAATTGCATATTACCATGGTAATGTTACAATAACGTCCTCTCTTTTTAAATTATACTTTGATCGGAAATTTCATTAATTTCTCATCAGAATTGTGATAGATGGTAAGAATTGTGATGTCACCCACAGCAAAAAAAAGGGGGGAGAGGAGGGATCTTTGTCAAATTTAGAATAATTAATTAGTTAATTTGTTCGAGTAGTACGTTGGATACGATAGGAATTCTTCAATAATATTGTGTGGTTAAAGTGAAATACACTGGTCCAAAAAGTAAAAAGCATGACCATGGGCGGAGCTAAAAGTTTAGTTTAGTGGGCACATAATATCTTTAAATATAAAGTACCAAAAAATATTACAATATTTCTCAAAACTCTTACTCTCATTATTTAGCTTTTAACTTACTTTTAATTTAGTTGGTTACAAATAAGGTTTATTTGACATTTTATAGTTTTACTTCCTTTAAGTGGATGGTGAAAATTGATCATGTTTTATGGTTGATGTTTTTTTTCTAGATTATTCTCTATAGATAGTTATATAGGTTTTTGTAGTAATATTGTTTCTACAACTTTCTAGGTATCTATTACAAGTTTCATACAAATTCTTAATGGGACATATAGTTACAAAATCATCTTACATCTCTCTTTATTCTAGAATGCTCCAACAAGTTCATCATATAGAATTCCTTAGAATTGACTTTCTATACAATGTTCTCTATATTTCTAAAGTCTTTCGCAAACATCTTCAAAGATATGTCAAATATGCAGGTCGGTTGCCAATATTGCTAGCTAGTTTTAGCTTTTGACTTTGTTTATCATGTTCAGCATTTGGCCTTATTTGCATCTCAAACACCCAAACATCCCTATTGCACTCTCAGTGCAATCTTGAGTGCAAGTGTTTGCTACATTTGTAAGTTTTTGATTATGTCTCAAGTGGAGTCTAACATACTGCTACTATATTTATAAATGTAAATATTCATAAACATGTCTAAATTTTATATTTAAATGTAAAATTGTCACGATAAAAATTTAAAAATATACAATGCTACAACGTCAATTATATTTAAAGGTGCAATTGTCAAAAATAAAATTACATATATGAGATGTTGTTGACGTCGGAACCCGCAGCGTCCACGTGTCAACAGATCTCCAGTCACTCCTCTACCAACCTGTATGTTACCTGCACACTCAGACGACCGTTAGGTACCAAGATCTCCGGAGAAAAAAGGTCCGGCGATCGTTGGCACTCTGACGATCTAGTCAACTGTCAGTATATAGTAATAATACACGGGGGGAGGTGAATAATTGGGTGTGGGAGAGACAAGCAGGTAGAGATTTGAGTAGAGTTTAGGGTAAAATTCTTAAGCGTAGAAGAGTGCGTACCTTGGAACAACCGGAGACGTCGTATTTATAGCGCAAAAGTCCTGATTGATTTAGGTAACAAATCAATCAGGTACCCAATCGGATCCTCCTTCTTTATCCTTGTCAAGGCAATCTCTAAGATTACCTTCCTTATCTGAGCTTATCACGTTGCATGATTTTAGGAGATTATGATTCAGTTTCCTTGTGAGGATCCGTGCGCCAAATCAATGCAATCTTTCCTTAGTTATTTCTCTGGTCATTCTGGCATATCATGCTGCCTACTAGTTATAATTGATACGAAGCCTGGTGAGGCCCTATGGGTCGACCGTGAGTGTCAAGGCCCCCCTGGGCCCTACAAAATTCTGGCTGCAGAAGGCCAAGGCGTCCGATGGGCCGCTGGGGTGCTTTATCAAAACTTCCGAGGCCCAAGCAGGGCCTAGCTGAGGTTCTCGATGGGCCTAGGATGGGGCCCTGACAAAGGCCTAGATAGGGCCCTTATTGACGTGGATGCCCATATCAGAATCCTGTGGTAACAATAGTCCCCCAAGTCCAAGCCTATTATTCATAATAGGCGTGGGACTTTTGAGAATAAAAAGAATAATTTTGTGCGCAGAAAATTCGGTCTCCATGGGTTCGGCGGAATGTGGTCCTCACGCGTTTAGCTATAAGATTTCAACTTACCCAGTATAGTCCCCCAAATCCGAAGCCGAACATTCATGACGGTGAGGGCTTCAGGGGGCCAGGCCTTTGGTGACATGTCCACAGTTGGTATGGTTCTGTCAATCAAGGCTGTTGTTGTGAAAATAACGTGATTGCAAGTGTACAATATCGTTAACAAGTAATAAAGTGGACTTTTTGAATCCGGATTATCGTTCCCACGAAAACTATCTTATTTAGATACTAATTAAATTAATCAAAGTGCTAGTCTATTGTAAATAATTTAAAATAAATTGAGTTGAAAGATTTAAGCTAGAACTTTGGATTTTTCGAAACAATTAATAAAGAAAAAAATCAAGAATTAATAAAATATGATGGTCAAAGCGTTTGGGCGAACGAATTCACCTATTTATCATCTCTAATTTCTCCTCTCAAGATTTATTCCTAAAATTGTATTCGGTCGAATTCACAAATTTAACCTAATTTACCTCTCTCGAGTTCAAATTAGTCATATCTAATTAAGTCAACTTAGACAGTCAGAATGGTCCTTAATTAGATGCATTAAATCTCCTAAGAATTCAATTCAAGACCGTGACAATAACAAAAGCATATCTCTACCTTTTATCCAATTGTCAGATTTTACTACGTGGTCTAGATTAATAATTTACCTCTCGATTCATTACAATCCACAAATCAATGACAAATAATGGCAAATTATCTCAAGCATTAAGAAAAGAAGTAAAATCAAATACATAAACAATTTATATATTAAAACTTGAGATTCGAAATTAAAGAATTAAACTTAGGCTACATCGTTCATCCAAACATTAAATCTAGCTATTCATGAATCGGGAGAAAGAAAAGATGAAGATAATTGAAAACATAACCGGATCTTGAAAATAATAGAGGAAGAAACGCTGAATATCTTGCACCAAGAAATCTTTGTTTTCAAGCTCCAATCTTCACTTTCGCCTTTGTTCTTTGTCTCTTGGTATCTCTCTTTCTCTCTCTCTCTCTCAATATGATTTTTACAAGATTTAACGACCTCTAATTATGAGTGTATAAGTCCTATTTATAGGTCTCTAAAGATGCCCTAAAAGATCCCTAAAAATCGTGGGTTACAAGTTTCCTAAGCATTTTCCGGGCGATCGCCCAGGCCGGGTAAAAGGCCTCAGTCGCTTCATCATGTAGCTGGGCGATCGCCCAGCTCTCTTTTCTTCGTATCTGCGCCTTTGGTCTTTCAACTTTTGATTGTGGTCATTTTAGTCCTCTGATTTATTCTTTTATTTCAATTTAGTCATCTTTTATTTGTTGTCCAAGTCCTTTAACTTTTGTATGTTTGCAAATTGATCCTTCTCTCCAAGTTTTCGTACACTTTCATTCCTTTTCACCTATTATGCTTTGTTTTTCTCCAATTCCATCCGATATTGGGTTTTGACCTGAAATAATTAAATCAATACACAATTAAGTAGAAAAGTACTTATGAGCACTTACAATTGTCCACTTTTGATAGTCTAGATAAGTGTAAAATCATACTTATCAAATACCCCCAAACTTGAACATTTGTTCGTCTTCGAACATAACTATTTACTTCAACATGATAGTTGCTCGGATAGCATTCACTCCTTGCATTTGTGTTCCGACCAAGAGCTCCACCTACTTTGTCAATGTAGCAAGTTGTGCATTGGTAGCTGACAGACCCTCAATCTCATGTATGCCTGCTACTTTTCTTGGAGTGGTACGATCAGATGAAAACATGGTCTGTGTGTTTGCAATCAGCTCATAGAGATCCCATGTTTCGTTGACATTTTTATTCGTAATGGACCCGTTTGCAGAGGAGTCCACTGTCGATTTAGACTGAGGAGATAGCCCAGAATAAAAATATTGAGCCTGTTGCCTTTTTTTAATGCCATGATTTGGACATTTTCTGAGCAATTTCTTGAATCTGTCCCATGCTTCATGATACCTTTCGCCCTCCAGTAGTTGGAAAGTATAAATTTCCAACTTCATCTTTGCTACTTTAGCTGATGAAAAGTATTTATTACAGAATTTTCTGGCCAAGTCATCTCAGGTTGTGATACTAGCATGTGGTTCTGAGTCTAACCATTCCAAAGCCCCATCCCTCAAAGTGTAGGGAAATAACCGGAGTCTAATGGCATCGTCATTTACTCATTGAAACTGAAAATTATGGAGCATACGTAGAAATCTGGAGAGATGAGTATTAGGGTTTTTAGTCGCCTTTCCATAAAACTGCAAGTTGTTGCTGAAAAGATTAATCATATCGGCTCTTAGTTGGAAGTCGTTCCGACCAAAAGCTGGATAAATTATGCTTGAACGATCAGAAGCTGCTGCCGGAGTTAGGAACTGAGCCATTGGCATATTTCCATCGTCATCTTCTTCCTGTTCTTCATGTTGTTGAATTTGCTGAGCTGCCATTCGGGCTACTTCTACAGCGGCTGCTCTTGCAGCCTCTTGTTCAAACTCTCGTCTTATTTGTGCATCTGTCATCTGATTTTGTTGCTGGTCTTTCTGTTTTTGGTTGTGTTCTTTGCATCTTCGTCTGAAAGTACACTCAATCTCAGGATCGAAAGTCTCAAGATTGTCGCCTTGTGTACGGAGCATGCAACAAACACCCTTTCTGTAGTGTCAAAAAGAAAGAAAAGAGTATCAAAATAAAAACAACTTAACTATAAAAATTAATTTAAAACTGATAATAAATAAGAAATAAATATGAAAGAAAATAAACAGAAAAGAACGAAAATAGTAATAATAACAATAATAAAAGAAACTAATAATAATAAAAAAATAAAAAAAATAAAACTAACACTAACGATTAATCTAAACTAATATTAAATAAAAATAATCCCCGACAACGGCGCCAAAAACTTGTTGTGAAAATAACGTTATTGTAAATGTACAAGATCGTTAACAAGTAATAAAGTGGACTTTTTGAATCCGGATTATCGTTCCCACGAAAACTATCTTATTTAGATACTAATTAAATTAATCAAAGTGCTAGTCTATTGTAAATAATTTAAAATAAATTGAGTTGAAAGATTTAAGCTAGAACTTTGGATTTTTCGAAACAATTAATAAAGAAAAAAATCAAGAATTAATAAAATATGATGGTCAAAGCGTTTGGGCGAACGAATTCACCTATTTATCATCTCTAATTTCTCCTCTCAAGATTTATTCCTAAAATTGTATTCGGTCGAATTCACAAATTTAACCTAATTTACCTCTCTCGAGTTCAAATTAGTCATATCTAATTAAGTCAACTTAGACAGTCAGAATGGTCCTTAATTAGATGCATTAAATCTCCTAAGAATTCAATTCAAGACCGTGACAATAACAAAAGCATATCTCTACCTTTTATCCAATTGTCAGATTTTACTACGTGGTCTAGATTAATAATTTACCTCTCGATTCATTACAATCCACAAATCAATGACAAATAATGGCAAATTATCTCAAGCATTAAGAAAAGAAGTAAAATCAAATACATAAACAATTTATATATTAAAACTTGAGATTCGAAATTAAAGAATTAAACTTAGGCTACATCGTTCATCCAAACATTAAATCTAGCTATTCATGAATCGGGAGAAAGAAAAGATGAAGATAATTAAAAACATAACCGGATCTTGAAAATAATAGAGGAAGAAACGATGAATATCTTGCACCAAGAAATCTTTGTTTTCAAGCTCCAATCTTCACTTTCGCCTTTGTTCTTTGTCTCTTGGTATCTCTCTTTCTCTCTCTCTCTCAATATGATTTTTACAAGATTTAACGACCTCTAATTATGAGTGTATAAGTCCTATTTATAGGTCTCTCAAGATGCCCTAAAAGATTCCTAAAAATCGTGGGTTACAAGTTTCCTAATTAACTTAGAACTCAAAAACAAAATAAAATAAAAGAAAAATTCGCTGGCCAGAAATTGGCCTTGGCATTTTCTGGGCGATCGCCCAGGCCGGGTAAAAGGCCTCAGTTGCTTCATCATGTAGCTGGGCGATCGCCCAGCTTTGAGCTCGGGCGTTCGCCCAGCTCTCTTTTCTTCGTATCTGCACCTTTGGTCCTTCAACTTTTGATTGTGGTCATTTTAGTCCTCTGATTTATTTTTTTTATTTTAATTTACTCCTCTTTTATTTGTAGTCCAGGTCCTTCAACTTTTATATGTTTGCAAATTGATCCCCCTCTCCAAGTTTTAGTACACTTTCAGTCATTTTCACCTATTTTGCTTTGTTTTTCTCCAATTCCATCCGATCTTGGGTTTTGACCTGAAATAATTAAATCAACACACAATTAAGTAGAAAAGTACTTATGAGCACTTACAATTGTCTACTTTTGATAGTCTAGATAAGTGTAAAATCACACTTATCAGCTGTCCATCCGCGGCCAGGCAATCATGAGTGAGATAGTGTATGCACTTAATGCAGTTGCGTGTGGCAGAAAACGGGGACACCAGTGGGGTGCGTGCGTTCTCGGTTCACTAAACGTTTGGGGATTTTGCTTTCCCGCCGGTTGCTCAATTTAAAACACACATCCATTGTCCGCAGGCTTAGATGTGACGCTTGGGATTTGGACGGTGGATATGAGAACGCATCACTATAAAACCAGGCATCCCCCCGACACTACAACTTATTCTTATGTTTGTGCTCATTGTGAATATTCTGCTGATAAGCAAGAAGTTCCTAGTGGGTGTGTCATTTTAATTGTATTTTCGAGGTAAGCGCACTGAAAGTTGTTGTGATTTGTTTTCGTTGTTTTCTTTTGTGGTTATTGCCTGATTCCATAGCTTGAGGATTATACCCTGTAAGCGTAATGTCTTCTGGAAACGACGATTCACAGAACCCATATGATGCCCCCAACAAACCCTAGTATTATTGGGAGTAAGTCATCATCGTCCGCCAAATCATCTTCATCTTTTGAAGTCGTAGGGGGAATAGACCTGGAGTCTCCCGCCGTATGCCCGTCGACTCCGTCTACGAGTTGGAGGGGGGCTTGCCCATCCGCACCAGCGAAAGAGATGGCGGTGAAAGGGTGACCTGACGCTGGAGTACCTGAAATGAGGGGATCACTTGATAAGAGGGATGCTCCGGCCGCGAAGGCGCTCGACGAGGAGCTCAAGCGGTCAGCCACCGAAGTATCTATGGCTCAGTTGAGGATCACCGATGCGGATTTGGAGGACATACGGTTGTCCTATGACATTCCTGCACCCGTGAAACTCAGAGCTCCGGGTCCAGAGGAACCCACCGACGATCTCTCTGAAGGGTACGTTGCGATTTACGAACCCGTGATGCAACAAGGCCTTCGCCTACCTATGCACCCTTTCTTCCGTAAGGTGTTGGAAGACTGGCACCTAGCCTCTTATTAGATAACACTGAATGGTTGGGGGCAGATGGTTGTCTCGTACATATTGTGGGGTGTTGTTGAGGTGGGAGAGAACCTTACCCTGAAGGAGTTCGAGACTATATACCGACCTTGTCGATCCTCGGGCTGGTACAACATCTCTCCTCGGTCGGGCCAGAAGTAGAGGATGGCTACCGATAGCCCCAACAAAGTACACAATTGGAAAGAGAGGTTTATCTTCGTCGACGGGGACTGAGAATATATGACGGAGGACCCTCGCCCTAACGTGTCCATCTCCCGTCGATTCGGAGAACTCAGTATATGTTGCTGCAGTTGTGTAGGTTCTGACAATTGTTCCTGACTTAATGTCTTGCTTGCTCTTGCAGACTGTAGTAAGCCGTCCATCCCGAAGAGGGACCAAGGAGAGCTGATGGTGAAGTAGAACAAGGTACGGGGCCTCAGTAGTGATTACAGGAGTCTCAGCAACCTGTTGAAGGATGACAGCTTATTTGCTGGCTGCAGACTGATGTGTAAGTCCTCAAATTTTGGCACCTCGGCGTTGACGTAAATAATTGCCCAAACGTGTTGTAAATTGTTGTTTCTGCTAAAAACTTTCAGGTTCAAGCCGTCAGCTGAGAGGGTTCTTCTTCCCCGGCACCGGCGAAGGAGGCGTCTGGTCCATCGCAAGAGATCTAGGATGCTGTACAATTAGAATCCACTTACCCACTGGCTTTCGATCTCCCTCCTAGCCAGGACGCTCCTCCTCCGCCCCATCATTCGTCATCTAGTTCTTCACCCAGCCCCGTTCCACCCAAGGATAAGGGGAAGGAAATAGTCAAGGATACGGGTGATGCGGTCTTGCGAATGAGGAAGGCTCCCGCACAAGCGGGAGGGTTTATGAAGGATGCCCGCAAATTGAGTCGGACTAAGAGTGCAAAGAAATCCAGCACCTCGTCCGAGTAGGGAAGCCCCGTCCGTATTTCTCAACGCCAGGGAGAACTAGAAACCTCTGTCATGGAAATGCTCCCTGCCCACCCTGCAATGATTGCGACGAGTGTGCACAAATACTGGACCCAGAAATAGGAGAAGGCCACCGAGGGAGCTACTGTTTGGGTGTGACGGAAGATGGCAAAGATAAAACTGATACGCGGCCTAGTCATGACCAAGGAATTGTTCAGTACCTTGGAAAGTTTTGACGGTCAATGCAGTGAGGAAGGGGCCAAGTCCGCCAAGTTGTCCAAAGAGCTGAAGGCCATGAGTCTTGAAAAGGCACAGTTGGAGTCTGAGAAAAGGGGGCTTCAATTCAAGTTGGACTCTGCGGTGGCGAGGGAGGCGGATGTGAAGGCCAAGTATGAGATTGAGTTGAAGGCTGCTAAAGAGTGTTTGAAAGAGGCCCGGGAATAGAAGCGGGCTACCGAAGCTTCTCAGAAGCACACCGAGGAGGTTCAGAAGCATGCCGATGAGTCTCAGAAACTAGCCAAAGATTGGACCCTTACCGCTGAGATAGTGCTAGCCGCTGCGAATAACAGGTTAGAGATTATCATCGCAGAAGAGGGGAAGTTGCTGACGGATGCGAGACTGGAGTTGGAGAGAGTCCAGGCTGAATGTGCCAGTACCGAGGCCAGGGTGGTGGAGGCCTATCAGGATGCGTTCATGGATACGCCCGAGTATCAGGACCTCGCCTACCGCCTGATGACCATCGGAGGTGAACAGTTGGTAGAGCGTATCGCGGAGATCCATCCAGAGTGGGACTTCTCTTTCCTTCGGCAGGCTCCCTCCGAGGCTCAGGTTCCTGACACCAAACCTGGTGAAGTCAATAAACAAATACCCCCTCCAACTGTGGGGGAAGGCCCGCAATGTGCCAACCCTTAAAGAGGCGGCGGGGCATCCAAACTGTTGAATCTTGTTATCTGCTTTTGCATAAGTCCTCGAATAAATTGCTCGACGTACTTTACTTAATTTATTCATGTCCCGTCATTTTAATGTTATGGATGATTGCGCATAGGGAAAACGCTTCAAATCTGAGAATCATATCCTTAGGCATTAATGGCGCAGACTTTTGGTGGAATATGAAGAGTTGGCGTCTTTAATGTCTTGGGGAGGTAGAACGGCTATGCGGCGTTCCAAATTCCCCTAAGATATCCATATTCATTGCTTTGCGTGAAGTCCAGCGTAGCCTCTATATATAAGTTAAGGATACATTGGACGTCTTCCATTGTGCTCCTCATGTGTACGCAAATCCGTTAAACTGTGTTAGACCCTTGCGTTCCCAAAACTTCTCGAGTCGTTTGATCGGGCCATCTGTTTCGGATGTACTTATGGAATCACAGATAGAGAAACAGCATTCAGAGTACCAACCAACTGAAGAATCAACATTTAGATGACCAAAAACCCAACCAATCAACGTTCAGGAGACCAAACGTACGGGGTGGGGTTTCAGGCTTTGCAGCCTTAGCTCGACCATGCCCTGAACGGCGCGTGCCCGACACGGTTGATGGGGCTAGGAGGGGCCCACTGTGAAAAAGTGTCAACGGTATTTTTTGAGCAGTGTAGCCTAATTAGTCACCAAATCAACTCACGTTGGTTTTGGGAGACTTCCTATCATGGTGGCGTCAGATTCCCTATTCTGGATGATGCTGGGGATGATGAAGACCAGGGGATAGGTTTAGGAAATCTAATAATCCCATGTGTGCCGACCCATGGAGGCGGCGAGGTAGTAGGATATTTGTCAAGCGTATTTGTTTCTGTACTGTATTCAGGGTTAAATAAAATAAAATCGTGCCAAGATTACATTCTTATTTGCATGTGTGTTGATTATTTGTTTGTGATACCTCGGTTCCGTACTTCGTTGGCAATCTGTGACGCTTGTGAAGCAATCGGTTCTATTCCGGGGCCATCAAACACGCCACAAGAGACTCCAAGGGGTTCGCGATGGATAATTAATACCCTCTTGTTATGCTGGAGTTCCGACGAGGTTAAGGCGAACGTAATCTCGACCGCTTCATCGCGGGTGGGCGTCGGCAGTAACAATATCGTGCCTTGGCGTTCGTACAATTCATGGGCTGCGTATCCCCACACACCTGTTATATCTTCCTAGGGTTTATCAAATGTGCACTCAGTCTTCTTCCACGTGTTGGTCCATCTGACTGATGGTATCCTGCTGGGCCTATATATGTTGGTAGGACTCCACTTTATCATCATCTTCCTTGCTCTCCTACTGTCATCATCTCCACTTTATCATCATCTTCCTTGCTCTCCTACTGTCATACCTAGATTCTGATTATTGTCGGTCATATCGGGCTTTCATTTTTCCTAAGTTCCATAGTTTAAGATAAGGCGTGGGGGGGCTGTGGAGGACGTCTCCCTTCCACACTTGGCGCCATCTGCGGTGTCTAGTTCCAAGTCCACAGTGTTACAGGTGCCGAAAATGGCAACGGATAACCTCCATATTTTCTCTGCGCCGGAGGCGGCAACTGACGTTTCGTCCACATCAATTCTTACTAGACCTGTGCCTCTGCTTGGGAAAGCCAGACAATCGGTGAAAAGGAAGGCAGGAGCCAAGAGCGGAGAGGAGGCGTCCCGGGCGTCAACATCCTCTCCTCTTGGTAAGTGCGAATACATCAACATTGGGTTCCGTCAGGACAAACTGGATCCAACAGTCTTAGGAAAATTATCTCCAGCGGTTGCCATTGCGGCAACATCAGTCCATAAATATTGGACTTCTGTCTTTGGGAAGGCGGCAGACACTGCGGAAGTGACGGAGTTGGTGAAGTTGGCCGAAATGTATACCTCCCGTAGTCACGTTCTAAACTGTGAGCTGTACAAAATGTTGGAGATGAAGGTTGACAAAATGCATTCCGCCATTGGAGAGGACGAAGATGTCGAAGCGATGCGGGCCGAAAACAAACATCTTCGAGCACGACTCGCATTTTCTAAAAACGCGAGGACTCGTGCCACGTATGACGTTACGAAGGCCTAGACAATCCAGAAGGCGTGTGTCGATGCCCAAAAGAAGGCTGAGTCACAGCTAAAATCTTGCTAAAATATGATTCATGCCAAAGATAAAGAACTGACCGAGGCGCTAAGTGAGTTGGCGAATGCTAAGGGCTTATTGGCCAAACTTGGGGCCCTTGGTTATAACGAGCTGTAAGAATCTTGCACGTGCTTAGTGGCGATGCCTCTTGGTTATGCAATTGTAAAGTTTTTTATGGTGTAATTATCCCGTGAATTACTTGTGGAAACTTTGTGATTGTTACGAATCGTATTTACTTGCATGTTTACGCGTTAATGTTTATCCAGCGAGTTTATAGAGATGGCCACGAACCACACTTTCTCGCTGTCGAATTGTACTTACTAGCAAGTTTACGTGTTGAATGTTTATCCAGTGAGTTGAAAGAGTTGGCCACGAACCACACTCTCTCGCTGCCGAATTGCTTGCACTTGTTTAAATACAAGTTGAATGTTTATCCAGTGAGTTGAAAGAGTTGGTGGCGAACCACACTCCCTCGCTGTCGAATTGCTTGTACTTGTTTAAATACGTGTTGAATGTTTATCCAGCGAGTTGGAAGAGTTGGTTGCGAACCACACTCCTTCACTACCGAATTGCTTTCACTTGTATAAATACGTGTTGGATGTTTATCCAGTGAGTTGAAAGAGTTAGCTATGAACCACACTCCCTCCCCGTCGAATTGTTTGCACTTGTTTAAATACGCGTTGAATGTTTATCCAGCGAGTTGAAAGAGTTGGCCGTGAACCACACTCCTTCGCTGCCTAATTGCTTGCACTTGTTTAAATACGTGTTGAATGTTTATCCAGCGAGTTGAAAGAATTGTCCGCGAACCACACTCACTCGTTGTCGAATTGTTTGTACTTGTTTAAATACACGTTGAATGTTTATCCAGCGAGTTGAAAGAGTTGGCTGCGAACCACACTCCCTCGCTGCCGAATTGCTTGCACTTGTTTAAATACACGTTGAATGTTTATCCAGCGAGTTGAAAGAGTTGGCCGTGAACCACACTCCCTCGTTGCTGAATTGCTTGCACTTGTTTAAATACACGTTGAATGTTTATCCAGCGAGTTGAAAGAGTTGGCCGCGAACTACACTCCCTCGCTGTCGAATTGCTTGCACTTGCTCTTGTTGCATAAGGAACACTTTAGATTCATAAACGACAAATTTTATTAGAAGACGCCAGACAAAAATGTAGGAAGATCAAAACAGTGCAAAAATGAAACTACTGATGATACGGCCTCAAGTGGGCGATGTTCCAAGGGTGCCTCGTCTCCCTGCCGTCGGAATCTTCCAATCTGTAAGTTCCGGGGCGGATTTCTTCAATGACTTTATAAGGTCCTTCCCAAGTGGGCCCTAGAGTTCCGACCCCTACCTCTCTATTAGCTTGAAATACCTTCTTCAGGACAAAGTCGTTGATGTGGAAGCTCCTGCCTTTGACCTTGGAGTTGTAGCATCGGACCATTTTCTACTGGTAAATCGCGAGGCGGAGTTGTGATTCTGCTTGTCTCTTTTCCTGCAGGTCGAGGCTTGCCCTTCGTAAATCCTGGTTAGTCACCTCGTTGAAGTGCAAGTGCCTGGGTGAGGGTATTCCTACCTCGATGAGAATCATTGCCTCCGCTCTGTATGCCATAGAGAACGGGGTTTCACCTGTGGCCGTGCGAGAGGTAGTCCGATAGGACCACAGGGTCTCGAGTAGTTCATCAGCCCATCCTCTTTTTGTGGACTCTAGTTTCTGCTTAAGGGTATGCTTAATGATCTTATTCACGACTTCCACCTGGCCGTTGGATTGGGAGTAGTAAGGGGTGGAAAAGTCCCTTCAGATACCAAGGTTCTCACAATTCGCGTTAAACTTTATCCCTGCGAATTGCGTGCCGTTGTAAAAAACGAGAGAGTGGAGAATGCCGAAGCGGCAGACAATGTTTTTTCATACAAATTTCCATGCGTTTTCCTCCGTGATCTTGGCCAAAGGTTCGGCTTCACACCACTTGGTGAAGTAATCCACTGCTACAATCGCGAACTTGACCCCACCTCTCCATGTCGGGAGGGGACCGATGAAGTCGATTCCCTACTTGGCGAAGGGCCAAGGACTAGTGATCGGGGTAAAGTTCTGAGCCGGGAGCTTTGGTATAGTTGTGAACTTCTGACATCTGTCGAACTTCTTTACGTAATTGTGGGAGTCTTTCTTCATGGTCGGCCAATAGTATCCTTGTTTCAGGGCTTTCTGAACTAGGGCCATTCCTCCCGAATGGTTGCCGCATATCCCTTCATGTATCTCTTTCATCACGTATACTGTTTCCTCCTGTGTTAAACAGCGTAAGAGGGGGTGGCTGAATCTCCTCTTATATAGGATCTTGTCTTGCGGCACGAAATTTGCGACCCTTCTGTGGAGTTTCTGTGCTTCTTGTTTGTCATCAGGCAGTATCTAGTCGATTAGATATTCGGTGATATCCTTCATCCATTTTGGAGAATCAGATGTAGTCATGACAGCAGGTGCGTGAGATTCGTCGACAGAAGGCCGGTTGAGCCTCTCGACCGGGATGGCCTTCATTAAGTCAGAGTCTCTACTGCTCGCCAGTTTTGAGATGGCGTCCGCATAGCCATTTTCTATTCGTAGGATCTGTAGAAGTTCGTATGCCTCAAAGTGGGACAACAGGTCCTTGGCCTTTGTCAGGTACGCCACCATGGATTGTTCGCGTGCCGCGAAGGTTTCATTAACCTGGCTGACAACCAGCTGTAAATCGCAATGAATCTGGAGCCTTCTCTCATTCCAACCTCAAGCCTACTAGAAGGGCCTCGTATTCCACTGCATTGTTGGAGGCTTTGAACTCCAGGTGAAGCGCGCAGTTGAGATTATGGTCGTCAAGACTGACCAACAAGATCTCGGCTCCAGCTCTGGCCTCACTCAAGGATCCATCAACATATAACTTCCATATTGGTACCTCCAGGGGTCGGGCCTTGAGCGAACCCTTGGGAATATGGGCGAATTCAGCCACAAAGTCTGCTAAGGCATGTCCTTTTATCGAAGGTCGTGGCTTGTAACTGATATCGAACTGGCTGAGTTCTACTGACCATTTTATCAACCGTCCTGATGTGTCCGGCTTTTGGAGTATCTTCCGTAGAGGGAGGTTTGTCAAAACATCTATGCTATGGGACTTGAAGTACGATCGAAGCTTTCGGGAGGTGGTGATCAATGATAGGGCAAGCTTTTCCATGTATGGGTATCTTGTTTCTGCATCCTGGAGGGCTTTACTCACGTAGTAGACAGGAAATTGCGCTGGGCCCTCTTCTTGGATTAAAATCGAGCTAACTGCCTTCTCGGATACGGCGAGGTAAACGAGCAACATCTCTCCATTCTTTGGTTTGGATAGCAGCGGGGATTTTTCGAGGAGGACCTTGAGGTCCTGGAAGGCTTTCTCACATTCCTCGGTCCACTCGAACCTTTTCTCCCCTTTGATGGTCTGAAAGAAGGGTGGGCAGCGGTCGGTTGCCTTGTATATAAATCGATTCAAAGCCTCTAACCTTCCCGTCAGGCTCTGAACTTCCTTGGGGGAGGATGGTGACCGCATTTCAATGAGCGCCCTAATCTTTTCAGGATTAGCCTCTATCCTGCGCTGATTGACCATGTAGTTGAGGAACTTTCCGGACGCAACTCCGAATGCGCACTTCAAGGGGTTAAGCTTCATGTGATATTTACGAAGGACTTCGAACATCCCTCTTAAGTGCTCTATGTGGTCCTCGGCGTTTATGCTTTTCACCAGCATATCGTCGACATATACTTCCATCGTATTCCCAATCTGTTTTGCGAACATGTGGTTTACCAACCGTTGGTATGTGGCTCCTGAGTTCTTCAGGCCGAAAGGCATCATCCTATAGCAATATAGCCCTTGGTCCGTGATAAACGAGGTGTGATCCTCGTCTCCCGCAAACATCAGGATTTAGTTGTAGCCCGAGTATGCGTCCATAAAGCTAAGTAACTTGTGACCGACATTCTTATCGACCAGCTGGTCGATGCGCGGAAACAGAAAGCTGTCTTTAGGGCATGCTTGGTTCAGATCTGAGAAGTCTATGCATACCCTCCACTTCTTGGTACTCTTTCTTACCAACACTGGGTTAGATACCCATTTGGGGTAAATCGCTTCTCTGATGAACCCGCTGGTTAGTAGCTTGTCAACTTTCTCCTTCAATGCATTGTACCTCTCGGAACTCAAATGCCTCCTTTTTTGAATCCTGGGGTGTACTTTCGGATCTACTTTCAAGGCGTGGCACACAACTAACGGGTCGATCCCGACCATATCGCTGTGTTTCCATGCGAAGACGTCAGCGTTCTCTCAGAGAAACTGCTTCAGCTCCTCCTATATTCTTTTTTTGAGCTTTTCTCCCATCTGTAATACTCGGGTTGGTTCCGAGGGGTTCACCAAAAATACTTCCAACTCCTCGGCCGGGGAGGCAAAAGAATCTGAGGTTATGATTCAAGGATCCAGACCCTTGTCCAGTATTAATTCTTCATCCATCTCCTCACAGTCAACGTCCATCGGTTCCGAGTGTATGGCCATTACCGTTGGGGTGATATTCTCACGTTTAGCAGCCTTCTGCAACGCGTTTATGTAACATGCCCTCACCTTCATCTGATTACTACAGATTCTGGCCACCCCTCCAGGCATCGAGAATTTCATTACCATATGGTGTATGGACATGACCGCCTGTAAATCTTTCAACGCGGGCCTTCCAAGGATCCCATGGTAGGCGGAGCGTGTGTCCACTATTAAAAACTCCATAAACTTCTGGAGGTGGCATGGAGGTTCTCCAAAGTCTACCGCCAGCGTAATCTTTCCTCGTGGGACGAGGCTATCCCTCGTGAAACCAAATAGCAGATTCGAGATGGCCATCAATTCATGATCCACATCTATTTGGTCGAAGGTACTGTCGAACAGGATGTTCACGGTGCTTCCATCGTTGACCAGCATCCGTCCTAGGCCGTTTCTGGCAACGACGGCGCAGACTACCAGGGCATCACAATGCGGGTAGTGTATGCCAGCCTCGTCTTCCTTAGTAAACGAGATCCGTGGTGCTTTTGGTTGATGCCCGTGGACCTGCCAACTCTCCAGAGGTTCTTCTCTTGCCGCATTCGCGTAGTTGCATCGCGAGTTCATTGTGTGCCCTCCGACATAGGGCCCTCCTATAATGGTATTTATTTCTCAGACAGGAGAGACTCCTGGGGGCCCTTCCACCTTCGGCTGGTCCCTGTCTCCATCATTCTCACTTCCATCACGGCGAGGTCCATCGTTCTAGTGCCGAGGAGGAGGTCTTCGCCCTTGTGCAGATGGCCCTCGACGTCCTCGCACAAGTTGATTCCCTTCTCCTTGCCCATGGTTCTTACGATTGATTAACTCCCTTACATCTGGACAGTCCTCCGTGTTATGCACCCTGGTCCTGTGTATACGGCAAAACTTGGGTGGGGTTACAGCTGGTAAGGGGGCCATTATTGGTGCTCTGGGACAGGGTGCAGGGGCTACCTCCGTCTGATTGAACCTCCTGTAATGGTTGCTTGCCGGTCTCGGAGAACGCCTCCTCTGAAAGCGGGAGAATTGAGGCTCCGGAGAGCGTCGACCCTCTCTCCTATAGGGGTCTCCTCTCTCCCTTTCGGCCATCTTTCTGTTCTCGATCGTCTCTTCTGATCGGATTTTGCGCTGGATCAAGTCCACCAGCTGGCTGTAGATTTTTAGTTGACTGTTCTGTACATCCCTCCAGAAGATAGTTCGCATGTGCAGTCCAGTTACCAGGGCATCTAAGGCATTTTTGTCGGTCACCGTCTCGATCTTGTTGATAACGTTGCTGAACCTCTTGAAGTAGCTCTTAACGGTCTCTCCTTCCTTCTGCCGAATGTCGTTGAGTTGGGCAATGTCAGCAATCATCGTCCGAATACCAATGAAGGCGTTGACAAACTCTCTTTTAAGTTGAGGCCAGCTTCGGATACTCCCTGGCTTCAGCTTATTGTACCATCTCTTCGCATCGGTCGTGAGTGTGGTATAAAAATTCTGACACTTCACTGCGGAGGACTGGCCCTGGAGTTTCGTCTTATAGGTGTTTATGTGATCCGTGGGGTCGCCTCTTCTGTTATATTTATCTATGAGAGGCATTCGGAAGTTTGTGGGCACCTCCATTGCCTGCATGTAGTTGGTAAACGGGAGATTCTCGTCATTATCATCCTCGTAACACTCTAGCCTCTCCTTTTCCTCCTCAGACTTTGCGTGACTCTTCGGGTCTTTCCTCTTTTCCGTACGGGCCTCATTGTGTTCACTGCGCCTGCTGTGTACGGGTAGGAGGGGTGCTATGGAAGACCCTATTCCCAACCTGTCAAACACGCTGGCATCAGGAATAGGACGGTTCTCCCGTACAGGGAAAGGTCTCCCTCTCTGGCCATCTTGTGAGGGCTTCGAGGTGGGGTTACGGGGGTTCCGGTCATTAGAGATGGGTAGTCCCTCTTGGGAATGGCGGCTGTCCAGTAAACTGGATTGTGAAGGGCTCCTCCGGGCACGACTGCGCTTGGGTCCATGTTGGAGGGATTGATTCTCCAACAGTTCAAGCGCGGCCTTCATCCAGACGTTATCCATCTTCAGATTCTGGTTCTCCTGTTCCACCGTTCGTCTCTGTCGTTGTCTTCTTCTTTTGCGATGGGTCACGTTCTGTAGGTCCTGAACGCTTTCCTGTCGCAAGTTAGTGTGGTGGGACTCAACTTCTTTTTCTGTGGAATGTTTGGATGCCATGCTCCTCCGGGTAGAAAACACATTTTTACCACAAGTTGTTTGGTTGTGTAACGTATTTCGGTTCCTACAGACTGCGCCAATCTATTGACATCGGAACCCGCAGCGTCTATGTGTCAACAGATCTCCAGTCACTCCTCTACTAACATGTATGTTACCTGCACACTCGGACGATCGTTAGGCACTAAGATCTCTGAAGAAAAAAGGTCCGACGATCGTTAGCACTCCAACGATCTAGTCAACTGCCGGTATATAGTAATAATACACGGGAGGAGGTGAAATAATTGGGTATGGGAGAGACAAACAGGCAGAGATTTCAGCAGAGTTTAGGGTGAGATTCTTAAGCGTAAAAGAGTGCGTACCTTGAAACAACCGGAAACGTCGTATTTATAACGCAAGAGTCCTGATTGATTTAGGTAACAAATCAATCAAGTACCCAATCGGATTCTCCTTCCTTATGGGATAGGAATCACTCCTTGTCAAGGAAATCTCCAAGATTACCTTCCTTATCTGAGCTTATCACGTTGCATGATTTTAGGAGATTATGATTCGGTTTTCTTGTGAGGATCAGTGCGCCAAATCAACGCAATCTTTCCTTAGTTACTTCTCTAGTCATTCCGGCATATCATGTTGCCTGCTAGTTATAATTGATACGAAGCCTGGCGAGGCCTATGGGTCGGCCGTGAGTGTCAAGGCCCTCCCTGGGCCCTACAGAATTCTGGCTGCAGAAGGCCAAGGCGTCCGATGGGCCTCCCGGGCGCTTTATCAAAACTTCCGAGGCCCAAACAGGACCTAGCTGAGGTTCTCGATGGGCCTCGGATGGGGCCCTGACAAAGGCCTAGATGGGGCCCTTGTTGAGGTGGAGGCCCATATCAGAATCATGTGGTAACAGATGTCAATTTAGATAAGTTTTGGTTTTGAAAATAGTTTGCTAAATTTAAATAGTGACCAAACAATTATTCATAAACAATACACTCAATCATATGGTAGTGTTCTCTTGCCCCTTGGGGGCACGTCAGCATGTGAGATTTCAAGTAAATTGATTGCTCTAAAATGGATAGCCCACCTGCTAACACGTCAGTATGTAGTGATGGCAACGGGGCAGATTCGAATCGGATCGGACAGATCTGTATCCACCCTGCAATAATGGCAAGATATCCAAATTCGTAATTGATCCGTCATTGACCGAAGCGAGTCGGATATGGGGGCAAATCAGAACAATGATCCGCATACTATTCTTTTTTTCCTTTCAAAAAATTTAAAATATATTCTAAACAAGCTTTACTACTATACTGTTTTCCTTTTCTTTGTAATGATTCGGAGAAAGAAAATTATTCATGGTGAACCATAAAAGCCGAAATAACACCATGTATTTCTTTTCAGTTTCTTTTCAATAAATTTCCCTTAAACATTTTCAACCTAGGAACACAAGCCCATAACACAATCAATTAGTTTTATATAATGAAAAAGGTCAAGTCGGAATATTAGTTCTATTAGCAACAATTGAAAGAGCACAAAACATGAAGCTACTTTATTTGTAACATTTTCTAACTCTATTACAACTAGAAATTCAAAAATCTACATCCCATTTGCATAATTCTACAGACAAATTGGGTTTCTAAAATGATGTTGAATGGTATCTGCAATGAGTGATGACATAATTTCAGTACTTGTAAGATAAGCAATACAACATTCATTAAAACTGAAAAATCAAAAAACTAACAGTAAAGATAGCAACGAAGAAAAGTGAGCGTGGGGCGGCGGCGAAGCAGCGGTAGCCGGCGAAAAACTGGAAATGTTCAATATGATTTCTAAGTGAAAATAGGAAGAGAATGCCTAGGTTTAGGTATAAGAAATTGGGAATTAAGAAATTTGAAATTGCAATTTCAGCCCCTGCCCCAAATATTTGATCTTGTTGTAATTTAATCTTTTTTTTTAAATACGGGGCAGGGCGGATCGGGGCAACCACGATCCGATCCGCCTTGAGATCAGCTGCGGATCACAGATATCTATCCCGATCCGCCATGCCAACCCGCAGATCAGGTATTTTTCGCTCAACTCGGATCGAGTATCCATCGGGTTCGGGACAGATCGAATATTTTTGCCATTCCTATATGCATATATCCTGTCCCCAGGGATAGGATTACACTACTTCTCAATCATAAATTCTCAAATCTAATTGATTCATTTTAAAATTCGTATTAATCGGGTAACAAAAAAGAATTAGAATGTCTTATAAAACATTTACTTAAATTCTTAATTTACATTGCAGATATAGTTAATTTGATGTTAATTAATTATTTACATTTTTTTTATTTAAATCTTAATACCTATGAAAATTTACAATAGTTTATTTTTATAAATTTTAACTATTACATATTAAATTTAAATAACTAAATATTTAATTTATGAAATTAACGTATAAATTGGAATGTGAGATTATGGATGAAATTGAATACTTATTTTGAGATTATGCACACAATTGGTGAGTATGACTAGAGAATCACCTAATTTTAACTTCTTTTGCACAAATACTCCCTATTTTTTGTACTTACTGTGGGTTGAAGACTTATTTTTTGGGTTAATTATACCATATACCATTGAACTTTACATTCAATTTCATTTATACTATCGAACTTTAATTCGTTTCATTTATACCACCAAACTTTATACTGTATTTCATTTATATCACCGAACTTTATACCATGTTTCATTTATACTACCGAACTTTAATTCGTTTCATTTATAACACTGAACTTTAAAGTTATTTTTATTTACTCATATTTTGTTTTTCTTTCTAGCCCATTCACTTTTACTTTTATCTATTTCTGCCCCATTTTCATACAGTTTTTATTATAAATTAAATTAATATAATTATTTTGTTGTTGAGTCAAGACATTTAGTGAATTAGCAAGTAACATAATAACATTGAGATAAATAAAATGACTTCCTTTTGATTTGGTTTAAATTTAATCAATAAAATAATAAATTTTTAAGTTGAGGATCTTAAATTTTTACCCGTCTCAACTTAAAAATTAAAAATTATGACATGAAATGTTATCTTCAACTTAATTTTTACCCGTTAAAACGAATTAGTTGAATTTTATGTCATAAATAATGAATTATTAGCAAAGCAAACAAAAGTTAAAGTGAAGGGGCTAAAAAGAAAAATAAAATATGAATAACTGAAAATAACTTTAAAGTTCGGTGGTATAAATGAAACGAATTAAAGTTCAGTGGTATGAATGAAACGTGGTATAAAGTTTGGTGGTATAAATCAAACGAATTAAAGTTTGGTGGTATAAATGAAATTGAGTGTAAAGTTCAGTAGTATATAATATAATTAACCCCTTATCTTTTTCATTTTTAGCAGTGTAGCTCCTATTTCAAATTTTATTGGTGACAATAGTCATTTTCGTCCAATTCTGTCAAATTAACCGCTAGTTCTGATTTTTTTTGCACAAATGGTCCCCGCGTGCATTTTACACTCTTCATTTCATAAGGGTATTTTTGGTATTATACTGTTCATAAATAAAAATTGGAAGGAAAAAAAGAAATAAAAAAAATACTCTTCTTCTTCACCGACCCCCACCCCATTTCTTTGGGGTTCCAACCTTTGGAAGATGTAAGGAAATGTCTCCCAGATCTCGTCTAGGTCCTTCTCCGACGTGCCAAATTTTTCGGCGCCCAAATTTCTGTGCAAAACAATTTATCCAAACTCTAATATGATACCAACTGCACAAATGGATACATCCCTGCAGCCCAGAATAATGCACCGCCACTAGGGTTTGATCAGGTAAATTTCAATACCAGTTTACTCCATGGGCTGCCTTCTTTTCCCATATCATCACTGGATTCATTTGCGTATGATTAGCCGCCGGCATGGATGCCATCGGAATACCAGCAACCTCAATTGAATGATCATCAGCAACAATTTATAAAACAGGAAGAAACTTATATGTTCATTACTGGCGGCGCTGCTCCTTCACAGTTTTCCAACTAGTTGCCATTAATGGGGGCTTATGAAGATACATCAGTAATTAATGGGCTGCCGAAAGTTAGTGAAATTACCAACGAGAATCACTATGAAAAAGGCGCCACACATGAAAAGCTCCGTACTAAAGCTTTTGGACTGCTGCTCTCTGTTAATGATGAAGTACTTATACCATGCCTTGCATTCGGTGTGATATCATCGAATCCAGCATAATCATATGTATTTCTCTCTTCTACATGTTTTTCACCAGCACTATTAACAGCTCCGCTTGGTTCAATTTGTGGTCCAATTTTGTTCATCATTTTCTTGGGAACGTTTGGATCTGAGACTTGCATCTTCAACACCAACAGGCTTCTGCTCATTGAGAAAATATATTGTTCTTTGAATTTTCACCAATTTCCTACTAAGCATTTTGCAAGCCGTGATTCTTAAGAAATAGAGCATGGTTAATCAGAAATCCCATCCTCTTTCTCTTGCACGTGATGCGAAGAGAAAAGAAGTGGGATGGCGTGGGGAAGAAGTGTATTTTTTTTAATTTTTTTTTCCTTCTAATTTTTATTTATAAATAGTAAAATGTCAAAAATTACTTTATGAAATGAAGAGGGATTATTTTAAAATGTGAGATTAAAGGATATAGAAGATATAACACAACACACTAATGTTGTTAAATAATTTTCTTTTACAAAGTTTGCAATATTATGTAATTCCGACTGTGATAATTATATGTATATTTGTAGTTGAAGCTTATAAAAACTTTTATAATATATTATGAACTCGACATGATGTTATCAATTCTTGTGATATAGATTTTATCTTGTTGCATTTGGTGTTATTCTGTTAAATTTTTTGTCAATAATTATGTTAAACCCATACTTGTCATTTAGCTAAATGTTCTGGTATCTTTATGTTGCACTCGTTGTTATAGATTATGCTAATATTTACTTTAGCTTTATGTTACATTTGATGTTACATTCAGTGAAGTACATTCGTTGTGTTAAATTTTGTGCCAATACTTATGTTAAATCTATGTTATTGTATTAAATTTTATACCAGTAATTATGTGTTATCCTTCTTCTTATATTTGATGTTTACACATTCAGCCAAATTTATGGTCACTATATATTGCATCATTTGATGTTACAAAATTCTACAAACTATTATGATACATTCTAATATAGTTCGTTACATTTGCTAATTACTTCACTTGTAAAATTTGTTCAAAGTATTTATGTTGCAATGGAGAAATAATATTGAAGATGAAGAAGAAGAAGAAAAAATTAGAATTAGAATTTAGAGTTTTCACGTGTATAAATTAAGAAAAGGCAAAAAAACGAATGGAATATAGGTCAGATACAAGAAATTTCAGGAGAAGGAGATTGATGAGTTGAAACAATCCTACAATTTGGAGATTCTTGACCCTACGATTTGGAGATTCTTTTTCAAAATTAAATTAAGACTTTAAGCTTTCTTCGTTATCGTATGTGAAATATATTTTTTATTTTAATAAATTTAAATATTAAAATAAGATAGTATATTTAGAAAAATTAAATATAATTTATAAATTTAAAATTATTTTCAAATGTACAAGTAGTGCATAATTTTCACTATTTTAGTATTTGATCAAATAATCCCACATAAAAAAAAATAAGAGATAGTTTCATCATATACCATAAAATATAAAATAATTTAAAAAACACTATTTAATTTTTTTTATTTTTTTCATCATATACCATAAAATATAAAATAATTTAAAAAACACTATTTAATTTTTTTTATTTTAAAAAGTTATATTTGTTACATTTATATTTATTAATTTAAAATATTAAAAATTAATTATGAAATTTTAATATAAAATTAAGTATTCACTAATTTCCACCAATTAAAACCCAAACGTCTGTGTTGAAAAGCCCAATAAAAATTAATTAAAACTATTTCGTGGAGGGACAGGCGGTTTAGGATTTTTTTGGTTGGTAAATTACTAATTACACTAAAAATGGGGAACAATTTACTTTGAAGGAGAGGGAAGAGGAAACGTGTTCATCTCCCCCCACTTGGCACCAACTGATCTTGTGTTGCAGTGAATTCTACAATGGTAAGTCAACTTCTTCATCACCAATCTAGGAAGGTAGTTTGCACTCGATTTGATTGTTGTGAATGATTTAATTTCAACACACGACCTCGATCTAAGATTCCGTCCAGCCTTATCGCCATTCTCATCTTCTACCTCCTTAGAATTTATTTATTTTTAGCAAAATTGTTGTTTCTTGATGGTAATCTTCCTTACGTAACAGCAATTTTCTCGACAATATATCTCGTGAATTTTTGATGTGGTTCTTTATGGGTTTCCCTTACCTTTAGAACCCGCCGCCCCTCAATTATAATCGGTGAAATATCCAGGACCAACATCCAGTGGGGGCAATTGCCCCCACTAGACCCCAGGTAGATCCGCCCTCATGACAGAAGGGCGTTGGAATTCCCTTGATTCAGTAATTGAAGTTGTGGGTTTTGTAAATATGATAGGATTTTTTTTTTTTTTTTTTTAAATTATCCGTAAGGATACAAAATCAAATGAACAGACTCAATTGGAGGTGGTTGTTGTTGGCCGGGTTCAATTATTGGAGTTTTAAATATAGTGATGATCAAATTTCTCTTATGGTATACTTTGACATGTTTCGCGATGCTTCATTTTTCATTCAAGTTGCGGTTATCAGAACTTGTTTCTGATGCTCAGTTTCTCTCTGTCCTTCTTTCCACCTGGACTCTTTCCCTTTCCCTCATCTCTTTCCATTTTCTCCCTTCTATGTAATGTCTTTTCTTCCAGGCACCGGTTTACAGTGGGGTACCCAGGAAAGATAAACCCAGAGGACGGCAACACGGGTTAACCCAACAGAAAAGGCAGGAGATAAAAGAAGCATTTGAACTGTTTGATACTGATGGCTCTGGTATTGACTCAAGTCTCTTATAAAATAAAGTATTGAAATAAGTCTCACATAACTGGATGCAGTAATCTACTGATGTCTGATTCAATTTACCGAGTGCTCTTTTAATCATTCCTATACAGGAACCATTGATGCCAAAGAGTTGAATGTTGCAATGAGGTATGAGGGTTTCGTTAATGCTATTTTGACCTACGGTAATATTGGATCTAACATGGTTCCTTTGCAGGGCTCTCGGTTTTGAAATGACAGAAGAGGTAATGAATAAAGCTCAAGCCTACCCTTGTTAAATATATTTTCTGGTACACTATATGTTATGTGGAGAGTCCTACACTGTGTGTTAATATTTCTACTAGATATCATGTATTGTTTATAATATATATTCCTCTTGTTGCCATCATACTTATTAGAGAAATATTTACATATTTGCGTTCCAAACAGAAGGAATTACAGATGACTGGAGATTTAATCCAACCTTGTTTTCCTAAAATTTCTTTTCAGCAGTCAGCTCTTACTATCCTTATAGATTAGATGGATATTTGAGAAGTTTGGACCTCTTTTGACTTGTTTCCTTCTTCATTCCTCAGAGAATGTCATTTTGGTAACTGTATACAAACTTCTTATTTAAAATGATGTAGAAATATTGCTTGTTTGAAGAGAGACTATGCGATAATAAGATATTGCCCTGTGTGAGTCATGTTGCAAATTTAATGCGTGGTTTCTAATATTAGATAGTTGGTTTATACCATCTCAATTTATTTATCATGGTTTGGGTTAAAAATCAGTGGGGCTTACTATCCAGTCTATCCCTTTTCGAAACATAAGAAGTCTGTGGACATATTGTCAATAGTCTAATCAAGCATTTCTTTGGAATACTACAGAAAAGAGTAATATGCGCTGGGTGCTATTTCAATTCCATAAGAGTATGGAATTCATGTACACATATATGAAGAGGATATTGTAGGCTGATATATATTAATTCAGGCCTGTATCTCTGTTGTTGTATGAAATTTTATACTGAGAAGTAGATGGTATGGTAGAGACAGATTCATGTATTTATTTCTAACCACACTATAAAATTCCTAGAGTACTGCTAATTATAGTCCATTAATCATTTAACACATGTACTTGAAATCCTTTTTCATTCTACTCTTCAATTTTTGGCACTAACTTGTAACAGAAGTTTCATTCAAATGAATTTGAAAATTTAATTGAATCAATCATTGTAATTGACTTGGCACACAATCGCAATCTCTTTGTGAATTATGGGGTAGTTTGGCTAACTCATTCTCTGAATGGATCATGATCATAAGGAATGACAAGTTTGTAGATGATAATGGACAGAGTAAGAAAAGCATTTGCTTCGTGGATTTCTACTAAGTTATTTTCTATATATATATATATAATTTTTTTTTTAAGCCAATATATAAACGATATATACATGGCTCTATCTAACAGCTTAAGTTTTTAGGTAAGTAGTAAGTGATTGGAGTAGTTTACTTGTAGGTATGTGTATTGTCAGGGATTTGGAGTAATTATGGTTCTTATCAAGTTGATAATTGAGATGCTCGTTAGGCACTTCTGTAACTCTTTAGAGCATGTAAATCAAGCTTGCTTCATCAGTTGTTGTGGGAAGTATTGATTGTGAGTCTGTGACCCTGTATAGAGAACTGTTGAGAAAAGTAGACTAGCTATAAAAAGTAAAAACTGTTGAGAAAACAGTTTCTATCCAAGTGGGGGGGGGGGGGGGGGGGGGGGGGGGGGGGGGGGGGGGGGGGGGGGGGGGGGGGGGGGGGGGGGGGAATGTGTGGGAATTATACGGTGCCTTCCTAATAACTTTTCTTCTGTGCAATACTTGACTAAGCAGTGTAAAGAGTAAAGACTTTCTTGGCTGAAGTTTATTACTTCGGTTATTTCTCATAATTATTTAATTGTGCATTTATATTTGTACTCTTTTAATCTCAATATCACCTAATCGGTACTTTCCCAATTCTTTGCTGGTCATCGGTCGAAATTCTTTTAGTTTCCATTGCATTTTATTTTGTAATAAGGGCTGCATGGTTTAAACTTTTGGCTTTATTGTTACAGGAAATTAATAGAATGATAGCTGAAGTAGACAAGGATGGCAGTGGTGCAATTGACTTTGATGAATTTTGTTACATGATGACAGCCAAATTTGGAGAAAGGGACACCAAAGAAGAGTTGATGAAAGCTTTTCACATTATTGACCAAGATAAAAATGTGAGTTACTGCTGCTCTTTACATATTGTTATTGCCTCTTCTGTTGATAACTGGTTCTTCATCATGATTGCAGGGGAAGATTTCTGCTGCAGACATTCAGCGCATAGCAAAGGAGTTGGGTGAGCCTTTCAGCAACAGAGAGATTCAAGACATGATTGACGAAGCAGATCGAGATCGTAAGTTTTCTCTATTTTTCTTTTTCTGAATTTATTAGGCATTTGTGCTTTTGGTTCTGTTTAGATTTACTCGACATATCTAGTGATACCTTTTATTACAAAAGCTAGAATATTCATTCTAATGCAGCACTTCCATCCAGAATCCTGAAACTTGCAGCCTAAGCATCTTTCGAATGTACATGTCTCCACCAATCATTTACATGCCAATAATCACAAATGTTTTTACAATGAAGAGCGAAGGTTAAAATCTAAAAGAGAATACAACTGTTTGGCAAATGAATCTGATTGTAATGTGATTATAATAGACTTAGGAGTTGGCTAGGAGCAGGCCATGGTTGAGGTACAAGCTGAACGTGGACGAAATTGACCATGGTAGGATGTCAGTCTTTTCTGGTCCTAGGATTACTAACTAGCTTCATGTATAATTTTAAAAGACAGATAAAACTTTTCCTTTGTTAATTTAGAGCTCGTTCTAGGTTGGCATGAGAATAGAACAAGTAAACCTGGCTCATTGTAACCCTTGTGGCCAAGATTAGGATTTAGGGGCAAAAGGGAAGGTTATTGTATCACCTTGGGCTAGATGTACCAGACCGGGCTCAAACTGGACCATCTTGTTTGGTCCAGTTCCAAAGAAACAAGAAATAGCATTCTATTTCCCCCAAGTAAGAACTGACTGGTTCAGTTTGGATGCAGTTCAGGCTTGCACTTTTCTGTCTTCTTAAATTTTTAGCGTTTTCAGTAAATGCCAATTTTTTTAATGGTAGATAGATCTTATTTTAATATGCACCCACCTATACCTAATCTTATCACTTTCTTAAGCCTCAAAGTGGAAGGAACCAAACCGGGTCGAATCTGGTTTAGTCGTCTTTCATAGGGAACTAGAAAATACCGAATATTGACTAGTTAGGTTCAATTCTAGCAAGCGCCACCACCGAGTTATCAGTAAATGCCTTCTATGAGGCACCTCTTGTAAGTTGAAAAGCTGATTGTTCAAGAAAACTATTTTTTCCTAATCTTTTATTACTCCCCAAAATGTTCTGAATGATTTGTGTTGTATATATGACAAAGTTCTAATATTGCTGTCAATCTACCGCATCCCCTTCTTTAATCTGAGTTTGGGACCAGATGACTAGGTTCTTGTGGTTGTACCTTTACCCCAAGTAAGAACATAATGTCCCAAAAATTGCAATTGATATTCAAGATGTCAACTGTTTTTCCATATCCACTTGTAGAAGGTGGTTTGATTGTATGACTTAAATTGTTCTTGAAATGTTACAGGCGATGGTGAAGTTAATGCGGAGGAGTTCATGAGTATGATGAGGAGAACTTCGTATGGGTACTAGGGCTCCTGTGTCCATTTCCTAGGCTCAAAGCTTTTAAGAATGTTACATTGTCATCATTTTATGTTATTGTCAAACCTTCTGGTCATTGTATAATATGTTGATTCGTGAACAAAATAGAAGTTGATTTGAATTTTTATGTGGTAATATGTAATTTGTCCTGGGTTTGTTGCTGTTTAAAAATAACATCCAGTTGTGCAGTTCTGTTCGAGTTTGCCATTCTCAAAGGTTTCTGTTAAATATCTGGCTGACAAAGTAGTATGATATGAAATCATCATCTTTCTAGTCTTTATTGTTTATAAATTGCTATTTGGAGCACGCAGGCTTTCAAATCAGTTTATTTGAGGACAGTTTTGTAACTTCTCCTTTAGACTCTGACATTGAGAATGCCCATTTTCTTTCTTTTTTTTTTTTTTATCGAAGAGAATGCCCATTTTCTACTAATGCAACATCTTGTGTGCCTCTTGGGTCGTCCTCTAGTCGCTCTTAAATTCATCCCAACTATTCTTCCTACATTTACTATTACTATATCTCTTTGTCCAGCATTCCTCCTACTAGCATCCTCTCCTTGCCCATAGTGCGTTGAGCCACCTTAGATCATGACAAGGTATTCCTGAGATGAAATCAGTTTCTCGCTCAAGCTCTTCATTTGAGGTCACTATATAAGCCTGCACTACTTGGGATGACGTCTCATCGCTTGTGTTCCACTGTGGCATCACCATATTAGTTGATGAAATCATTTTCTTTAGAAGGGAGAATTTTTAACCATTTGCTATTTCAAGTATCACAATATTATCCTTATTAAATATTAGTAAAGGATATGTATGTGTGTGTTAAAATATATTATTAGAATCAACTTAAGTCAATTTCAAATTATCAAATGTTAAGTATGTATGTGTTAAAATATATTATTAAAATTACCTTAAATTAATAAATTCTTAAATAATGTGTCATACTTAAATAGTAATGTCGTGCTAATTTTATTAAATTTTATAGGATATATAAAAAAAAGAGAGAAGAAATAATTAAAATTTAATTAAATAAATATGCAATATATCATGACAGACAAACAAACAAACAAATAATTTAATATTCACATTAACCAAACTAGCATACTGTTTATTGGTGGAATTTGATTTTAGAAAAAGAAATAGAGATAGATAGGAGGAACAAGATTGAAAAGAAAAGATTTGGAGAAAAATGTTGAAGAGAGAGAAAATTGGGAAGGAGAGAATTGAGGAAATTGAAAAAAAAAAAATTTGAAGAAGGTGAAAACAGAAGTATAGTAGATTTTTGGGCCAATAGAATAAAAACTCTCCACAGTCGTGACAAGAATTTTTAATAACCGTTCTTAAAAAAACCCTACTTTAAAAAGTCTAGATCTAAAAGCTACAGTCGCAAAACCTTCTTGTTAGTAGAACATAAATTAGTGGAATAGATGCAAACAATAAAAATTGATCTACATACAACATATTTTGGTTAATGCCACCATAAAAGCCAAACGTCCACTGGTGGTCCTCTCATGGCCCTGCATATTATGTACACATTTGACCAGAGCTTGAGGAAAACATTTACAAATTACAAAACCCCGGTGGTTGTCGTGCTCGTCCCAACGGAATCCACTCTCACCACCTCATCCTTGCATTGATCACTTGTTCTAATCAATTTTGCCCATGTGTCTGCATCTAAAGCAGTAAAACTTTGTAGGAACGGCATCAGAATCAGGTATAGCAGAACATCTAGTGTGCTGCCATACACCACAGATATCACAAGCCAACATTCTCTCCCCATCGTCGTCCATAGCTCCACAAAAGCAATCCACAGTCCATCTCTCAGTACCCCTTTCCATCCTATACCTACTCAGACCATTTTTCCCAATAAACTTACCCCGAATCCGAACAAATTCAGTCGACCCTAACAAGAGCTTCACTTGGGTGGATTCATCAACACCGCCATATCCCATCAGCTCTTCAGCTGGAACCTTCTGAATATCAAATATACTTCTTGAAAGGCCTTCATTGCCTCAAGCTTGAGGTCAGCAATGGTGGCATCAGGGGAAAGAACGAGCAACTCGGGTGGAGGATTAGGGATGTATTCTTCAGATTGTTCTACAAGGTCCATTTCACAAAACAGTTGTATTGCCTTAGATTCAGAAGCTGAAAAATTGTTCTCTTGATGGAAGTCTTTTATAAATTGCTTGCAATCACTAAGGTTGTCCTCAACTCAGATTTTACTAGATTTCTTAATATTTATAAATTTTTATAAATTTCATGGAATTTAATAAAATTTGACATATTTGATAAGATTTTAATAGATTTCTATATCATAGATTTTAATAGATTCTCATGTATTTCTTTGAATTTGTGGTCTTTTTATTAAAAATTATATTTTTATCTCCTCAATTGTGTCAACTGTAAATTTTGAAAAAATTTCAAAATTTCATAATAACATTTCAAGTCTATTTTTTTTTTTTAAAAAACCAAATTATGTCTTGATGAGAAACTTGCTCTAAAATTAATGTTGGCAAGTAAACTCACTATAAAAGCACAATTTATTTTTTTATTTTTTAAAAATAGACTACTAGCAAAAAAAAGAAAAAAAAAAAAAGACAACTAATTCATAATATATTGATACATATAATTTACATTTTAAATATTAAAAAGAGTATCGAAACGTTTTAACTTTTAAAGAATTTTAAATTATAGAGATTAATAGAGTTCGTATTTGTGATTTTTTTAACCATAACCACTCATTGTGCATAAACAGATTATTATTAATTTTTTTTTAAAAAGCTAAGAAAATAGTATAATGTCTGACTAGATCACTAAAAAAATAACACTGTGATTAAAAAATAAAATTCATAACATTATCGTACGTTAAAAGAAATTCCTAACTTTATCATTTTAAACAAAAAATTTATGAAGTTGGAAATATGGGCATCGTTTTGAGAAAAACGGAATAAAGATGTGAATAATTACAAATTGGTATAAAAGAGTTTCAGTAAAATTTTATGTGAAAAGTGAGAGGTTTGTGAGAGAAAGAAAGAAAAAAAGTCAATTGATACAAAATAGTTTCAGCAAAATCGTATGTGAAAAGTGAGATGTTAAAGAGAGAGAGAAAGAAATCAATTGAAATTTTGAGGTTTGGAACAAGAATGGTTAGAATTTTTAGTAGTTATAATTATAGTTCCAAATCTATTGAAATCTGTCAAAATCCATTAATTAATGAAATCTTTAGAAATTCACTAGTTATTGAGGACACCTAGATTTCTAAAAAATCTATTTAAATCCGAGTTGGGGACACCTAAATTTCAATGAATTCTATTAAAATTTGAGTTGAGAACACCTAAATTTATGTGAATTTTTTAAATTTATTCAAATCTGAGTTGAGGACACCCTCCTAAGTGTAGAAGCTGCACTGACTGCAAGATCTCGTTTTGTTGAAGGCAAATGGCTCACCACTGTCTCAGGACGAACCATGCATAGGGATGGCAATTCAACCCGATGCCCCGATCCCCGCGGGGACCCACCCCAAATGGGGCGGGGAATCCCCAACTAATCGGGGAATTGGGGCGGGGCCGGGGCAAAAGTCCCCGCCCGGGGACGGGGACGGGTCCGGGGCGGGGGCTCTGATACCATTTTTTCGAACATGTTTTAAAACATGAACATGTATGTATATTTAATTCGAAACTTGCGGAAGGATCAAACAATAATGTATGCATAGATAATAGATGCCAAATTGGAACATATGTAACAAAAATAAATTAAGAATTTCAAAATTAAAACCTTCTTACTCTTAGTGTATGTTGAATTGGTTGTTCTCCAAAATTCTGTATATGTTTCTTGCCTCACCAAAATGAAATTGTTCCGACACACTGAATGGTATCAGAGACATGTTTACTTGTTCCCCGCCCCGGACCCGTCCCGATTCAATTATTATTTTTTAATTAACATTGTAATTTTAACATTACATAAATAGAAATATAAAAAAAAAAACTAATAGTTTAAATATATTAATTAAAAGACCACAAATCCATTTCATAGCCTATCAAAATGTAAAACCCAATATTTATTTAATGATATATTGGTCCACCACTCCCTTTTATAAACTTCTCTTTCAACATACTTTTTGAAAGAATCCAATGTGGGATTCATTCTATACATTTACTCTTGGGACTTTACTAGGATATTACATTTTGTCCCACATCGAAAAATTATACTTTATATTAGAAAAGAATTGTCTATAAATAATATAATATTGTTATATATTTTTTAATATATTAATATTAAAGTGTTGTTTTAATAATTTAATAATTAATATATAATATAAAAAAAAATTAAACGGGAAAATAAACGGTGCGAGGCGGGGGCGGAAAAATACCCGGCGGGACCTCCCTGGCCCCGACTTGCCCCTTTGCCATCCCTAACCATGCATTCATACAAGTATCTTAGATCTTGCAGGAGATGTTCATTAGACGGATGTTGTTGGTTATTAGGATTTACTGTTTTACTTTTACTGCAAGTTTAAAATTCTGTTAATAAACTTTATCTATGAGGGTTAGTGGTTTAGGATTTGACAAATTCCTCTTAGTTTGTTACCACGTTTTTAGGTCATTCAAATGTGGGTTGTTATTTTGATTGTATCCTCTTGTAATTGACTTTATAAGTCGGCTGTTTGTAGTCAATTTAATATAACTTTCATTCAGACTTTTGCACTACAGAAATATCAGAGTATTTTCAACATTTGGTATCAGAGCCCCATCATAGGGGCATGGTTTTCTATGAGTAAAATAAACAGTAGTTTTTTGTAAGTGGTGTGCTAAAAGGAATGGTAGCAGTGAGTAGCTTCGTGCAGCCTGCGATCCCAAAATTTGATGGTCACTATAATCATTGGTCAATATTAATGGAGAATTTCCTCTGTTCAAAGGATTACTGGGATCTTGTGGAGAATGGGATACCGGCAGCAGCAGACGAGGATGAGTTGACAGAAGCACAACGTCAGACTATTGAAGAAGCAAAGCTGAAGGACTTGAAGATAAATAATTACCTATTTCAAGCTATAGATTAGAGTATTATGGAGCTATACTCAATAGAGACACAGCAAAGCACATCTGGGACTCGATGAGGTAGAAATATCAGGGCTCCACCAAGGTGAAGCGTGCACAGCTGCAAGCTCTTCGAAGGAATTTTTAAACTCTCCACATAAAGGAATGAAAAACTATAGATGACTATTTTGCTCGTACTCTCACTATAGCCAACAAAATGAAGGCTCATGGTGAGAAAATAGGTGAAACGGTCATTAATGAGAAAATTTTGAGGTCTATGACTTCAAAATTTGACTATGTGGTCTGTTCCATTGAAGAATCCAACAACTTCGATACTTTAACCATTGACGATCTGCAGAGTAGTCCACTTGTCCATGAACAAATGATGAATGGCAATGGAGGAAAAGAGCAGATTCTAAAGGTTGTTCATGAAGACAGAACATAAAGAGAAAGAGGTAGATGAATGATCAGAGGCAGATGAAGAGATAGAGGAAAACAATCTTTTAATAAAGCTATTGTAGAGTGCTTTAAATGCCACAAACTAGGGCACTTTAAATATAAGTGCCCTAGCTGGGAGACATGAGCCAATTATGCAGAGTTAGATGAAGAAGAAGAGCTTATATTAATGTCCTATGTGGATCTAAACAAAGCAAAAAGCAAAAATAGAAGAGGTGTGGTTTCTTGATAGTGGATGCAACAATCACACGAGTGGAAATAAAGAATGGTTCTCTGATTTGGATGAGTGCTTCAAACAAACAGTGAAGCTAGGCAACAACACAAGGACGTCAGTTGTAAGGAAGAGAAATGTCAGACTGCAAGTCAATGGAATCACTAAGGTAATCTCTGAAGTTTACTACATTCCCGAGTTGAAGAATAATCTGTTAAGTGTGGGACAACTTCAAGAAAATGGTCTAGCTATTTTGTTCCAACATGGAAACTGTAGGATCTTTCATCCTTCAAAGGGTCTGATTATACAATCTGAGATGAGTATGAACATGATGTTTGTTGTGCTTGCAGCCATGATGACTAAAGTTCCTATTTGTTTCCAAGTTGTGATAGAAAATGCAACTCACATATGGCACTGCATATTCGGGCATTTGAGCTTCAAAGGGTTGAGAACCCTTCAGTACAAAAAGATGGTCAGTGGCTTGCCTTCATTTAGAATCCCTACAAAACTTTGCATAGATTGTCTGGTTGGGAAATAGCACAGGAAATTCATTCCCAAAAGGAGTCTATGGAGGGCCTTACAGAGGCTGGAGCTTGTACATGTAGACATATGTGGTTCTTTAAAGCCTGCATCAAACCACAATAAGATGTATTTGTTTAGTTTTATCAATGACTTTAGTCGTAAAACTTGGGTTTACTTCTTGCATGAAAAGTCAGAAGCTTTTGCTGTTTTTAGAAGATATAAAGCATGTGTTGAGAAAGAGACAGGTGCATATATTAGATACTTAAAGACTGACAGGGGCAAATAATTCAATTCAAATGATTTTGTTGAGTTTTTTTTTAAAGATAATGGAGTGAGCAAGCAATTAACTGCAGCCTATACCCCTCAGCAAAACGGAGTTGCTGAGAGGAAAAATAGGACAATCATGAATATGGTACGTTCCAGGCTATCAGAGAAGCAAGCTTCTAAAGTTTTCTAGCCTGAAGTAGTATGGTGGAGTGTGCACATTCTCAACAAATCTCCAAATTTAGTAGTACAAGATAAAACTCCAGAAGAAGCATGGAGTGACACGAAACCTAATGTGGAGTATTTTCATGTCTTTGGCTGCATGGCTTATGCACACATACCAGATCAAATGAAGACCAAGTTGGATGATAAAAGCTACAAGTGTGTCCTTCTTGGTGTGAGTGATGAATCGAAGGCATACATGTTGTTTAATCCAGTTTCAAAAAAAGTAGTTGTCAGTAGGGATGTTGTATTTGAAGAAAATGAAAGCTAGAATTAGGGCTTGACATCCTTGAATGGGGTGACATTGATGATGAAATTAATCAAGAAGGGAATGAAGCTGAAGAAGAGACTAATAAAGATGAGAATGGTGGTGCTTCAAGTAGAGTTGGTTCAAATGATGTTGGCTCATCCTCTAGTGAGTCACCTACTGAGAACTCACCAAGCTCAAACAAAGAAAGGGTGAGAAAAGAACCACCCTAGATGCAGGATTATGTAATAGGAGAAGACTTGTCAGAAGATGAAGGTTTGAATGCTATGATTATGCTTACCGAGGATGATCCAATCACATTTGAAGAAGTTGTCAAGAGCAAAAAATGAAGGGATGCAATGAATGCAGAGATTGAGTCGATTGAGAAAAACAAGACTTGGGAGTTGACAACTCTACCAGATGGAGTGAAGTCTATTGGAGTTAAATGGGTGTTCAAAACTAAACTCAACGAGAGTGGAGAAATAGACAAGTGCAAAGCGAGGCTTATGTTTAAAGGATATGCACAACTGTACGGAATTGATTACACTGAGGTTTTTGCTCCGGTAGCAAAGCTTGACACTATTCGATTGATATCTGCTTTAGCAGCTCAACAAAGCTGGGATATTTTTCAGTTAGATGTAAAGAGCGCTTTCTTTCATGGTGAGCTTAGTGAAGAAGTCTTTGTGCAACAGCCTCAATGATATGAGGAAAATGGTGAAGAAGACAAAGTGTACAAGCTGAGAAAGGCATTATATGGGCTCAAACAGGCATCACGAGCGTGGTACAGCAAGATTGAAGCTTATTTTGTTAGATAAAACTTTGAAAAGTGCTACTGTGAACACATATTGTTCACAAAGTCGAATGAGGGAGGTAAATTCTTAATTGTCAGTCTTTACGTTGATGATTTAATTTGTATTGGCAATGATAAGAGTATGTGTGATGAATTTAAGAAGTCAATGATGTTGGAGTTTGATATGTTTGACTTGGGGATGATGAGGTATTTTCTCGGGGTTGAGGTGCTACAAAGTTCAGATGGAATTTTTGTGTGTCAAAGGAAATATGCTCGTGAAATTTTAGCAAGGTTTGGCATGGACAAGAGTAACCCAGTGAAGAATCCAATATTTCCATGTACTAAGTTGCCGAAAGATGAGGCATGGACTAAAGTTGATGCAACATTGTTTAAGCAGGTAGTTAGCAGTCTCATGTACTTGACTGCAACCAGATCTGATTTGATGTATGTATTAAGTGTTATTAGCAGGTTCATGTCTTGTCCTACTGAGCTTTATTGGCTTGCAGCAAAGAGAATACTTAGGTACTTGAAAGGTACAACTGAGTTGGGGATCCTTTACAAGAAATGAGGCTGTAGGGATCTTATAGCTTACACTAACAGTGATTTTACCGAGAACTTGGATGATTGGAAGAGTACCCAAGGATACGTATTTTTGCTTGGTTCTCGAGCAGTGTCGTGGTCATCCAAGAAACAGCCTGTGGTGACTTTGTCTACTACTGAGGCTGAGTACATAGTTGCTGCCTCTTGTGCTTGTCAAAGTGTGTGGTTGAGAAGAATTCTAGAGAAGCTTGGTTATATGCAGAACAAGTGTACTACTGTTTTGTGTGACAATAGTTCAACTATTAAGTTATCTAAGAATCCTATTATGCACGGTCAAAGTAAACACATCGACATTCACTTCCATTTTCTTCGTGATATTACAAGAGATGTCATTGTTGAACTAGTGCATTGCAACACTCAAGAACAAGCTGCTGACATAATGACAAAGCCTCTGAAGTTGGAGACATTCTTGAAACTTCGAAGTATGATTGGAGTTTGTGAGGTTCCTGATGTAAACTGAATGCTGAGAAGTGTTCAGTTTAAGGAAGGGATTGTTGGTTATTAGGATTTACTGTTTTACTTTTACTGCAAATTTAAAATTCCGTTAATAAACCTTATCTATAAGGGTTAATGGTTTAGGATTTGACAAAGTCCTCTTATTCTGTTACCACGTTTTTAGGTCATTCAAATGTGGGTTCTTATTTTGATTTTATCTTCTTGTAATTGGATTTATAAGCCAGCTGTTTGCAGTCAATTTAATATAACTTTCATTCAGATTTTTGCACTACAGAAATATCAGAGTGTTTTCAATAGATATTCGGTGATAAGGTGCTGTTCAAAGTGGTATTGGTATTCAGTGGTGCACTTCCTGGCTCAAGTTTGCATCGAATAATGCAGGTAAAAAACTAAGAGCTTAGCTAAGTATAAAACATGACAAAGTACTGGTTCACATGCAGAATGAAGAGGTAGTTCAAAAGTTGGAAGCATAGAATTTGCTGCAAATAAAATTCACACTTCGCAGCTCAATAAGAGAACTAGAAATGCAGCTAAAGATAAGTGGAAATTGCTAACATGTACTCCATCAAACCAGAATCAGAAATGCAACGGGCGTTGACAACCATTCCTTGAGATGCCTGTTTTTCCTTGAGCTCTTTGAGGCAGTAATCCAAAAGCTAGGGACTGCCAACTTTGCAAACAGTACCTCTAAAGGCATGCCAACTCACCCAGGTGGACCTACTAATGGCACGCAACACCTTGAACATAGCTTTTTCCACACGAGCAATATCATTCACAGTCCATGAACACAGGACCCTAGATTCACAAGTTCTAAGCTTCTTGTAAGGAGGACTATCAAACCTCAAGGAACACTTGTGAGCATTGTGGATCAAACTTGTTAAAAAGTAGAAGAGGTATCTAATATTTACAAGCTCGTGCTCTGATATGGACTGATAAAATGAAATCAAATCCTGTAGGTATGTTCGAGGCTTCCACCCTTGAGATAGAAACATGGACAAGAGCAAACTGGAAAGGTCTTTGACGGCCATTCTGTAATCATCATGTGTCAAAGAAAAACTCCCAGCACCGAACTCATAATCCCAATCACCATACCAAGCATGGCCTTTAGTAATAGCATGAAGCTGCCGTAACTCTAACCCGTGCTTCTTTAATACATCCATCACACTGACCTTTCTGTCAAGGGGGAAAACTCAAGTTAAAATCATGTTAAGCATTGCTTTGCAGATTGCAGTATCAAAACAAGAATCATAAACTCCGATTGGCAAGAGAGTTTTCAAATGGCAAATAGAGAGAGAGGGAGAGAGAGAGAGAGAGAGAGAGAGAGAGAGAGAGATCCTTGAATTGAAAGGAACACAAACATTTCATCTAAAAAAGAAAACCTTCATTTTTAAAGAATTGAACTATGAAAAAGAGTAGGGCATAGCAAGAACAGATAGAAACCTACTTTTATTAGATAAGCACAAAAAATTATCCTAACCTGACTCCCAGTATTCTGCAAAGCCGATCCTAAAAGTTCATTATGTGACATCTAGAAGGCACCGTGGAGCCACCTTCTTTACCATTAACTCTAAGAAGATGCCCATAGCCATTTGCATGAATCACTCCATGTAAAAGATGTGTTGTATTTTCCAATTTCTGATACATCTAGTCTTCAACATCTTCTGTGGTCATCACATGGTTTCATGACTTGCACCTGGGAAGTCAGGAAAATGGACCTAAAAGGTTATTCTCACGTATCACCATAATATAGATCATGATGCCAAGAAACACCACAAGATAAAAACTAAAAATCAATGGTTGAATCCACGTATCATGAACAATAGGACTTCTCATAACACAATGAAGCACAAAAAGCATAAGGTATGCGTGCAACCAACCTAGACTTGACAAGACATAATATGATAATTAACAAATTTTATCACGTTTGTTTGATAATATTGTTCAATCATGTTTAGTTCGATGTACCTAACATTCATTCAATGTAGTTTCCGTGGTACCATAAAACTTAAGTATCACATAATTACTGAAACCATCGGCAGCATATGTTAACACCAAATTTCCAGGAGCAGTCATCCTAAATTGCTAATTTTCAAGCACTGTACAACTGAACTGATGGTTATGAATTATCATGAAACAAAACTAATCCTCATAATACATGTGAGTAGTACCAAAAACCAAAGTGCATGTGAGCTCCGAAAAGGGCAAAATAAAGAACCAAACAAAACTAGAAATGTTGTCCTCACCTAGAGTCCGTCAGATGAAGGGCATCACCACATCCTGCACACATCTTATTATAGCCAACAATGGAATTACCATCTGACTTTATTAAAAAATGGTAGTGATTCGCACTTACTGGATTACTGTTCCATCCTACAAACTCCTCAACAAAAAAACAATCATATTAATAAATTATTGGCAGTAGTTATTCAGAGCATGTTTGGTGGAGTTTGTTTTAAACTCTTTTTTTATCAAAATCATTTTCAATCATATATTTTCATGCAACTTTTATCGAACAACATATTTTATCAATTTTTGACAAAATTTTTTTAAAAAAAACTTTTAAAATCCACCAAACATGTACTTAAAGAATTATCACAGTTTTCAATTAAAATGCATAAAAATTGGGGTTGTTGGGGGGGGGGGGGAGGGGGGTTGGGTATGATCAACTTATTTAGATAAATTAAAATTCAGGAAATAAAAGAAAATTTAGTTGATTAAAGGAATTTAGGGTTCTAGATTGTCTTAATAATTCCAAAGATTTGCAGACAATAACAAAATGACATTTAAAACATCCTTAAAGTTCAAATAGTCAAAATTTATGTAATCTTAAATATTAGGGGCAGTTTCAAGAAAGTACTGCTAGCAGGTGGCATCTGTCGTATTATGTCTCGATCTCTTGTTCAGGACCACATTCATTTTCTTTTCATTTTTTTTCCTTTTTGTATTTATTTTATTTTGGGTCTATTCAGCTCATCCATCAATTGCATTTATGATTTACCTATGATATTCTTTATTAATGATATATATTTTAATAATAAGAGTCCATTTAGTTACAAAAACGACGGCGTATTAAAGGAGGTAAAACCAAGGTATTGTACTTCTTTTTTTAAGTTGAAATTTATTCAAAAAATATTATTCTGTCCATCGCAAAAAGATAGAGTTAATATTTTTACATAAATTAAAAAAATTGTTTTGAAGCTAGAAAAAGAAGAGAAAAATATAAGAAATGTGAAGTGAATTATATGTTTTATTATAAATATGGTCCTATATTTATAGGATTCCAAAGTAAATTACAAAGTGATTTGGATACATTCACACAAGACTTATCTAAAATATACTGATAAGTCTAAATAGTCATCAATAATTATTACATAATTTTACAATACTTCACCTTTTGATGACTATTTCTATAATAACTGTCTCATTTTAAACTTTGTTTGAAAAAAATCCAGTGGGACAAAATATCAAACAAAATTAAAAAAGTACAATTAATTGTTAAAATTTTGGAGTATTAAGAAAATGCTGCCTCATTAAAACCTTGCTATGGGACAAAACCTAGACTAAGGAAAAAGAATACAGCTATTCCTCTAATATTAATCACGGGAGATCTTTGAGTCGACGCATCCCAATCTCATACACCAATTTCTTGAATGTGGATGTCGGCAGTGCTTTTGTGAATAAGCCAGTCAAATTGTCACTTGAGCAAATTTGTTGAACATCGATGTCACCATTCTTCTGAAGCTCATGTGTATAGAATAATTTTAGAGAAATATGTTTTGTCCTATCCCATTTGATGTAGACTCTTTTGAGTTGTGTAATACAAGCTGCATTGTCTTCATACAATATTTTTGGACTATTCTTTGTTGAAGCTAATCTGCAGATGCTTGGATATGATGTGTCATGTTCCTCAACCATGCACATTCTCAACTTGCATCGTAGATTGCAATAATTTCAGAATGATTTAAAGATGTTGATGTGATTTAGCTTTATGTGGATCAGAGAGATAACCTACATCTGCATATCCTACTAAAGACGATCTTAATTTTCGTGAATAAAATAATCTCATGTCAACAGTACTTTTTAGGTAATGAATAATGTGTTTAACACCATTTCAATGTCTGGGTGCAGAGCTATATTTTGTTAGGAGATTTACAGAAAAAGCTATGTCCGATCGAGTACAATTTGTAAGATATGTTAATGTACCAATTGCACTTAAGTATGGTGTCCAAGAGTTATTTACCTATCTTCAAGTAGGTGAAATGAATATTTTTTAACTTAAAGTGATCGAACAACCATAGGTGATGTCAATGGATGTGCTTTATCCATATAAAAATACTTTAAGACTTTTTCTGTATAAGAAGATTGATGAACAAATAATCCTTCTGTAAAATGTTCAATTTGCAATTCAAGACAGAATTTGGTTTTTCCCAAATCTTTCATTTCAAATTCATTTTTCAAATAATCTGCAGTTTTATTGAGCTCTTCAAGAGTTCTTATAAGGTTTAAATCATCAACATAAACTACCACAATTGAAAATCCAATATATGTTTTCTATATGCAAACACAAAGGCATACATCGTCGTTTTTAAAATCTTCTTTCAACAAATATTCACTAAGACGATTATACCACATTTGTCTTGATTGTTTTAATCCATGCAATGATCTTTGCAATTTAATTGAGAACATTCTTTTGGAGAATGAATCATTTGCTTTTAGTACTTAAAATCCTTTAGGGATTTTCATGTGTATGTCACTATTAAGTGAATCATACAGAAATACAGTTAGTACATCCATAAGGCGCATATCGAGCCTTTGTGACACAGCCAAACTTATTAAAAATCTAAATATGATAATGTCCATTACGGGAGAATATATTTTCTCATAATCAATCCCAAGTCTTTGTGAGAAACGTTGGGCTACGAGTTAGGCTTTGTATCTTGTAATTTCATTGTTTTTATTCATTTTTCTTACAAAGACCCATTTGTATTCTATAGGGATCACATTTTTAGGGGTTCGAATTACAAGTCCAAACACTTTACGTTTTTCTAAAGAATTCAACTCTGCCTGTATGACTTCTTTCTATTTTGGCCAATCATTTCTATTTTGACAATCTTTAATTGATTGTGGTTCAGGATCCTCATTTTGCATGATATCAAGTGCCACATTAAAGGTGAAGATATTGTCTACGACAATATTATTTCGTTCCCATAATTTATGAGATAATAAATAATTTATTGAAATTTCATTGTTTTCGGACACTTGTGGTTCTTCAGGAATAACATTATCAGTGTTTGATTGATCAATCGTTTCTACAATTGTTTCATTAAAATTTGTCAGTTGGGTTTTTTCTTGTACCTTTCTCTTTCGAGGTACAGAGTCTTTGGCACTAACTAGTCGACCACGCTTCTGGCATATTTGAGATTCATTTGCTATGGCAGATTTTCTTTACAAGGACATCAATTTTTGTAGGAGCATTTTATGCTTGAATATATAACTTTGTCACTTTTATTGTATCAATGAATACATCAGGTAATTGGCTTGTAACTATTTGCAAGTGAATAATTTTCTCAACTTCTTGCTCATATTGATTACTGTGGGGATCAAAATGATATAGAGTTGTTTCATTCCAAGAAATTTTACCTTGTTTTTCAGGATGTAATTTTTCCCCTTCTAAAGTTGGGAACTTCATTTCATCAAAACGACAATCTACAAAACGTACGGTAAATAAATCACTCGTTAAAGGTTTAAGGTACCTAATAATGGATGGTAAGTCAAACTCAACATAAATTCTAAGTCTTCATTGGGGACCCATTTCTGTACGTTGTGTGGGTGAAATTGGGACTTGGATAGCCAACCAAAATCTTGTAGATGAGAAATATTATGTTTGTGACCCAATGCAAGTTGTACAGGTGAGTATTCATAATAAGCAATTGGTGTTATACGAACTAATAATGTAGCATGTAATATAGAATGACTCCAAACAGATGTTGGGAGTTCCGTTTTCATAAGTAAAGGGCCTAGCAATCAATTGAAGACATTTGATAAACAATTCTGCTAATGCTAAACCATTTTGTGTATGGACGTGAGAAACTGAATGTTGGACGACAATTTTGATTGACATACAATAATTATTGAATACTTCAGATCTAAATTCACCAGCATTATCAAGATGAATTGTCTTGATTGAGAAATTGGGGAATTGAATTCATAGTTTTATAATTTGAGCAAGTAGTCTAGCAAAAGCTGCATTTCTAGTAAAAAGTAAGCAGATATGTAACTATCTAGTAGAAGAATCAATTAATACCATAAAATAACGAAATGGTCCACATGGTGGGTGTATCGGCCTACATATATCTCCATGAATTCTTTCTAAGAAAGTCGGAGATTCAACACGAACCTTTGTAATAGAAGGTCTAATGACTAACTTGCCTTGTGAACAAGTAGCACATTGATAATCATTAGGTAAAAGAATATTCTAGTTCTGTAGAGGATGTCTATGTGAGTTATTAATTATTCGATGCATCATTATTGCTCCTATGTGACCAAGTCAATCATGCCAAATCATAAAACCTTTTGGTTCAATGAACTTCGGGTTCGTGACATTGTTTGATTCAATTGTTTTTATGAATGTATAATACATGCCAGATGAGAGTGTCGAGAGTTTTTCTTTTATCTGCTTTTGGCTAGATACAAAAGAACTTATGCAAATATATTCATAATTTTTTTCTTGTGTCGTCTCAATGTGGTATTCATTGCAGCGGATATCTTTAAAAAATGAGCAAATTTCTTCTAGATTTGCTAGAATAAAGTAAATCGTTTAAATGCAATTTCGTATTATTTGGTAAGATAATACTAGCTCTTCCAGAGTCTTCAACGATATTCGATGTACCAGATATCGTATTAACATTATTTTCTACTAATGTTAAGTCCAAAAATTACTTTTTATCTTGAAGAATTGTATAAGTAGTTGCACTATAAGCTAAACAGATATCTTGGCAATTCATCATGAATCTATAAGTATGACCAAATAGATTTTTTTTTAAATGAGTTTAAAACTAAAAAGAAATTTAAATATAACGAAACATTTCAATCAACTAAGAACTAGTTTAACAATGCAAATTAAAATTTCAAACTTTATTTAATCTATTTTAAACTAAAATTTTTAATCAAAGTAAATACTACTATATCGAAAGTAAACTAGTCTATATTTTCCATCATACCTCCCTCGATCAAATGATTGATATTTTCACTTTGATAAGCAAAAACATTAGAGACTTCTAGATGAGTCACATCAATTGGACCATCAAAGTCAACAAAATTTGTCTCTACTTTTTCTTTTCTCTTGATTGATCTTTGGTAGAGATCAATAAGATGTTTTGTCGTACAATAGGTACGTGACAAATGTCATTTCATTCTACATCTAAAGCTATTTTCTTCTTCCTCCTTTTTGGATGAGTTATTTTCATTTATTTTGTGCTTTTTTAAAGCTGTTACCTTGTGGTTGATAATGTCCATTATTTTGTCCAAACCCGCATCCTCGTCCTCGCCCATGTCTGTGTCCATGTTCATTTCCGTGTATGCGTCCATGTTCATGTCCGCGTCTTCGTCCATGGCTTGATATTGCATTTGCTTCAGGCAATGCTGTGGAACTAGTTGGACGTAGCCCATGATTTTTCATCAACAGTTCACTATTTTGTTCAGCAACTAGCAGGCAGGATATGAGTTCTGAGTATTTTTTTTAAAACCATGCTCACGATATTGCTATTAAAGGATCAGATTGGAGGCATGGAAGGTGGAGAAGGTCTTTTCCAACATATCTTCACTAGTGATTTTTTTTTTCCACACAAAGTTAGTTTTGAAGTTATTCTAAATAGTTTAGAATTGAACTCACTAATTGTTTTAAAGTCTTGCAGGCGAAGGTGTATCCATTCATACCAGACTTTGGAGAGGAATATAGTCATCTAATGGTCAAATCTTTCAGTCAAGTTTTTCCAAAGTATTTACAAATGTTTTAAGGTAAGGTACTCAATTTTCAATCCATCGTAGAGATGGTGACGAAGGAAAATTAGTGCTTTTGCGCGATCCTGTGGGGATGCTACTTTTCATTCTTTTATTTCTCCCAGACCCTTTGATATAAGATGAATCTCAGCGTCGAGATCCATGACAGGTAATTTTTGCCAGATAATTGGCTTGCAACTATTTGCAAGTGAATGATTTTCTCAACTTCTTACTCACATTGATTACTGCGGGGATCAAAATGAGAAAGAGTTGTTTCATTCCAAGAAATTTTACATTATATTTCAGGATGTATTTTTCCCCACCCAAAGTTTTAAAATTTATTTTATCAAAATGTCAATCTGCAAAACTTACATTAAATAAATCACCTAATAAAGATTCACGGTACCTAATAATGGATGGTGAGTCAAACTCAACATAAATTCCAAGTCTTCGTTGGGGACTCATTTTTGTACATTGTAGGGAGGGAGGGAGGGAGGGAGGGGTGAATTGGGACTTGGACAGCACAATCAAAAACTCGTAAAAGAGAAATATTAGATTCGTGACCAAATGCAAGTTTTAAAGGTGACCAAATATTGTGGAACCAGTTAGACGTAGCCCATGATTTTTTATCAACAATTCATTATTTTGTTCAGCAACTAGCAGGCAGGATATGAATTGAGTATTTTTTAAAACCATGTTCACGATATTGCTGTTGAAGGATCACATTGGAGGCATGGAAAGTGAAGAAAGTATTTTCCAACATATCTTCATCAGTGATTTGTTCTCCATACAGGGATAGTTTTGAAGTTATTCTGAATAGTTCAAAATTGAACTTACTAATTGTTTTAAAGTCCTGCAGGAGAAGGTGCATCCATTCATACCGGACTTTGGAGAAGACTATAGTCATCTGATGGTCAAATCATTCAGTTAAGTTTTTCCAAAGTATCTGTAAATATTTTACGGTAAGGTAGTCCATTTTCAATCCATCGTAGAGATGGTGACGAAGGAAAATGAGTGCTTTTGCACGATCCTGCAGGGATGCTATGTTTCCTTCTTTTATTGTCTCTTCCAGACCTTTTGAGATAAGATGAATCTCAGCATCGAGATCCATGACAAGTAAGTTTTGTCAGGTAGATCAAGTGAAACAAACATAAGTTTTGTAGTATTTTCCATTTGAGTAACTACATAATGAACAAGAAAATTTAATTAATTTTCTATTAAACATTGTATAATTATATAATTCACATTAATCAATGTCAGCATGACATAATTTGTATACTTTCCTTCAATGATAAATATTGGTTCATTAATTACTCATTTATATCACAATTTAATTATGTGATATGATATTCTTTGAGACATGTGCTACTTCGAGAGCACAGTAAGATATTTTTAATTTTTTTTATATATTAAGACTACTGCTACTTCACGAGCAATAGTTCAATATTCTTCTAGAATATTTAAATTATAACATCTTTCTCTTTAGGAGCAACTAATATCCTGTTAAAATATTATAACGTTGTGCTTCTACATGGGAAACAACAAATCATTATCCTGAAGTAAAGATTTATTCTTCAAGAGCAATATTATAATATTCTTATATTGTGAGATTTTAGTCTAATATTTATGATTTAACTTGTTCAACATATATTGTTTTTTTTTTGGTTGCTAAACCGTAGTTTTAAATCGAACCAAATTGCAAAAAGTGGTTTAGTTTGGTTTGAAAAAAATTCTAAACTGCTTTAAATGGTTTGGTTTGAAAATTTACCACAAACCGTCCAAATCGAACCGTGTATACCCCTACTGAAGACAATGACAGAGGTATGTCCCTACAGTTAAGACAGCAACTATTGCTCTATTTTCAACACGTATGTCCACTTCTCTCTTCTACATTAATCTAATGTTCTCTAGCTTCTGCATATTTGTACAATCATGGGTATTATAACTATGGGACTGACCCTCGGCCTACTTCGAAGCAAGATCAGGGTACCACCAATGCTTCTTCTGATTGAAGGATCTCCTACCAATTACTACCGAGTCCACCAAAGCTCTAGCCAGAGCACAGAAGAATGCAAAGAAGTATAGAATTTGGCTAGCCAAAGGGATCCCAACAGAAGCCGTTGTTGTAGAGGTGTTCCATGATGAGGAAATCATTGTTCCACAAGAAGTCACCAGCCATTTCTTAGGAACTAGTTTCATCCCCACAGGGGCGAAGATGATAGCCCCAGGAGAATAAATAACGAAGGCATCAAAAGCTCTAGGAACAAGAAAATACCGTATCAGGAGGAAAGAAACACACAACAATACCTGCCTAAAGGCCTAGATTATGCCCTCGTCAAAAAGATTGACACAATATTCGGGAGGTCCTACCCGGGCGGCCATACCCAAAACACATAAAGAAGCTACGCCAAAGAGGCCGATGAAAAACTCATGACCCATTGGCGGGGGGATGATATGAAATACGCTCACTACTTTCCATTGTGACGCCTTAGTTGTAAGAGCAATGGTGACTCGCAGCAGGCTGGAGAGAATGTTGATCGACAATTGGAGCTTTGTTAAGTCATCATCTAGAGCACCTACGAGCAAATAAACATTGAGACTCTCTTATCCTCCTCTCCTGAATCCCTTTACGGCTTTACGGGTGATTGTATAACCTTGAAAGGGATGGTGCACCTGGCTATGGTGATGGAAAATGAGCCCTTAGTCGTCCACACATTCATGTAGTTCTTAATGGTTGACTAAATGTTAGCCTACCACAAAGACCTAGGTTGATCATCTCTGAATGAGCTTTGGGCTGCAATATCCATTCACCACCTATATTTTAAATTCTCCACGGAAAGAAGGATTTCCGCAATCAAGGACAACTAGCATGAAGCGAGAAAATGCTATAAGAATGCCCTGCGAAAAGCAGAGAAGCATGAGGTCAACATGACCCTTCGGGATGTTCAAATAGAAGACACTCTAGAAGGAGCATGGGAGGCAGACCCTCTGGTCAGAGAAGCTATTGAGATGGTCCCACGATAGGAAGTGAATCTTTCACAACCCAATCCAGAGAATATTATGATGGCAGAAGCAGTTATCTAATAGGACATCAACCCTCGCATCACCAAAGAAGACTCACAGACATCCCCGGTAGATGAGGTAGAAAGCTTCTTGGTGGACTCGTCCTAACAGTCCAAAATGCTTTAGGTAGGAAAATATCTTCCAAACAGACTAAAGAAAGCTTTGAAAAAATTCATGTGCCATAACCTTGACATCTTTGCATGGAAACATGAAGATATGGTGTGGATTGACCCAATGGTAAGTTGCCATAGGCGTAATGTTAATCCTAAGTTTTCCTTGCACTGCCAAAAGAGGAGGCCTTTGAACCTAGAGAAGTACGACGACCTGAAAGAAGTAGTGGGAAAACTATTGCAAAATGGTTTCATAAGGGTAGCTTGTTAGCTAAAGTAGGTCTCCAATACTATTTTGGTTAGGAAAGTCAATGGAAAGGTAAAGATCTGCATAGATTTCTCCAATGTCAACCAAACGTGCTCCAAAGACAGTTTTTTGCTGCCACAGATTGACCAATTGGTATATTTCACTAGTGGACATGAACTCTTGAGTTTCATGGATGCTTATTCTGATTACAATCAAATCCCAATGTATCCTCCAAACGAGGAACATACATCATTTCTAACATACAAATGATTGTATTGCTATAAGGTTATGCCTTTTGGGTTGAAAAATGCTAGGACAACTTATCAACGACTCGTCAACAAGATCTTTACCAACAATCTAGGGTCCACCATGGAGGTGCATATGGATGATATGCTGGTCAAAAGCCTGAAGTCTAGAAATCATGTTGAGTACCTTGGAGAAACCTTCCAGATCCTTAGAAAGTATCAAATGTGGCTAAATCATTTGAAGTATGTTTTCAGAGTGGCCTCCAAAAAGGGATATTAAGGCCAATCCGCAAAAAAATCAAAGCCTTGATTGACATAAGATCCCCTTGGAAACCCAATGAGGTGCAGTGCCTCACCGGAAGAATGGCATCCTTAGTTTGTTCATTTTGAAGGCCACAGACAAGTACCTTTCCTTCTTCAAAATCCTCAATGGAGAAAACAAGTTTGCATGGACAAAAAAATATAAGGTTATGTTCCAGGCCTTGAAGGACCATCTCAGTCGAGCCCCACTATTATCTAAGCTCAAGATGGGTGAGGCCATACTACTATATCTGGCATTTCAACTAAGGTCATAAGTTCGGTCTTAATTCGAGAAGAAAACCACCAGCAATTGCATGTGTACTATGATTATCTAAGGAAGGTGCTCCTGGAAATGGAAGTACACTACTCATACATGGAAAAGTTGGACATGTCCCTCATTATCGTATCCAGGAAACTGAGGCCCTATTTCTAGGCACACAGCGTCCATGTGCTTACCAACTTTCCACTGAGACAAGTGATGCAGAAACTAGATGTCCCAAGTAGGCTGTTGAAATATGCCATTGAACTTGGCCAGTTTAACATAGTCTATAGATCAAGGACTACCATTAAAAGGCTGGCCTTTGTGGAAATTGTGGTAGAATTTGCCAGCGCCCCTCGAAGTAGAGGACGTGATGGATCCCCTCGAGCCTCCTACATGGTACCTCTTCGTAGATAGATCTTCTAAGAATGCAAGATCAGGTGCAGAAGTTGTTCTGACCAGTCCCGAATGCCACAAGCTAAATTGCACGATATGATTCGACTTCAAAGCCTCGAATAACATCGTAGAATATGAAGCCTTGTTGGTTGTGCTCTAGCTCACTAGGAAAATGCAAGTGAAGCGATTGTCAGTTAGTAGTAAGCCAAGTCAATGGGAGCTTTGCCGCGAGAAAAATGACAACCTACCTAAAACAGGTGATGGAACTTATTCCAAAAGTTTGAACTTATTCAGATTCTGAGTGCAAACAATGCCAATACCAACGTCCTATCTAATTTAGCAAGCAACAAGGATTATGAGCTCCTCAAGATAGTCCCAATAGAGCATCTGGCTAAACTATCAATCAAAACCACATTTGATGTGATGTCGATAGAAGAGAATGCCTCATGGATGAATTGTATTATTGCATTCTTGAGAGATCATACCCTACCTGATGATAGGAAAAAGGCTCGCAAGTTGCCAAGAAGAGCTGCACACTTTGTGTTGCAATACGATGTCTCTACAAATGGAGGTTATCCATGTCCCTCATCAGGTTCATAGATAGCAAAGAGGCTGGCTACATGCTCAGGAAAATTTATAAGGAGATATGTGGGAACCACATTGGCCCTAGCGCTAGCCTAGAAGGTCCTGAAGCAAAGATACTTTTGGCCTTCCTTGAAAAATAACGCTTTGCACCACATGCTAAGGTGTGATAAGTGCCAGCGCTTTGCCACAATCACTCGACAATCGCCTCAGGAGCTAACGACTATCACCAGCATTTGTCTCTTTACCAAGTGAGGAATTGATTTAATAGGGACATTGCCCAAATGAACATGCACCGCATGCCACGCAATTGTCGCCATTGAATACTTCACCAAGTGGGTCAAGGCTCAACATGTGGTGAAGATTGTCGAGGCTAACACCTCCAAGTTTACATGGAAAACATCATATGCATGTTTGGATTCCTCACTCCCTGGCATCAGACAATGGAAGATAGTTTGATAACAGAAAGATCAGGAGCCTCTGTAAAGAACTCGGGATTGAAAAGCATTTATCTGCCCCACATCAACTTCAGACAAATAGCCAGGTAGAGGCTGTCAACAAGATAATCAAATATACCCTCAAACGTAAGCTTGAAGCCTCCAATGGTGCTTGGGTTGACGAGTTGCCCTATGTCTTCTAGGCCATCAAAACCATAGCCAAGATAGCAACAAGAAAAATTCCTTTCTCCATGGCCTATGGATCCGAGACTATGAGTCTAGCGGAGGTAGGCCTTCATTTACTCACGTTGTCTATTCTTCAATGAAATTACCAATGATGATCTGATGTGAGCAAAACAAGACCTTCCAGACGAGCAGAGAGATAACTCTCAGGTTAAGTTGGCCGTATACTTGAAGAAGATGACCTGGTACTACAACAAGAAAGTAAAAAAGATGTCATTTCATATCGATAAGTTAATCTTGAAGAGGGTCTTCATATCCTCCAAAGAACCTGTGATGTGAACGCTCGGTCTCAATTAGGAAGGGCCTTACCGCGTTGTTAAAGATGTGCATCTTGGCACATATCAGATACATGACATGGCCGATAAGCCTTAGTCCCACCCATGGAATGCAAAGCATCTGCGCAAGTATTATTATACCAACGAAGACCTAACCGACCCATTCTATTGCGAAAGAGGATTAAGTAAGACATCTTGGAAGAGACACTAATGTTTATTCATTAAACGTTTGCGGTTAAGTCTTGATTAAGGCCTCTGAAAAGAGGCACCAATGTTACATTTTATTAGTTTTTAATTGAATCCCCTAGAAAGAGTCACTAGCGTTATATTTTTAATTAAGTTTTGGTTAAGGCTTGAGTGAGACCTCTAAAAAGAGACGCCAGTGCCATATTCTCTTAAGTTTTTAATTAAGTCTTCTGAAAAGATACACTAGCATTATGTTGAGAGAACATTAATCATTTAAGATAAATGCGTTGTGTTGGTCAAAAAAGTCGAATTGGAAAAAGTAAAGGCAATAACATTTATAGGAATGGAATAACAGCAAAGTAAAACTTCATCCATACTAAAAGAAATATTACATTGAAGTAAAGGAAAAAATCTATCATAACTAAGCTGAAGAGCTTGCTGCCATAGAATCCTCATCATCCAACTCTATAAGAGAGAACTAGCCTCCAGAGAGGTGATGTCAACAGCAGGGTACTTGAACTAACCTAATCATCATCATCCTATTGGACCACGCTGGTGAAATAATTGGAGAAGTTGGTGTAGGCCTCAGTGTTGTGGAAGTTAGCAGCAACCCCTCTAACAAATTTCTAAGTCTATCTTCAACTTGGTAATCTTTGATTGGCCAGCCACCACCCCCACTTTTAGCTTGTCCATCTCAAATTGGCGAGAGGACATCTCCTCTTTTTGTATCTTTTCTCCTCCATTATCTCTCTTAAAGCCAACAGCAACAACATTCTGGGAAAGGTTAGCATTGTCCAGCTTCTTCATCTGCTGAAACACATTCTTTTCAAACTCTTTCAAGTCTGATTCCAACTTCTCATAAGCGAAGAGAATGTTGTCCAAAACTAGCCACTCCTCATCGAGACACTTCTTGTGTTCGTCAGATTTGGAAGCCTCTGTCATTACCTTTTGCTGCTGCTTCTTCAACTCATTAAAAGAGCTAAGGGTCCTCAACTATACTATGGCTTCCCTTACAACTCTAGCTAGGTTGGCCTCCATCAGATCCTCCATTCCTCTGAATGTGAAGAATTCTTTCCATAGTACGATGAAATACTTGTTGAAGGCATAGGCACCAAGCATACGATAAAAGGAGAGGTCTTGGATGGCCTCATTAGAAAGCCTCCTTCCAGTCGGCCTAATGAGCTCCTGCAACTACCTCTTGGACTCTGCATCCTTGCCGAAGCTGCTCTCTGGTTGACCCAAGGACGACAAAGGCCTTTTCAAAGAGTCATCCAGCACCACCGCCTAGTGACAGTAACGGACAAAGTCTTTTACAAGTCTGTAGGAGTTCAAGGACAATCTCTTTAGCCACCCACTTCTTGCTATCAAAGAAGAACCTCCTCTCTTCAAGTTCAGCTACGGCCGAACAAGACTACCCGGCCTTCACCAGCCTTTTCAACGGAGGCCTGGGTCGGGGCTGGGCTGGGTCTTTTTATCACTAAGTCATCCCGGCCATTGTCCTTTGCTTCTTCACAAATTGCATCTATTTCTCGGATATGATGTACTCCTTTTCCAGATCAGAAGTAAAAACAATCCTCAAACACTTGCCCTATTCTTTAGCAGCTTCCCTACTTATCTTCTTGATCACCTTCTATTACTAGATATCACCAACCAACCTTGGGCGAAGTCCTTTCACCTTAGTGGGGGCTTTGGATGCTTCTCCAGCTCAAAATCAACTAAGAAGAAACAAACAATTAGTCAATTGAGAAGAAACCAACAAAAACATAAATAGAGTTGTAAACTTAAAATTTAGATATACATTTTCTTGCCATCTGTCGAATGTCAATCAGATGCTTGTGTTTACGAAGAAGTGCCTCGTAACACATCTCATCTGAGTGCTTCTTGTATATAGCTTAAAGCACGTCCAACTCCACCTCGGTCAGTTCACAACAGGAGAGCGTGTCTATAAATGAACAAAAATATGGTCAAAAGATTGAAATAGTTAAAGTCAAAATATTAAAACCACCTCTCCAGCAACATTACTCAGTTTCAACACCATATATGCTAGGTACGTTCAAATCTGGCTCTGGGTCATCAACAATCCTCTGCAATTTGCTGGAGACCCAAACCATGACTCCTTCTACTTCTTGATGGAGGAATGGCAATAGGGGACAAAGGGCCTATGCGTCCCCCATGGGCTGAAGTAGTACCACCCCCATTTCCTCTTCCTTATCCTTCTTCTTGGAGAGCTTCTTTGGTAGATAAAATGCTTGGAAGATGTTGTTGATTTTAATCCCGCAAATGGACGGATCATTAACAAATAATATAATGATAAGTAGAGTGTCGAACCCACGAGTACTAAATTTTTCACGTCTTGTACTTTAATTAATACTAACTCTAATTCAAGAAAAACACAACCAATTATTTAAATTCAATTCTAACTAAATATAATTATCTACTAATAAGTAATTAGAATTATACACAACTTGGAATTTATTAAATCATGAAAGGTACTAGAATCTAGAATCCACCATTGTTAACCTACTTTAACATTCACCATTGTTAACCTACTTTAACATTCAATTGCTTTTTTACATTGTTAACCTACTTTAACATTCAATTGCTTTTTTATACTCAATTCTTGATTTATATTGACAATCAATATTCCTTATATGTTAATTTGCTCTCTCAATACAAATTAAACCAATTCACATCTACGACTCAACTATATCTCTATGAAATATTCGAATAGACAAAGAACGCAACACAAAATTAGAAAACCACCCAGGATTACACCAAGCATAAAAGTATATCTCTATCTCCTATTGGACTTAATGTCATTTATTATTTGAGCTAGACACATGTAGCACCTCTCGACATCAACAAAAATCCCAAGAACTATCCTCAAATTGGACAAATTGTAGGATAACATTAATTCAATAACAAACAATCAATAAAATTAAGAACTTAGATGCCTAGGTTAAAAATCGATGATCCAATTTTAATCAATAGCCTCTCTCGATAGTCAATCAATTCTATACTTATATGTGAACATAATTATCTCTAATTAAATTTCGAACATGTAAGCATGCATTAATTCACAAAGATAATCACATAACGATTTCATAGAGCATAATAACATAGACCATCAATTATAGACTCTATGTTGTTTATTACTATGTGCTAATTTATACAAAACTTTCGAAAACAATATATATCACAAATACATTTTAATAGTGATCAGGTATCAAAACGTAATTAATGAATAATAAACAATTAACCTAAAAGCAAGAATAAGAATGAGCAATTTATTATATTAAAGAGTTAACAACGTTTCATCAAAATCCTAGTCATAAAGGTTTAGCTTATCATATTTTAATTAAGAAAATACAAGATAAAAAGAAAATACATAACGCATATAATTTAGAATAAAAGTTTATACATCCATTAATTTTGAATCTCTTCAACGATCTTGGACGGCACCATCTTCTTCTTCAAAATCATCCAAAGTTCTTCTTCCAAGAATTTGATGTCTTTGATGTGGAGTTCCTCCAAAGATGTGTTATGTTATGATATGAAACTCTATTTTTTTTCTTCCCTAATAATGTGTATTTATAGGGCCAACAATTACCCTAAATCCATGATTCAATTTGTGTCCAAAAGAAGCTCAAACACATAAGGAAAGAAAAACAATCTACTGTGCCGAAAATCTTGAAAAGCCTATGCAAACGCATGGGCCAATGGCCCGCAATCGCATGGAAGGAGAAATTGGGCCTCTGCTTATAATTTCAATGGCCTGCGATCACAATGGACTTGGCCCATGCGATCAAATGAGCCAAATTCATCCTCATTTATTTGCACGGTAAGTCCCTAAACTTTATATCATTGTCAATTGAGCCCTCCAAAATAAACTTTTATTTCAATTATTCCCACATATATTTGCATTACAGGTCCTTAAACTTTAGACATTTACAAGTTGGCCCTCATACTTATACTTTTCTTTCAATTTAGTCATTTTCACAAACTTTGCTCCAAACACCACTAAACTTGGGTGTTGACCTACAATAACAAAATAAAAACATAATTAAATAAAGTTACACTCAAATGCACTCATAATGGTCCACTTTAATGGTCTAAATAAGTGTAAAATCACACTTATCACACCTCCAAACTTAAACTCTTGTTCATCCTCAAACAAAACTAATTAATCACAAACACACAACACAATAACAAAATAAACACATAATTAAATAAAGTTATACTCAAATGCACTCACAATGGTCCACTTTAACGGTCTAAATAAGTGTAAAATCACACTTATCAGAAGACATGGCGGAGCATCTCGAATTCGAAAGAATACTTCCACCAAAGGTACAGATTACCGGCCATCTAGCTCCAACCACTAGGAGTCATTTGATTCAGGGCCATCCCATAGGCTCGTAGAACCTTCCTGTAGAATGGTCTAGCATGAGCCTTATCCCAACAATGAAAGAATGGAAGTGCATGACAGTTCTCCCTCCTTTGGAAACATGCCCTCTCGTGAAACCCTTGAACGTGGAACTGGATGTCATCTGAAATTTGAAAACCTTTCTTGGTGGTTTCCAAGTTTTCCTCCACCGATGTTGATGAGATGTCCATGGCAGCCTAAGTACGACTGCCAAAAAACACTGGCCGATGCACTACCACCTTCAAAAACTCCATGCCTTTTAGATACTGAGACTAGGGCTTGCTTCTCGTCTGTTACGTATCAACGCCTAGGATAGGCATGATCTCATCCATAGAAAGATAAACCTCCAGTAAACTCACATATACTAATTCACTAAGGAGTTCTTTGTTGCCAAAATTTGTCAAAATATTCATTTTTATCGAAAATTAAAAGAAATAAACAGGATGGAAAGAAGAAAGAATTTTAGGGACACCTAAAACATAGGAGTTTGTCAGAGAATGTCACCGAATTTACCAGATGCATTCTCTTGCCAGAAAATATGGTCGCCAAAAAACTCACTAAACTGCTTGAAGGTAATGAAGGCAAAGTAAAGAAATGAAAGTGAAAGCCTTTCCTTTATATAGACAGAGGCCTTTAAACACAAGTCGTTAGATCAATTCAAGATTTATCTCATCCGTGTAACTTTGTCTGCCATCTCAGCTCTCGAAATCTAATGGGCCCATAATCGTTGCCCCAACGAAGCATTTAGATTCAACAGTGCTATACATGCACGTGTGGAGGTGTGTCACCTCAGTTAATGTACGCTCTCATGTCTAAACACAACGATGACTTGCAGCCGTTATTTTAACACAGAACACAAAACGTTTTCAATTTTCTATAACCGTCAACTTAGTGGACGACCTCTTCCATCTTCTAGTTCAGAAGCCTCACCAAAAATTAGAATGGCCTCTGCAAATACACAAGGGACTCGCTTCTTCAATGAAGCAAAGCACCAGCTCAGACTTAAGAAGTTGCAGAGTGAACAATTCCAATATCAGGCATTGCTTTTAGTTCAGAAGCCTCGCCAAAAATTGGCAAACAAGCATCTTCTCCAAAAGAAAAGCTTGTCTCTTAACTGGGGCTTCATTTTTGCAGAAGCACCACACCCACACAAGGGCCTCACTTCTTCAATGAAGCAAAGCACCAGCTGGGACTTAAGAAGTTGCATAGTCAACAATCCCAATATCAGGCATCGTCCCTAGTTAGAAAGCCTCACCAGAAATTGAAAGAGGATTTGCAAACAAGCCTATTTTCCATAGGGAAAGCATCTTCCTTAGCTGGGATTTTGTTGTTGCAGAAATTCCACACCAACACTTTAATGAGGCCTCTCAACAGCTGTGGTTACCATCACCAATAGTTAAAACACATTATGTGAGCCTCAGCCATGCACCGTACACAACAATCAAAATCCATTTCCTCGTATGAATAAATAGCACATGAAATTGGAGACTATTATAGAAGGACTTGCACGCCACTGCAACATATAACGCCCCAAAAAATTCATATTCATTTTTAATTAATTTTTAAAGAGAAGATCAATTTAAAGATCAAAATCAATTAATTTTCCTAGAGAAATAAGGAGTGAATAATTAATTTTAGGCCAAAGACTTTAATTGATAAGTGATAAATTTATTATGGACTAAATTGAACTCAATTTGAAATTATAAAGTTTCTTAAGGCAAAACAGCTGAAAGATGAAGCTAATGATTGAAACAAAATCTAAAAATTGGGCAATATAATAACAATTGGTGGTCCACATGGCACACATGTAAGAGGCTTATAGATGATTTGTAGGGAAGAAAACAATTTAATATTAGGGGACCTACTAGGAGTGGAAAAAAAGCTCGTCGTCTCGTAGGCTCGCCGGCTCAGCTGGGCTCGGGCTCGGGCTCGTCGAACCACGAGCACGAGCTAGGGTCGAACTAGGGAAAAAAAGGGCCGAGCTCGCTTGGCTAGGCCAAAAAACGAGCCGGCTCGTGGGAAAGAGCCCACGAACCCAGCTCGTTTGGGCTTGTGGCTCGTCCCAACGGTAATTTTAATTTTTTTTTTTTACTTTCATTATTTTCCTATAAATACCCATTTTCTAAACTCATTTTTTCACACTTCAATCTCTTATCTCTCATTCAATTATATACTCAATCCATTAACAATTCTCAAATTACATTCTCTCAATATTAGTGTTCTAATTAGTATCTAGTATCTCATTATCTAAATATTACTCTATAATTTGAAGTTGTAATTTTCTATTTCTATTAATTCTCTATATTTCTATTTTCTAGTTTCTATGTTCTACTACATATTCATCTTGTCCTATTTTCTTTATTCTATTATTTTAAATGGCATACAACTGAAGTGATGATGATTTCAGTGGTCTTAATGACATTCCAATTTCAGAAGATATTATTGATCAGTTTGGTAGTAGCACTGATCCAATTGATTTGGAAGACGTTCATGAAGACACCGTTACACAAACTACCATTGGCTCTAGCACTAAACAAAAAGCCACCAAACAAAAGGCTAAGTGCTGGGAGCATTTTGAGTTGGTGTCGACTGGTAAACTAGTGAATGGAGTCCATGAGTTCAAAGTACACTGTAAACAATGTTAGGAGAAGTTTGCTTGGTAAAAGGGGATAGGCACGACCCATCTAAACAGACACTCTAAAAAGTGTCAATACAAACATGGAGATTTGGATACAAATCAGGCACAACTCCAGTTTGGATCTTCAAGAGCCGGGTCTAGTAGTCCCGCTCTCAACAACTGGATATACTCACAAGAACTCATGCACCACGAAGAACTGCCGGAATTGATAGCAAATGTTAAGTTTCCACTATGCTTGGTGGACAATCCTCATTAGACGTCATTCGTCTAAAAATATCTACAACCAAGGTACGTTAGTATTTCTAGAAATACACTTCGTAAAGATACTATTGTTAGATATAATACTAAGAAAGAAACTATTATTAATGATATTAATAATTACAACGGTGTTGTATCTTTTACATCAGACTTATGGACAGGTTGTAACAAAAAAGGATACATGGTTGCAACTGCACACTAAATTGATAATAATTGGTTAATGCATGAAAAAGTAATAACATTTAAACAAATAGACTATCCTCATAATGAAAATAATATTTATCAAGTTTTATTAGGTGTGTTACATGAATTTAAATGTGATTCTAAGTCTCGTAGTTTTACATTTGATAATGTATGTCCAAATAATATAGTAATTGAAAAATTAATGCAACACTGTAATCCACATTTTGATGGTATTTTATTTCATATTCGTTGTGTGTGTCATGTGTTTAATTTAATTGTACAAGATGGATTAAAATTTATACAACCTCAATTGAAAAAAATTAGATATGCTATTAACTATATTTTAGTTTCACCATCAAGAAAACAAGTTTTTGCTGCTCTATGTACATAAAATGGGCTGCAATTAAAATATTTTTGCAACTGATGTTGCCAATAGATGGAATTCAACATATCTTATGTTTGAATCGTGTGAACGTTATGAGATTGCATTACTGTCTATTATAATGGCCGACACTCATACTGTAACGCCGCATGTTCACTTACGTAATTTTTTTATATATTATGACGATACTTGTCTTAATATTATATTTAATCTTTAATTATTAAATTATCATTTTTGTGACTAATCATGGTTTTGCAGTGGAATGTTCCCTGGACGCCCTAGACGATCGACGTGCCTATTAATTTAAATGACATGACACTCATAATTTTATTTAAACTTAAATTAAAGTATATAATATATATATTTTTTTATTTTTATGTGTCTATGTCAATATTATATAGATTAATGAACCTAGACATGCCTCTTGAATATATTCATTTTCTTTCATATGAATTAAAATATATTTAAATTAATTATCTATATAAAACATGATTTTGGGCCTAATGAACCGTGAATGACACCAAATCTAGTGGATTTTATTTACATAAATTGCATAATTGATTTTTAAATGGGTGTCTATTGTTGAAAGTATGAAAGTGTCCTATTTGAGCACTAATCTACATAGGAGGTAGGGTTATTGCCGTCTCCTTTTCTCCCCTAGCCAATAATCTTTCTACTTCAACATAGTTTCATCATCTTAGCATCTTTTGGAATTTCAATCACTTTCTGGACATTTTGAAAAGGTATTAACAACTGGTTAATTATTTATTTATTTTTTTGTCAATTAATTTGGTGATTGAATTTATATATATTAATGGTTCAATTATTTTGTTGTAGAATTTAGTGAATAAATTATCAAAACAAGTTCATCTATTTTCTTATAGCTTGAATAGTTTCTACATTCTAATATGTTGTTTTTATTTTACAAATCAATTGGTTCAAATTAAAATAAGATAAAAATAAGATTATTTGATTACTAAATCATATTTAATACCCTAGGATAATCTATGTGGATTGCCTATGTTCTTTGTATATATATATATACTTATACCCACTGATTCATATATATTTCTATGTATCCACGTGAAATATTAAAAATTTATGATGAGTTTCTTCACTTGCATAATCGTGTAGGCACAAGCTTAAAAGTGTATGTATATAAATATATATTTATATAACTCTATGTATCCACTTAGATCTTAAAGTGTAATGGTGGATTCCTTCACTTGTATTATCCATGTGCGCATATATTTGTATTGTATGTATATAATTATATGTTTATATATACCTGTGTATCCATTTGAATCCTAAAAAGTAATGGTGGGTTTCTTCTCTTGCATTACCCGTGTGCGCATATATTTGTATTGTATGTATATAATTATATGTTTATATATAAGTTGACAGTAAGCATTACTTTTAAATTTCCAAGGGATTCTTGGCATTTTGTTTTAGCACTTTGGTCCTAATGAATTAATAAACAAATTTATTTTAATAGGATACGGGTATATATATGTTGATTTATTTCAAGAAACGAATATTGTTTGGATTTTTAAATAAATGGTAATGACCTAGGATTTTCGGCACGTTGACTTCGTGGGCAGTTCGGGACATCTCCATTTGCTAATTAAAATGTGAATAAAGATCCATGTAAGTAAACTCTCCTAATATTCATTTGTAGAATGCTATGTTAATTGTTTAAATGTGTTATATTATTATCTGAACCTATTATTTTGTAATCGTTTTGTACGTTATTAATATTCATATGACATATTCTTGCATGTGTAATTAAGTTAATGCATCCATAAGCATGCATGAAGTAAAGTTTAAATGGTAATATTGTAAAGTGTATTTTATTCAAAAATGATATGTATCCCAAATTTTATAAATGAAATGGTGTTCGCCTATGCCATGAAAGGTGTGAGTGGGAAATGGGGCGTGGGGGACCGGCGCACCCGACGAATGATAATGTTGAATGTTTAATGTTTAATGTTTAACCGCTTTGCGGTACTACCGGTAGATGAAACGGGTTCCAAATAATAATGGCCCACTGCACACTGATTGGATAGGCGATACACAAAAGTGAGCTCACAATGTTAAAGTTTTTAAATGATAAGAAAAGATGGGATACATATTCTAAAAACTACTTGAAACCAATGCATATCATAAACATGCATCATGTGCATGAGGTTTACTTATTGGGCGTTAGCTCATCCCATATCCTCCACTTTTCAGATGATGAGAGCTAAATGATACGAGACGACTGCTTGGGGCGAGACGGACTCAGTATTGCTTAAATTAAAGTTTTATTTTGTTATTATTTCAGAAATAAGATGTCTTAGGCCGATTAATGTTTTTTGGAATACTATTCTTTTACTTATTTCAATTTAGTCAAACTATGAAGTTTTCCGCAGTTATTGTGTTTAATCAATAATGGAATTGGGCATAAAATTTAATATGCAAATTATTGTTTTTAATTAATACTGTTGAAAGCCATTGACATTTAGTTTGTATTTTCAAATAAAATAAAATAGAATGAATATTTTATCCATTTTTCCGCATTTATATATTGTTGTTTAATTGTAATTAAATGCTAACATTTCTAAGTCTAGAATTTCTGGACCTAGGGTGTTACACATACGGCTCAGAATATGATTTAAAATTATATGATTGGAAAATATGTGGTCATGTTAGAAAATTTTTAAAAGTTTTTTACGACGCAACAACTGCATGTTCTGGTGTTTATTACCCAACTACTCCACTTGTTTTAAATTATTTCTATTATATTGCTAACAATTTTAATAGGTATAAGAATTTTGCTCTTTTTACTAGTATTATACACGTTATAGAAGTTAAATTTAGGAAATATTGGGAACAATTGCCTATGTTATTTCTATTAGCATGTATCATGGATCATCGACTTAACTTAGAGGGTAAAAAAGTAACAATAATGGCAATTTCAGATAAATTAACTTATGAAAATCTAGTCACGTGTGCTAATTTATAACAAACTTTATGTTCTATGTATGAAGTCTATGTTGAAAAGGCCGGTACAAACGTTGTACGACCCCCTAATCCAACATATACTTCATTATCAACTGATGACATTAATTTATGGAGTTACGTCAGTACACATAGGACCACTCAAAGTCAACAATTAGTTGGTTCTTCTTCTAGTTCTTCCATTCTCCGTTCTAATGATACACCTGTAGAGTTAGGTAGGTATTTTACGCATGATGTACTTAGTATGTTAGATGACGAGGAGAGAAAAAACTTTGATATACTTAAATAGTGGAGACAATATCAACGTAGTTATCCAATTCTTTCTAAAATGGCACGTGATCTACTAATACCTCATATCTCAACTGTAGCATCGGAGGCTGCATTTAGTATAAGTGGCAGGGTTTTATCTGATATCAGGTTAAGACTCAAAGCCGATATTTTAGAAAGTTTACTGTATCTAAATGATTGGGATGATGTCGAACTTCGAATTCAAGATAAAGTGGACAGAATAACGTCCGAAGAACTTGAAGATTTGAATATGGATTAATCATATTCGTAGTAAGTATTATTTTGCATTAGTATTTCTGTATTTAAAGAATTTTCCTTATTTTAATAAAAAATTGTGTAAGTAACATCTTGTTCGTGTACAATTTTAACTCCGCCTACTTTTAAAGTAGCCTGTCCCAAGCCCGGAAAAATGATGAGGGTTTTAAATCTTACATTTTTAACATAAAGGATTTTCGATATGGTATTTCTTTTTTATTTTCAAATTTTAGAAAATGTAAAACACAAAAAAAAAAAAAAAGAGGTGGGTTTTAAATTTTTAATTTTTAACATAAAGGATTTTGTATTTCTAATTTCTTTTTTATTTTCAAATTCAAAACATAAAAAAAATAAAAACATAACAAAAGGTCAAAGATGAGAATTTTAAAAAACATAATAAAGATGAGGATTCAATAAAAATTTAAACATAAAGATAAATATTTAATCTTTAACATAAAGATAAAGATAAATGATTCATTTTAATTATTTACATTTTTTTCTTTAACAAAATAAAGAGGAGGATTTATTTTCAAATTTTAAACAAAAAAAAAAAGAGGGCCGAGCCAAGCTGGCTCAGCTCGACTCGTTCGATCCACAAGCCCGTAGGCCGAACCGAGCCACTCATCCCCATGAACGAGCCGAGCTCATGTTTTACGGGCCGAACCGACTTGGCTCAGCTCGGCCCGGCCCATTGTCATGCCTAGGACCTACCATTGGTGGAAAAGTATAACACAAAATGAAGAAAATTACAAGACAAGTGGAGTGTATATGTGTGTGTCTATACATTGTGTGGATCTATATAAAGCCACATTTAAGACACTCACATACATACCCCCACTTCCCAATTCACAAGCCCCTGTCCCTGTCCCCACCATCCCTCTCTCTCTCTCTCTCTCTCTCTCTCCCCCCAATCTTCTTCTTTTATTATATATATTTGGTTGAAAAGTATAAGAGATAGAAAGAGAGAAAAGAAAGAAAGACCCTGGTAAGAAAAATCTAAAAATGATGGTTATGGATTTGAGAGTTTCTCAATAATAGAAGTCCCCCATTTTCATAACTTTAATACGAACTTACAAACCAAAATATGCCTTTTTGTTATTTGAGAATCCGTAAATGATGTGAAGAGATTTGGGAAAAATTTAGTTACATCGGTATGTTCTCCAAACTCTCTACACCCAGAGGTATACTCGCAGTGGGTATAATGCTCCAGTAGGCACAATGTTGCTAATGTGGTGTTTGACAAAATTTAATAAGAGAATCACTTCTTTTCAGGCCTAGGAAGCAAGCAAAAGAGAAAGAGTGAGTAAAATATATCTACTTGACCTTCATGCAATACAATACTTTTAGCATATGTAAAGTATGGTTATATGTTGACTTGATCTACTATGAAATGATAAATATTAAGCAAATCCAAGAACATAGTTGAGTAGAAGATATTTATATTGTCTTGTTTGCAAATGGATTTATGTTTGCATATGAAATATTTATGCTAAATTGTTGTTCACTTCACATGCAAATGGATTTTCTATAGATGATTGAAGTAGGTTAGTATGTTAGACTTGATTTAGTATTTCATCTTGATTTGTAAAAGAAATATGCATGTATGTCATTCATACAAGATGGTTTGTTTGTATCTATTAGAAACCTTTTATTTTAGTGGAATGTGCTCATTTGTTTCTCTTCTATTATATGGGTAAAAAGTATGAGTATGCCCAAGTTGCTTGAGATATAACATAAGAACACTTGTTGGACATTTTACCCAAGCAAACAAATCATATGAGATTACCTTGACACTCATAAGGATTTGAGAAGAATGACTTATCCCAATATGGACTTGAGATCAAAGAACTCTTGTATAATGAATACTTGGGGACTTGATGTTACCTTAAGGACCGATATTCTTATGTGAGTTTTGTTGCTCTCTATGACATATCAATGGTCTTTGTATCATATATTAAGATTGATGTTGTTTATGCATGTTAAAATAAGCTTAATATATGTGATAATCCAATATTTTTCTTAAGCCGTTTGTACACCCGGATTTTATGGGGACCCTTGATTTGTAAATTGAAGATGAGAAGTTTAAGAATTGGTCAAAGGCCTCAAGGGCCAAAAATGGGTTAGCATACCCAAGGAACCGTAAGTTATCTAAAAGAAGTTGATGGTCGATCAAAGTTAAAGAGAGCCAAAAGAAGTTTTAGGGCCATAAGATGTCCTTGTACCATAAGGTACTAGATTGATCCACCATTTGGCCATGTGCTTGTAGCACAATATCTTCAATTTATGCATGGTGTACAAATTTTTTTAAAAAATTCCCTAAGACAAGATAAATGATATTTGTATGTGTCACTTCACACTAGCACCATATTTTGCTCGCTGAAAATCATTATTCATTGATGTTTCATGTCAAAGTGTAGATGGATCGAAAATGTTTTGACGTTGTTGGCCAAAAGTGAATAATATCGGAGGACAGAAAAGATTATCTATGGACCACAAAGATGGATATTTGGTCATAGTACCCAAGACAATCCAATCTATACGAGCATGAAAGTACCATTTTTCATTGGGACCGGTATGATGCAATGACATTGAAATACTTGGGAACCAACTCTAAGATCTTAAAGAAGATGTACTTTAAATAGACATATTATGTTATATTTAAGTTTCTTTTGGTAATGTAATAAACAAGTAACAAACTTCATCTTTTGCTTTGTAATAGATGATATGTATGAAATAGATGTTGGGATGTTATGTCATATGAACTTTTGTTGATCTTTAAGGACATCTCAATTACTTATATTAAATGAAATCATCATATGGTATCTTATTTATATTTAAGACGTAATGATTTGTCATGTTCACAATTAAAAAAAAATTAATTGTAATCTCTTCAACTCATCTAGATAACCTATTCAATGGATCCAACCTTGAATCAAACTAGAGGGTCAATCAATAAGACATATTTTTCTAATTCAAATTCCACATAGATTCATGAGGCGTACCCATTAAAGATCCCATTATAGTCTAACTTGTTTAAAGGCCAAATAATGGGACACACACATATAATAGTTAAAGCACGTGCGATACATGTGTTGTGACCGTATTGTGTACAAAATAGTGTAAAAAAAATTATCCATTAGTAAACATTGGGTTTGACAATTTGACAATGACCTGTTGAGTAAAAGAAAAACAAAATTAAAAAGATTCGATTTTATTATAAAACAAACTACAATTATAAGTGCATTGAAGAAACTCATGGATTCCACATCTTGTATCCCTTTTTTTCCTCTTTAGAAAAGGTGGTAGAATGTATGGATGAGGCAAATACGAAGGAGCAAACAGCGGATTAAATGGAAGTATTATCTCGAAAAGCTTGCTTGTAATCTGAAATAAAGAATCTTACACTGATTACAAGCTACCAATGATCTGCACCCAAGTATTGGAAATTATGGATAGAAATACAAACTTGTAAAATGAATATGCATAAGAAAATTGAACAAATCAAACAATTGGGGCACATAAATACAATTGAACAACCACTTTCAGCCAGGGAATTTGATTATTATTGCTTAGCTTCTAAAAATCAAGAGACAATAAGATGGATCATGGCATTAGAAAGAGTTATATAGAAGCCAATAGATAACGTGCAGCAAAGCACTGCATACACAAGCTTATTTGATATTTTCTTTAGGTGGGAAATTCCAAAATAACATCGACTTTTTGACTTTCACTTGGACAAATCTAGCATATCATTCTCCAATTAGTTTATGTGGTAACAAAATTGCATTATACGTATATATTATAATAGAGAACAAAGATATACTCTTTTCCATGCAATTCATTACAATAACGGTATATTTGGCCACTGGAGATCAATCATACAGTGACAGAAACAAGAATAAGCCTAAGTATAATCATTTTTTGGGAAAATGTATTGTGAAAATGAGCCATATCCCCCACCTCTTCTCTTTAACATCATAGTTAAATTGAGTCATTTGCCTAAATATTGTTGATATTTGATCATGTTAGCCCTAATCTTAATGCAATCGGTTATCTGACCATGATATCTTAACACATATGAAAACACATGCATCAAGTAGAGAGAACAATAAAAAACCTTGAATGTTGAGACACATGCATCGTAGAGTCATGCACATACTAGACACGCTCTTTGACGTGTTCAATATTATTCACAAACTTTCAAAATCACTATCACTAATGTACTTAAACCATGGCCACCTAAGGAGCCTTATTTGCATCGTGGTGAGCCAGCCTTGGATATTTCTTCCGATGAGGAGGATTCTCTCACCGAGCCATTCAAGTTCACACTTGTTGGCAAGCCCAAAATGGTGGAAGTACGTTCTAGTTTTCAGATGTTTGGATTTTGCGGTGATTTTAAACTTGGGCTTATAGATTACGAGCACATATTGATTCACTTGACACACGATGATGATTATAGTAGATTGTTTTTAAAACCACTTTGGTTTATTAAAGGTTACCCTATGCGTGTGCTTAAGTGGACTTGTGATTTTTATCCCGATGCTGAGACCTCCATTGCCCATGTATGTATATATTTTTCTTTATTGTCTATTCATTTGCGTGCAAAGGAATTTTTATTTGTTTTATCTAAAATTTTTGGGGTGCCGTTGAGGATTGATGAGGCTACTGCTAATTTGTGCCAGAGTTTGTGTTGAGGTGAATCTAGAGCATAAGCTCCCATATAGGATTTGGATTGATCAAGGTGAATCCCATAGTTTTTGGCAGCCTATTGTGTATGAGAAGTTGCCACTTTTTTGTACCAAGTGCCGTCATAAGGGCCATATTATTGATCAATGTAGAGTGGGTGCTCCACCAATAGATTCTATTATTACCCAAGCAACTGAGCCTTTCGTTGCTCCGACTCCTAAACCTGTTGTTACTCCGGCTCCTAGGCCTGTTATTGCTCCAGCTCCTAAGCCTGTTGATGTTCAGGCTACTGTTTATAGGGCCGAAAAGGGTAAAGAGAACAAGTTTTTTGATGAGGCTCCTATGCAGTGGATCTCAGTTGTTGGTTCTTCAACTCAGCCCTCAGTTGTCATACCACTTCCTGTTTTATACATGTAGGACCTACCCATCAGCTTCCTCCTATTATTCCTACTGTTGTAGCTTCAAAGCCAGCACATCCAACTATTTATGATCCCCTGTTAGATCACATAATGTCAGTTCCTCAAGAGACATCCAGTTTGTCAGTACGAGTTGAGCCAGTGATTTCTTCAATACCTATTCAGATTCCATCACCTGATCAAGCTATTAAGCCATTTGATACCGATTTGTATGTTCGTCCACGCCTCAGTTGCCTTGAGAATGTTGATACTTCGATTCTTTCAGATAATGACTAATTTCCTATTGAGGTTCATCAGCAGGGACACTTTCACAGAAATTTTTCTGATTCTATTGTTACCCAAGCTACTAAGCATTTTGTTGCTCCGGCTTCTAAGCCTGTTGTTACTCCAGCTCCTAAGCCTGTTGTTGGTCCAGCTCCTAAACATGTTGATGTTCAGGCTACTGTTTATAGGGCCGAAAAGGGTAAGGAGAATGAGGTTGTTGATGGGGCTCCTATGCAATGGATCCCAGTTGTTAGTTATTCAGCTTAGCTCTCAGTTGTCATACCACTTCATGTTGTGCATGTAGGACCTACCCATCAGCTTCTTCCTATTATTCTTACTGTTGTAGCTTCAAACCAGCATGTCCAACTATTTATGATCCCCTGTTAGATCATATAATGTCAGTTCCTCAAGAGACATCCAGTTTGTCACTACCAGTTGAGCCATTGATTTCTTCAATACCTATTCAGATTCCATCACCTGATCAGGCTATTAAGCCATTTGATATCGATCCACCTGTTAGTCCACGCCTCAGTTTCCATGAGAATGTTGAGACTTCGATTCTTTCTAATAATGACTCATTTCCTATTGAGGTTCATCAGCAGGGGCACTTTCGAAGGAATTCTTCTAATGACTTGGTTGGTTTGGATGAGCGGTAGGAGGCCGATGGTTTTACTACATTGTAGAAGAAGAAAAATCCAAAAGTTATTAATATCATGCGCCCAGTCAAACAGGTGACTCATAGTCAGACAGGTGCTTCATCACATAGTCAATCTCTTTGATGTGTATTATCATCTAGAATGTGAGAGGTGTGGGCAGTATTGCCACTCATAGACGACTTAAGAAATTTGTTCAGCTTCATAAGGTGTATTTTTTGGTGATGTTGGAATATTTGTTTTGATGAAGAACTTTGACTTTATCAGACGATTTCTCTCTTTTGATGTGGGCTTACAGAATGAATCAAATAATAATTGGTGTTTTTGGAATTTGGGGACTACTGTTACTTCGATTGTTGATCATCCCTAATTCTTTCACATTAAAGTTGAAGATCCTATATTAGCCAGACTGTTATTTATTACTTTGATTGGGCGTAGGAATTTATGGACGGGTTTTCACCAGATATCCCTTTTTGTGGATGGGTCATGGCTAGTTAGGAGAGACTTTAATGGGATCGCTCACAATAGTGAGCGTACTGGTAGGAATACTCGTGATAGGGACACTTCAGACTTTGTAGATATGATGATGGATTGTGGTTTGACAAATGCACAGTATTTTGGCAGTTAGTACACGTGGACAAATGGGAGGGTTTGGAAGCGTCTGGATAGAGTTTTGATTAACTCACTAGTTGCTTCATTTTGTTGTCAGTTTTCAGTTCGTCATCTGAACCGAAGCACTTATGATCACTCACCTTTTCTAATTCAGTGGTCTTTTTACAATGATTTGGGGTCTCGTCCTCTTCAATTTCTCAATGTTTAGTCTAGGCATCACAATTTTTTGGACTTTGTATCTCAGAAGTGGTCATTTTCTACCCATCTTACGAGAATGACTACTCTCTAGGAGAAGATTTTTAGGCTCAAACAAGGCCTTCGTTGGTAGAATCGACATGTATTTGGTGATATTTTTCAGAAGGTTAGGAATGTAAAGTGTATGATGGACAAGGCAGAGTTAGACTATGACAGAGATCTTTCTCCTTCTCATCGTGATACTTTGCATCAGGCTCAGGCAGTTCTGAACCGTAATTTATCTATTGATGAGGCCTTTTGAAAATAAAAGGCATGGGCACGTTGGACTTGTGAGGGTGATCATAACACCCAATACTTCCATTCTATAGTTTAGGGACGACATATTCAAGGTAGGATCAGTTCTATTACTTCAGCTTCGAGTGAGGTGTTTGAGTCTCTTGAGACTATTCAGCCTTCAGCAGTATCTTTCTTCTAGGAGCTTTTGTGGGCTCGTCCTCAGCTTGTCAGCCTTATTTGACCTAGTATTATACCTAGATTGGTGTCCAATGAGGACAATTTGCAGCTTAATTGGACTCCTACTGTGACTGGGGTGTGAGAGGCTATTTTCAGTATTGATCATGTCGTCAGGCCAGATGGGTTTTCATTTCACTTTTTTCAGGTCTGTTGGGACATAGCATCAGATGATGTATTTCAGGCAGTCTTGGGCTTCTTTGCTGGAGGACACCTACCAAGGGGTTTTGCAACTACTTATATTCTCTTGCTTCCAAAGCGAGACAATACCTATAGGTGGTCAGAGTCATGTCCTATCAACTTATGTACAGTTTTTAATAAGTTGATTACGAAGCTGATGAATTCACGATTGAGTACTTTACTACATCAGATCATCTCAGCTTCTCAGAGTGGATTCATCTCGAGACAGCTCATTAGGAATAATGTCCTCATTGTACAGGAGTTACTACATACACTTGATACAAGATTGTGATGGGGTAATATTATCCTCAAGCTTGATATGGCTAAGGCCTATGACCGCATGGATTGGGACTTTTTGATATCTATTATGGAGGGTTTTAGGTTTGATGCTCTTTAGATTGATCGAATACAGATATGTATTTCAGAGTGTCAATTCTCGGTCCTACTTAATGGCAGGCCATGTGGTTTTTTCTCATCATCTCGGGGGATCAGACAGGATGATCCCATATCTCCATCACTGTTTATTATTGGTAGAGATTATTTTTCACGAATACTTACTCAACAGTATTAGCATATTCATTCGATGGCATACAAACATGGGGGTGATGCTCTTATCTCTCATTTGTCTTTTGCAGATGATATGATTATTTTTGCCAATGGCCAGAAACAGTCTATCAGATGAGTATTACAATGTATTGAGCACTATGAGATGGCTTCTGGGCAGTTGGTAAATAGAGATAAGAGCAGGATTATCTTACCTATGAGATTTTGTACTAGTTAGATACACATGCTGGAGCATCTAACAAGGTTTCGTCATCAGCAGCAGCCCTTTACTTATCTTGGTATTCTTTTATTTAAATGAGCTAGAAAGATCTTCTTGTATGATGACTTAATCCAGAAAGTCCGGAGTAGGATTTCTAGCTTGGCCTTGAGACTCCTATCACTTGGATGACGAATTACTTTGATACGATAAGTGATATCCTCTATTCCTCTATATCTCATTTAGATTATGAAGCTTCCCAAAGTTGTCTTGAAGAAGTTAGAGGGTATATTTGCTAGGTTCCTTAGGGACTCCAAAGACCATGCACACATATTACATTGGAGGAGATGGAAGGACATTTGTATTCCTACTGAAGAGGGTGGACTGGGCTTTATGAGACTGCATGATCTTGTTGATACATTCACCCTAAAGCTCTGGTGGTTATTTATATCTTAACGGTCATTATGGGCTTAGAATTTTACTGAGTAAGTATTGTTAGGGTATCCATCTGTTGCTGGCTACTATTCTTTACTATACTTCAGCTGTATGGAAAAGGATGAAGCACATAGACCCATAGGCAGAGACACACATTACTTGGCAATTAGGGCGTAGACAGATATTCTTTTGGCATGACTGCGGGATGAGCGAGTCTATATTAGCTGATCAGCACCCACACTTGACACATTCTTCTATCTAGGATAGAGACTTATTTGATAACACTGGATAGAACATTGACAGACTTCTTTAGCTAGTACGATATATTATTGCTGAGCAAATATGGAGCATCCATATCACTGCTGAGGTGCACGATCAAATTATGTAGAAGGATACTTCGAATGGTAGATTTGCTACCAAGTCTGTATGGCAGCTAGTTCAAACGGAGCATACTATTCAGGCTGTATACAGCATGATTTGGAGTTCTATTATCCCGACGACTGTCTCTTTCTTCTGTTCGAGACTATGGAAGAGTCTTATCCTAGTTGATGTTGTAATTCGGAGGCAGATTGGGAGTCATATAGCTTCTCGTAGTCAGTGTTGCACGGCTATTAAGACTATTCAGCATTTATTTATTGACATCTAGTATTACCGACCAGGTCTGGCGCCACTTCTCTGACATTTTTCATATAACCCTCTGGCCGATGGAGGGTTTTCAATATCGCTTTCAATCTTAGCGTTTCTCGAGTCAGTTTGTCAGGTAAGGTCATATTCGTACGATCATTCCTCTTTTGATTTTCTGGTTTATTTTGATTGAGAGAAAAGATACGAAATACCGAGATATCTCTATGGAGCCGAGACAGATCATATAGAGAGTATACCATATTATCTCCCTACTACATATAGGCTGTTTATTTCAGGTTATTCATTGGCGGGGGGATATGGATATTGCTCTTCTTTTTTGTATCTCTCTTACTACTCCATCCCTTCCTCCCCCTATTTTGGTTTATTAGCGTACTCTACCAGTGGGATCTTATAAGGTCAACACTGATGAATGCGTCAAAGACGGATTTGCGAGTGGATGGGAGATTATTAGAGATTCATTAGGTTAGTGTGTTCGTGCCTTCTTCTTTTATATGGCGAGTGCCCTATTCTGGAAGCCAAGCTCAAGGCTATTCTTGATGGTATCATTCTTACTCAGAGGATTGTACTATCAGATTTATGGGTTAAGGCCGACTCTACTTTGGCCATTCAATGCATCACCAGAGGTGAAGGACCTTGGTCTATTCAGACAACTCTTTGCCACATTAGACATCTTCTTGCCTTCGACCGTGATACTATTTTTCATATTTATCGCGAGGGAAACTAGGTAACTGACTTACTTACTTCAAAGGGTTGGGATCGTCGTTGCTCTTTCGAGTACACGCTCAGAACTTACCGCGACGCTACCGCAACTTAGTTCATATTGATAGACATGGGCTTCCTACAATTAGGAGTTTATAAATTTTTTTAGGACTTATTATTTGGGAAGTAGTACATCCTTATTTATTGTTTTATTATTTATTCATTTATTTGTTTACTTTAGCTCTTATGATTGGATGTCAGGTTTTATGCCCCCCTTCCTATGTATTTTTTTATGAGTTATTTATATATGGTTGGGATATTCGAACCCTCCCATCCTTTCTTTGTGGAGGCCTAACAACTACACTAGAGATGTGATGGTGTATTGACTAAAAAAAACCCTGGCCACACTCATATAACAACTTAGACAAAAAAATGAAACAAAAAAATGATAAAATAAAAAAATAAATAAGAAAATTATATTAAGGTACCTCTCTAATCTAGCAAAGTTGATTGCAAAACCTCAGAGGAGAGGTTTATGATTCACCTACTAAAAAAGGATCCTAGTGAAAAGACACTTCACAATAGGTCTCTTTGGTTTGGTTCTCATATTCTTCAATTGGGTTGGGAGTAAGAAAAAAAGCATTCAAGATCAGTCAAAAAACTGTTAGATTTTAACATGAATGGAATATAATTAAATGTCTTACAATGCAATAAAAATACACAAATATAACAAACTAAGCTTATTCATAATAAGTTGGTGCAGCTACAAGAATTATTTTTTCCTTAAATACAAAGCTACCCACTTTAAAAATTATTATTTTACTTCACACGTACCATTATGTTCATGCTTTCAGTGAATATGGTTTTTATGGGTTTATGCAAGAAATGCTTTAACAAATTAAAAAATCATTATCTTAATATATCATTAAACATTTGTTGGTGTATGACCTTATTTCTTACTTCGTACACTTTAGTGTGGCCACATAACCATCTCAACATTTTCAGTTCCACCTTATTCACATTATGGATATTTTGTGCTTTAACGATCCAACAATCAATGTTTTACATCACAAGTGGTCTATAACTTAGTAGATATCTTTCAATTCAATAAAATTCGTATAATATTTCTCTATTTCATCCAACTAATTAATCAACACGTGAGCTAAGGAAAGGGAGGGGGAGATCTGATTATCCCATGATAAATGACATAGATAAGAATGAAATGAGAAACAATTAGTAGTATAGCACACATTTTCAGTTGACCAAACCTTATACTGGTGAAATCTTGTAGGAATACGTTTAGTGGCCAAGCACCATTTCATATAGCACGTGATCCTTGATGACGAGTAAATCTTGAGTCTATCTAGCAAACAAAAATTTGATACTCAACAGAGCTTTTCAAGAAATAAAACCACAATAACAAACATTAGCATAATAGATCAACTTAAGAAAACATAATAATTCCTACTGTTTAAGAAAGATTCTTTAGTGGGCGTTTTATGTGTGACAAGGACTGAGAGGCATGAGATAACCTTGTAAAACTTTCTTTTTCATATTGAAAACCTATGGTGGAGAGTGCTCTCACATTTAAGGTAAACCACTACAAATCTGGATTTATTCTATGTTTCTTATTTTTGTTGTCATTTATCTCAGAATTAGGAATTATGATTTAATCCATAACAAGACCAATCACCATACTTCACCTGCATTGTCTTAAATCACCATACTTCAATCAACATTTAATGTAAGGATTACTAGGAGTCTACAATGTTCATTAAGATCTAGCTGAATTAGAGAGTTCGTTAACTTTGTCAATATACAATTTGCCATATGGCATTTGATTTCTCAAGTTTGAATATATACAACTTGTAAGTTTTGATTATGATCTTGAATGCTTTTTTTCAGGGAGTGTTGAGAGCCATTTTACAGGGCATTGAGCTTGCCCGACGGATGGGTCTTGTGGACTTATGGATTGAGACTGACTCTACACTTGCTGTTCATTGCATTTTACGTGGTGGGGGGCCGTGGGTGATTCAGTCAATACTCAGATGCATCCGACATCTTCTATCATTCGATCGAGACACAGTTTTCCATATTTTTCGAGAGGGAAACCAGGTCGCTGACTCTTTAGCTTCTGAGGGCTAGGATCAACGACATTATCAGGAGTATGGATCTTCAAACTTGTCTCGTCGTTCACGTGGACTACTTCAGACTGACAGATATGGCCTTCCATCAGTTAGAGGTCTTTAGTTTTTTGTTAGTTTGTTTTTCATTTGCTTTTGCTTTTGCTTTTGTTTTTGCTTTTCAGAATTATGCACCGGAGGTAGTATCTCTTTATTTGTTGTAGTTTGAGAAATTTTTTTCATTCGTTGTATGCTTGGAGGTCAGGTTCATATCTCCCTCATGTGTACTACCCTTTTTATATAAATACAGTGGTAGGGGCATCCAAACCCCCACCAGCCTGTCTTGGTAGAGGCCTAAAAACCATACTGGAATTGTGCTGGTGCTTCGAATAAAAAAAGTTTTGATTATGAGAATGGATAGTAATGCATATCGTATAGCGGTTTGGATGAAATGGATAAAAGTGTAGGATTATGTGATTAGAACATACTCCTAATTTTAAAGCAATTTCTCTATGACATTAATTATATCAATTATGCTTATATTACTGAAAGTTGGGCTGTTCGAGGACAAAATATGCAAAAGATAAAAGCAACAAAAATAATGATGTTAAGATGAAAGTATAATTTAGAAAATAAGAAATGATGTTCTACCTCAACAAGCAAAGGTGGAACCAATTCTTGATAATTAAAGAGAATGAACACTTAGGATACTTGATGTAGACCTAGAAAAACCCAATTCACAGTAGTGATGTGATTTAGTATAATATATTAGAAGATGAAGAGTAAATCGAAACCAACATGACTTGATGTGGTCATGAAAAGATTTGATTTCATTGAACTTTTTAGTCAATGCATGATCAAATGGAGTGGTGAAAAAGGATTTTCTTAACCTACCCAACTTTGTTTGGGAATAAGGCTTAACTTCTTGTTTCGATTTTGCTATTTTGTGGGTGTGATAAGAAAACACTTCTTGTGGGTCATAACTTTGTTTTATTGATTATGTATGTTCTTATAATGCTGTGGGATTGGTATTGATTTGAAAATTTTGCATTACACAATTGGGTTTAGAAGCTTTTGCCTTCATTCTTAGTGCACATTTTTTTGTCAATTCTTCAACTACCTGTTTTGTGTTTGTTTTCTCTTCAGTATTTTGATATGGTATTCTCGTGGAAATGGCTTAAGATATTTCTGTAGGAATTTAGACTCATAAAAGAAAACATGAACTCAATGAGGAGAACGCGTAGAACTACAAAGTTCTGTAAGATATGATATCAAGTTTTTTAAGAGATGATATCAGCGAATATATGGTGACAAATTAGATAGGACTATTACCACAAACAATATGTTTCCATTGTCTCTTACAGTTGTAAAATGCATTTATGTAGGCATCTAGAAATATGTCTTCAGGGTGCAGTTACTGCGGGAAATAGTTGCCATACATGGAAGTATATCTCATGTACGACTTAAATGCATGTTTTATTGTTGTCTTATTTCTTGAACTTTGCAAATGAACAATTGGTTCCATACGACTTAAATATATATTTCTTGATTCTACATACTATGAATTGAGGGAGTTTTACCAGCCATGCTATGTTTGTTCAAAGGCCTCGCCATTCGAAAGCAGTTATCTCCAGCGCAACCATGCTTTTGTATTCAAAAATGCTGAGCAATCCTCACTTATAGTTCAACTCTCTCTTGTTCTCCATCTCTTTGAGCAATCCCCACTTATAGTCCAACTCACTATTGTTCTCCATCTCTTTCTCATCAGGAGTTCTTGCTGATCTCTTTGACATGACCAATTCTATTCCACAACTTATATTAACATCAAATTGACTCTTGCATCAACCTATAAAACTAAAAACTAGGAAAAGAAAAATAGAAGAAAATAAGTTGTAGACATTCTTTCAAACATGTATGAGGCAAGAAATCTTGCAGTATTTTCATAATCATCACATATACATGCTATCCATAAGCAAGAACACCTTCAAAATAACTTGATTTTCTCCTTAATTATACACTTAAAATCTAAATTCTGTTTTCTCCTCTGTCTAGATCCTTCCCAAAATCAGAGTCGTGTCCAGAAGCTGTGCAAGGCAAAGGTCAAAGGTGCAAAAGGAAAGCACAAAGCAGGCAAAACCTTCGCAGATTTGCAGAAACGAAAGAACAAAAAAATTATGGTCATAAACATCTCTATCATTTCAAAATAGAGAAAAAAATGCGACACAAAAACCCAATATATTACCGTGCGAATAGAAACCATATGTGATTCATCGTGTTCTTGATAGAGACTTGTAAGGCTTTCGAGAAGCTTTGGACGAATTTGACATAAATCATCCGAAATTAAGGTTTTTGCGATTTGGAGAAAAGATGTGGGGAGATAGAGAGAGAAATGACGTCAATGTGACGTAACCAATACGAAGTTGTATTGGTTGAAACTATGAACAGAAACTTGCCCATTCGCTCTTATACTATAATTGTGTGTGTATATATATATACAACTTTTCATAAATGACTGCTAGAGAAAGGGATTAAAAAGGCAAATTTCTACTTAAATCGGATTTGGGGAAAATGCGAACTGCCTAACGAGTATCATACCCCAACCATAAGGTATCATACTAAAAAGGTCACGGAGCACATATATCCAGTAAGGTATCATACCCATAGCGCTGGGTATTATACCCATATGTATCAAGAAAAAAAATCGAGCAAATTTTAGAGAACGCCACAAGCAACATCACTTTATCCCTGAACTGCTCCACATACAGAGGACTCAGCCCCATCAACCTGGAACGTCAAGTCCATGATAATCCAAGAACAACTAACTAAGATGGAGGTGAATTAGTTTTTACAAACTTTTTCAAAAAATAATCTCAAAATATGAAACTTAAGAAATATATATTAATCAAGTAGTAAGTATAAGCACAATATAGATAAATAAAAGGGTAGAGAAAGTGTAAACGATATGTTTATGGAGATTCGATCCAAACTAATGATCTACGTTCTCTAGTACCAAGCTCTCCATCACGAGCAAGGCATTTCCACTATATTGATTGACATATGGGGCAATAAAAAACCCTTACAATGCTTTCAGTGACTTACAAACAAAGAGCGATGATCCTTATATAATATTGAGCTTTATGGGACATCAATATAACCCAAAAGATATGAAGAAATTGATTTACAATAGTTTTTCTATCTTAATAAATGATATATACAAATAAAGTATCAAGAGAGACTAACACATAACAAAAAATGAAAAGTTCAAGTGTTCGAAAAAACTTTGATGAAAATGATGATTTAAAAGTTTGATTCAATCAATCAAATTTTTTCAATGAATAAGTAGAAGTAAAAGCAATGGAAGTTCAAATAATTTTTCTCAAGATAATTTTCACTTTTATGCTCTTTTAAGTGTCTATGTTGATTACAAATGAAAGGCAATTTATAGAAAGCAATTTTTAGAACTTCCTGTGAAATCAGATGATAGGTCAATTGACCTACATAAGTTTGGATGACCAAAAAGTTGCTGTTTGAATAGTACAACGTTAGAATCAGAACGGTCAAATTTTTGAATATTGGGAGTTCGGTCGACCTATCTTCAAGTCAGTCGACTGGTTGACAGAGTTTGGTCAACCTATGAATAGTTTGGTTGACCAAAAATCTTGATCCAAAAAGTTTTGAAAAATGAATTTTAACTTTGATCAAATATTTTATGTAAGTGATATCAACATACTTTTTTGTGCATAAAGTTGTTTTTGAGCTTTTATCATTTAATGATAAAGATCAAAGTATTAGTACTTTTACATTTGACATAAAAATCTAATCTTTGATATTTCCATCTTGAACTCTTGTATTGGATGATTGACTTTGATCTTGACCTTCTTTGAGAGTCCAATTTGTAATGTATTCTTGATCTCGATATTTTTTTACGATTGATTGATTTGAATGCTTTGAAGATTATAAACACTTTAAACCAATTGTTAGTAGAACAAGATTAACTTATTTGTTATAATCAAAACATTAAAGTTAGAGTTAACTATAGGTCATCAGTCCAGTACCCCACATAAATGATACATGTCCTGAACTTGGAAGATGATTGTTACGCCTTTGAACCACGTGGCATGCTATGTTAGTCAAAGTCAAAGTCAAAGCTAATACTGCAATGACTCACCATCTCCGCTCACAAATGATCCTCCGAGGCACTCATCTAGTCTATGAGGTGGTGGGCAATGTAGCTTTACAGTTGCAAGTCTGATACTTAAGAGATTAGACATAAAGTGACTGATAGGACAGCCAGCAAAGTTGATTTGTTGTTTGTCATAGTCATAGCTGTCTAGCATGCGACTAAGGAACCTTTGTCTGAGTCTATGACATGATGCATTGGATATGGTCGGTAGGCCTTTAGGACCGCACCACATGTCACACATCAGATGAGTCTGGTGGCTTAGGCCTATGAATACCAAGGCCATGTCTATTGAAAAGGATGATCCAATTCCATGCAAAAGAACTATTGCAACCAAGTCCTCCACGTAGATTAGCTTGAGTATCACATAAACTACTTAGCAAGTCCTTCCTCGGCTGGTATCTCGCACACTCAAATATTAACCCTCCTTTCACATTAGTGCCTTGATTAGTAGACTGGTTTGACTATCAGAGTGCATACGATCAACGCACAACCCCGTTCTTATTCGAAGAGGTGTTGTGATCTTGTGCCCCGGACGTGGTTGTCTAAGTGCATAGGTAATATACGCATAGGCGGCTCAGACGTTGAGTTTCTGTTGGCAATCATTTTTAGATTTCAACAGTAATATGAGAGCTACTTTTAAAAAATATAACTTTACTTACTTAAAAGTAAGAAAAATGAAGTTATTACAAAAATTTGTAGACAAAAAATAAATTTACTCATCAATAAACAAGCCTATTCTAAAATAAATAACTTTTATTGTTATTTTAACACAAACATAAGAGTTATTTTTTTACTCAAAAGTGAGAAAAGCAAGATATCCAAACATTTTTGTAGAAAAAAAATTACTTTTTTAAGTTTAGACAATAATGAATGACTATTTGGTCTTATCCAGATGTCTATACATTTGTCTACTTACTCCAGAAGAGTATATTATATTTAGATTGTAATTACTTTTATGCCATTATTATAATAAATTTACACATTTGAATTTTGACTCTCTCTATTATCCTTTTTTTTTTCAATTCTATTAGTCTTATAATATGTCATCAGTGCGAAGGAGCTCATACAAAATAGAAAGAAAATTCGAGAGCAACATTGCAGTAAGTTCGCAGAATTTAGGCTGCATGCGCAACTATAATCAAATATCGATGTCTCAACACTCTGTTGTCCAATCTTCGTGAAATTTGGACATCAAGTTCAAAACTTATTGCTCTTCAAATCAAACGGCTAAGATCAAAATCGAACGGCTTATTCGTGAGAAATCGTTATGTGAACACTATCGTGTTTAAATTGTTTAGAAGATTGTGAACAACAGAATTTTTCAAATTTGCATTTTCAAAGAATTTGAGATTACTCAAAGTTCTCTAAATCTATCGAATTCAATTGACAGGCAATTGGTAGTCAAAATACAATAAGTAGTCAAAATACAATAAGGCCAACTTTTATTTTCTTTGTCACCTTCTATATCTTATATATATGATATATTTATGTGTGTGAATTGAATTTGAATGGAATTTATTATTTTATACCAATATTTTAGAAGAATCTAGAATATTGTAGTATCACTATTGGAAAAGTATAAATGTATAATCAATGTTTCAAATAAATATTTATATGAATATTTAATATTGCTAATGAAGAAATAAAATGTTACATATGAATATTATGATTTGCTTCTAAATGTAAATAACATGATACTTTTTTTTTTTATTTTAATGTAATAAATAAAAAATATACTCTTAAAATATTTTAAAATCACTTTCATGAAAAACAAGTGATGTGTATTGCACGGGTGATATACTAGTTCTCTTAATTTTATAATAGTTATATTTTTTTGAGTGTTCAATACTTACACATTCTTCTAATACAGTATAGCACCAAATATTTTATTATAAAAATACACCATAATCTAATCTCTCTAATATCGCTCCTAATGGATCCTTTAATTCAATAACTTCTGTCAAACGTAATGTGTTTTGTTCCATATAAAATGAAAAATGTTTGTAATAGTTGTAAAAAAAAAGTACTTATTTATACTTTTTTAAAAAAAATAGAAGGACTTATTAATGAAAGAAATTATTTCAAAAAGTAATATAAAACAAAAGGTGTCAAAGTGTCCAACTTGCTACCCATCCTCAAAGTATTATAGTTTATATAAATATCTATACCGATGCTGATTTCATCATCAACTTCCTCACGGGCGGCGGAGGTGGTGCTGTGTTGGCGAGTCGTTACAATCAAATAAGGCCTTCGGCTGCAATTTATAATTATCAACCAGAAAAAAGAGATGGCGCCGCCGGCAGCAGGTGGTGCCGAAGTTGCGGCAGGAGGGAGGCAGCAGCAGCAGGAGCAGCAGGTATTTGGTAAGATGCTCACTGGAATAATTAGGGTGGCAGTTTTCTGGTACTTCGCTTCCAAATTCTTCAGTCCGAAGAGATCCCCCACTGAGCCATCTCACCAGATCTCCAACTTCTTCCAAAGAGGCGAACCTTTGGTCAGTCTCTTTAATTTTATATATATATATATATATATATATATATATATATATATAATTATATGTGTGTATCTATGTGTTTTATAAATTGAATTACAAAAAAAAAAAAAAATAACAGATTTATAGGTATATACCCGAACTCAATGAAGATATTATTACACATATAATTATATGTGTGTATCTATGTGTTTTATAAATTGAATTACAAAAAAAAAAAAAAATAACAGATTTATAGGTATATACCCGAACTCAATGAAGATATTTCTGTGTGTAATATATTATATATGCGCTTGCATGAACACAGATAAACATGTACGTAATTGTGTTTAGTTTTTTAGTTGCAAAAAAAACCAATGTCTGCATTATAGTTCTGCCAAAACAGAGACTATTATATGTTCCTAGTATTGGTCGATAATGCGTGTTTCTCCAGGTAGGATACAATTCAGTGAATTAATTGAGTATGTTTAAAGGGAAAATTCACATTTTCACTACCAAATTACTATGTAAACTTGATTTCAAAAGGTTCAGTGAATTGGTGTTATTACAAGGGTGGAATCTTTTATCAAACTGTTTGACGGGACTAGTTTTAAGAAACATTATAATGAAATGAGGTTGTTTGAAGAAGTAAAATGCTTCAGAATATATTGATTATGGATATCTTGCGGGCTTGAATTTGTTTAGAGAAATTGTCCTTTCAACAGCCTAGAATTTTTGAAACATGATGGAGAGAATGCAAACTCCGAATCATATTGTTCTAAAGGCTGGAATTCAAAGAGCTTAATAAGCGGCATTTCGATTTCTGACAAATAGGAACTTTTGGTTTAAATCTTCACCATACTTGGAGTTTTTGAGGTATTTAGCGAACTGAGACTGTCTAGAGTAAATACTTCTAAATCATGTTGTTCAAAACTGCTGAATTTGTGGGCCTTAGAAGTAGGGTTGTTCAGGGTGTGTTGGTGTTCAAAACTGAGGAATTTTCATTCAAGCTGTTCAAGAGACCAGCCTTTGCAATGGTTAGTGAATTGGTGAAGAGGCTCGATTCGAAGTCCTTGGAAAGTGGGTTGTTAACCAAGAGAAACTGTCAAACATAGTGTTCGGCAGTCTCAAATTTTTTGAAGTGTTTAGTGATGTCTAGATGATTTTACGGTCAAAATGTTGAAAATACTTGAGCTGAAAGAATCAGAGTATTGGGGCCTTGAAAGAGTGATATTGCATTACAAAGAATAATGTTTGATTAATTTGTTCTCTTTTGATTCCTGCAACGGAATGGCAATAAAATGAATTACATTGTTTACAACGTAGCTTAAGAATTAAGAAGTATGAGCAGGCATTTAACAAATAGGAATTGTCAATTTAAGTTTTCAATATAAATGATTTTGTTCAAGTGTTTACTAGTAAGTTATTTCTTTGAGGAGTGCAATGGCTGTTGTTCTAAGTCATTTGGAGATACTGGATTTGATTGTGACTCACGAGGTGATCTCAAATGTGAGACGAAATGGTCATTAATTGACTTTTATAAGGACTTTTCAATTTTGCACTAGCGAGCATCATATTTAAGACATTGTTTCATCATTTAAACAAGAATTTTTCATTATGGGATTATTCAGTAATAGTGCATTTGGATACCAGCTAGAGCAAGAAAACGAAATTCGATTCACGTGAGATTTAGTCGGTCTCACTTGGTCTGCTTTTGAAATATCGAAAACCCAAATTAGAGATTCGTAGTTATGGATGTGACTTTTCCATAACCATATATTCATTTCACCCAACTTTTTTCTAGTAATTGATAGAATCCCAATCCAAAAGACTTACAATAGATGCATTCAGGCAGGGGACACAAATAAGAGCATGAAGGGAAATACAGAAAGAAGTGGAAGATATCACGTGGGGTCCAGGAATACCAACTGAAGGCATGTGCAAACCATTAGGGACATGATGTAGACTGCTGCTGTGGCATAAGAAGAGAAGAGGAATACAGAATTGAGATCGGAAGATCAAAAGAAAACAGTAGAGAGAGATTGAGCCTCTTGAATTGCTCATATATATGTAATTGTTTTTTTTTTATTTTATTCAATCAACAATTGTAATCAAATTGTGGAAATCAATAGCATTACAATTTCATTCATTTCCTATCACTATTACAAATTATTCGCATATACATAATCTGGGATTGAACTTCATCTTCAAGTCAAGGGAAGCTGCGTCAATCTTCAAAATCACAAATTCAGAGAATTAGGTTCTATCATTCTGGTATCAGTGCACGATCATGGGAATGACGCTTAAGGATCGAGTAGAAGTTATGGATGAAATACATTAGGGAGTGAAGCTAAGTATGGAGTTCATGAAATCAGAAATTCAAGGACAAATGGCAACGTTAATGGAGAGATTCAATTGGATGGCTGATAAATGAGAGGAACAAGAACGAGGAAGGAAGGGAAAAGAGGAGAAGGTACCAAACGAACGGAATTACCCATCTCATCAGAGAACTCACCTGGAATTAAAACTGGGAGCTACGAAATCGAGGGATGAGGAGGTTCTGACGGCATATGGCATTTTGACCATCGTAATAGATGATTGGAGATGCCAGTATTTGAAAGAGTGGACCCAGACGTATGGATTTACAAAGTAGAAAGATACTTCGCTATTAATCAAATAGTGGATGAGGAAAGGATGGAAGCCACCGTGGTGTACCTGGAAGGAGAAGCGTTGGCGTGGTTCCAATGGAAAAAGAAATCGTTAAAAATTACATAGTTGGGAAGAATTGAAGGTAAGGATGCTGGAAAGATTTCGACCATCACAAAAAGGGTCTCTGGAGGAAAAGTTTTTGGCACTTTGGCAAGAAGGTTCAGTTTGTGATTATCGAAGATGGTTCAAAACCTTGGCGTCTCCGTTAGAAGAAATGCCTGAGGCCATTCTGGAAGGAAACTTCATCAATGGGCTGAGACCAGAGATTTGAGCTGAAGTCCGTTTGATGAAACACAGTGGTTTGGGCCAAATTATGGAAATGGCCCAAAAGATAGAAAACAAGAATGTGGCTCTTAAAGGATCCTTTGCTGGAACAGGCCCACTTAAACACAAACCACCAGCATCAAACGACTGCGATTTCTACTCTCCATTTGCCCAAATTCCGAAATCAAAGTGGACCCAGAACTTTCTCCATCGGAAAACCTTCAAATTCGACTTTCAAAAGGTTGAGTGAGGTCGAATTGCAAATGAAGAGGGAGAAGGAGTTGTGCTTCCGGTGTGATAAAAAGTATACCATGGCCATAGATGCAAAAACAAAGAATTGCAGGTCTGTTGATTCAAGAAGGGGAGGAGTGGAAATCAAATGAAGAGGAAGAAGGCGTTGAAGCGATGGCAAAGGAGGTGAATGACGTGGGGGAGGTGGTAGAATTGTTGCTAAATTCGGTGGTGAGGCTGAACCTACCGCGAACAATGAAAGTGAGATGAAGGATTTTAAGCCAGGAGGTAGTGGTATTGATTGACTGCGGAGCTTTTCATAATTTCATTTCTTCAGAACTGGTTCAAACAATAGGATTATTGAGGACAGCAACTACGGGTTATGGCGTCATTATGGGAACGGGATTGGCTATGCAAGGGGTTGGGGTGTGCAAGGGAGTATCGTTGGAGATTCAAAGTGTCCAAATTAAAGAAGATTTTTTACCGTTGGAGCTGGGCAGTTCTGATATCATACTAGACATGAAATGGCTGGCAACCTTAGGAGGCACACAAGTGAATTGGAAGGAATTAACCATGAAATTCTAAGTAGGATGAACTTTAGTGACGCTCCAATGAGACCCAAGCTTGAGCAAAACTCTTGTATCCTTGAAGTCTATGATCAAAGTGTTTAGAGAAAACGGTGAGGGGTGTTACTGGAGATCGGAAATATCACGTCAGATTTTGTTGAGATGTAGTTGGACGTTCCATCAATCATTGAAGGAGTTCTGGCGAATTATGAAAATATGTTTGTGGAATCCCATGGGTTACTTTCCCATTGTAGTAAGGACCATTCGATTGTCTTGCAGCCAGACACAGCTCCTGTAAGTGTTAGGCCGTACCGTTATCCTTGTGTACAAAAAAAAGGAGATTGAACGGCTAGTTAGAGAAATGATGGCAGCAAGTATCATTCGGCCGAGTGTAAGTCCTTTTTCAAGCCCGGTATTATTAGTTAAAAAAAAGGATAAAAGTTGGCGTTTCTATGTTGATTACCGAGCCCTGAACCGTGTGACAGTGCGAGATAAATTTCTTATCCCAGTAATTGAAGAGCTATTAGATGAATTACATAGGGCTGCAGTATTCTCGAAGTTGGATTTGAAGGCGGGTTATCACCAAATTCGGGTTGAGGAAAGAGACATACCTAAGACTGCCTTTCGAACACATGAAAGGCATTATGAGTTCATGGTCATGCCCTTTAGACTGACCAATGCCCCTGCAACTTTTCAATCTCTAATGAACAAGGTCTTTAAAGTACAACCGAGGCGATTTGTCTTGGTTTTCTTTGACGATATATTAGTTTATAGCCGCAGCTTGGAGGAACACAGTGAACACCTAATTTGCGTGCTGGGAATTCTTTCAAAACATTAATTAGTGGCTAACAGAAAGAAGTGTCAATTTGGACATTCGAAGGTAGAATATTTGGGGCATATTATCTCACAAGAAGAGGTAGCAGCGAATGAGTCCAAAATTAAGGCGATGCAGAATTGGCTTAGCCCATACAGCCTGAGGGAACTTCGGGGATTCCTCGGATTAACAGGGTATTATCGGAGGTTTGTGCAAGGCTACGGGAGTATTGCATGGCTCCTCACTAAAAGATTACGCAAAGATAATTTTTATTGGGACGAGGTTGCGGAGGAAGCGTTCTAAAAATTGAAAACAGCCATGGCGTCAGTGCTGGTCTTAGCACTTCCAGATTCAATAAGCAGTTTGTAGTAGAAATTGATGCCTCGGGGTATGGACTGGGAGTAGTGTTGATGTAAGATGATCGCCCCATAGCCTATTACAGCCACGCTCTTAACCCAAGAAGCCGCACGAAGTCAATCTATGAGAGGGAGTTAATGACAATTGTTTTTGCAATACAAAAATGGAGACACTACCTTTTTGGGCAAAATTTTGTGGTCAGGATAGATAAAAAAAGTTTAAAGTTCTTGATGGAGCAAAGGGAAGTAAATCCGGAATACCAAAAATGGTTGGTGAAAATAATGGGATATTGCTTCGATGTACCGTATAGGCCCGGGTTAGAAAACAAGGCAGCGGATGCACTTTCGCGAGTAAGTCAGTCAATCAAGATTCTAGCTATGATCGTACCAACTGTAATCTCGTTAGTCCAGTTAGGGAAGGATGATGGGCTGCAGAAGATTACGAGAGAAATTGGGAAAAATCCACTATCCCATTCCGCGTTCACAATATGTCAGGACAAACTCCTGCGAAAAGGGCGACTAGTGATTTCCAAAAAGTCCACATTAGTGTCTTTATTGTTACATGAGGGGCACGATGGAAGTATTAGCGGCCATGCCGGAGTTTTGAAAACTTATCAGAGATTAGCAGCTAGTGTATATTGGGCAGGAATGAAAGCTGATATCCAGAAGTATGTGGGTCAATGTGTGATTTGTCAACATAACAAATATCAAACTCAATCTCCAGCCGGGTTGTTGCAGCCCTTACCAATCCTTGATCAAGTGTGGGAAGATGTAGCTATGGATTTTGTAGAGGGGTTACCGAAATCCGGAGGACTGGATACTATATTGGTGGTGGTGGATAGATTAAGTAAGTATGCCTATTTCATTGGATTAAAGCACCCATTTACCGCTCTAACGGTGGCTGCCATATTTGTGAAGAAAGTGGTCCGGTTATATGGAATTCCGAAATCGATAGTATCAGACAGAGATAAAATCTTCATGAGCAAATTGTGGGAAGAGATGTTCCACTTGCAAGGTACTAAACTAAATCGAAGCACCACTTATAATCCTTAATCGGATGGGCAGTTGGAGGTGGTGAGCAGAACTTTGGAGGCTTATTTAAGGTGTTTTACATCATCTAAACCGAAGGCGTGGTCGGGTTGGCTAGCTTGGGCAGAGCTATGGTACAATACCTCTTTCCACACCGCATCAAAAATTACTCATTTTTAGATTGTTTATGTTAGAGAACCACCTTTATTGATACGGTATGAAAAAGGAACAACTATAGTGGCCACGGTGGAGCAACAATTATTAGAAAGGGACTGGATTTTGGATAAATTGAAGGTCCAGTTGAACAGAGCCTCAGTCAGAATGAAGAATATTGCTAATGTAAAAAGGAGGGAAGTAAATTTTAAGGTTGGAGAAATGGTGTTTTTAAAAATTCGCCCTTATAGGCATAAATCATTGGCGTCGCGCCCGAATGAAAAATTATCTCCCAAGTTTTATGGACCCTTTATGGTGAAAAAAAGAGTGGGAGTGGTGGCATACCAGCTGAAATTGCCTCCTACTTCTCACATTCATCCGGTGTTCCATGTTTCTCCAACTGTGAAAAGTGATTGGGTAGGTTCAAGGTATGCTGGAGTTACCACCTCAGATCAGCGAGGAGCTGGAAATGATGGTCGAACTAGAGGCTGTTTTGGGAAGTCGCCCAGGGACGGGTAGAAATCTGCGAGACAAGGACGTTATAATTCAATGGAAAGGGCTACCTCTCCTTGAGGCCACTTGGGAACCTTTTGAATTGATCAACCAACAGTTTACCTCTTTCCACATTGAGGACAAGATGAGTTTGCAGAACGGGGTAATGATAGACTCCCAATTCAAAAGACTTATAAGAGATGCATTCAAGCAGGGGACACAAATAAGGGCATGAAGGGAAATTCAAAGGGAAGTGAAGGATATCACGTGGGGTCTAGGAATACCAACTGAAGGCATGTGCAAACCATTAGGGGCATGATGGAGACTGCTGCTGTGGCATAAGAAGAGAAGAGGAATACAGAATCGAGATCGGAAGATCAAAAGAAAATAGTGGAGAGACTGAGCCTCTTGAATTGCTCATATATATGTAATTGCTTTTCTTTATTTTATTCAATCAACAATTGTAATCAATTGTAGAAATCAATAGCAATACAATTTCGTTCATTTCCTATCACCATTACAAATTCTTCGCATATACATAATCTGGGATTGAACTTTATCTTCAAGTCAAGGAAAGCTGCGTCAATCTGCAAAATCACAAATTCAGAGAATTAGGTTCTATCAATAAACTAGTAGCATTATTTTGAATCCGTTGAATTGGATAAGTATTTCCTCCAAATGAATCTGAAAAAAATACAAAGAGTTGCTAGTAATATAAACTGATGAGACTTTAGTCTAGGCATGGCAATGGGCTGGGCCGGGCCGGGTCGGCCCGGGCCGAGCCCTCTTTTTTTTTTTTGGGTTTAAAATTTTAAAATAAATCCTTCTCTTTATTTTGTTAAAGAAAAAAATGTAAATATTTAAAATGAATCTTTTATCTTTATCTTTATGTTAAAGATTAAATATTTATCTCTATATTAAAATTTTTGTTGTATCCTCATCTTGATTATGTTTTTTAAAATCCTCATATTTGACTCTTTGTTATGTTTTTGTTTTTTTTGTTTTGAATTTGAAAATAAAAAAAATTAGAAATACAAAATTCTTTATGTTAAAAATTAAAGATTTAAAATCCACCTCTTTTTTTTGTGTTTTACATTTTTTAAAATTTGAAAATAAAAAAGAAATACCACATCGAAAATCTTTTACGTTAAAAATGTAAGATTTAAAAACCTCTTCTTTTTTCTGGGCTTGGGACTGACTACTTTAAAAATAGGAGGAGTTAAAATTGTACACGAACAAAATGTTACATGTACAATTTTTTATTAAAATAAGAAAAATTCTTCAAATACAGAAATATTAATGCAAAATAATACTTACTACGAATATGATTAATCCATATTCAAATCTTCAAGCTCTTCGAACATTATTCTGTCCACTTTATCTTGAATTCGAAGTTAGGCATCATCTCAATCCTTTAGACACAGTAAACTTTCTAAAATGTCGACTTTGAGTCTTGATCTCATATCAGATAAAATTCTACCACTTATACTAAATGCAGCCTCAGATGCTACAGTTAAGACCGGAGGTGTTAGTAGATCACGTGCTATTTTAGAAAGAATTAGGTAACTATATTGATGTTATCTTCACTATTTAAGTATATCAAAGTTTTTTCTCTCCTCGTCATCTAACATATTAAGCACATCATGCGCAAAATACTTACTTAACTCTACAGGTGTATCATTAGAACGGGGAAGGGAAGAACTAGAAGAAGAACCAACTAATTGTTGACTTTGAGTGGTCCTATGTGTACTGACGTAACTTCATAAGTCAATGTCATCAGTTGATGACGAAGTATATGTTAAATTAGGGAGTGGTACAACGTTTGTATCGGCCTTTTCAGTATATACTTCATACATAGAACATAAAATTTGTTCTAAATTAGCACACGTGACTGGATTTTCAAAAGTTAATTTATCTAAAATTGCCATTATTGTTACTTTTGTACCTTCTAAGTTAAGTCGAGAATCTATGATACATGCTAATAGAAATAACATAGGCAATTGTTTCCAATATTTTCTAAATTTAGCTTCTATAACATGTATAATACTAGTAAAAAGAGTAAAATTCTTATACTAATGAAAATTGTTAGCAATATAATAGAAATGATTTAAAACAAATGGAGTAGTTGGGTAATAAACACCAAAACATGCAGTTGTGTCATAAAAAAATTTTAAAAATTTTCTAACATGACCACATATTTCTCAATCATGTAATTATAAATCATATTCTGAGCCGTGTGAGTGTCGGTCATTATAATATACAGTAATACAATTTTCATAACCTTCACACGATTCAAGCATAAGATATGTTGAATTTTACCTATTGGCAACATCAGTTGCAAAACATTTTGATTGCAACCTATTTTCTGTACATAGAGCAGCAAAAACTTATTTTCTTGATGGTGAAACCGAAATATAATTAATAGTATATATAATTTTTTTCAATTGAGGTTGTATAAATTTTAATCCATCTTGTACAATTAAATTAAGAGTTATGCTATTTGCAGTCTTCACTACCGATAGTCATCATACATGTCATTACTCAATTAGATGAATTATTCACAATTAATGGTTATAAATACATTACTTAATTAAAGTAAATAATTCAACCAATTGAGTAATGACACATATGATGACTACCGATAGTGAAGACTGCAAATAGCATTATTCTTAAATTAAATACATGACACACACAACAAAAATGAAATAAAATACCATCTAAATGTGGATTTCAGTGTTGCATTAATTTTTCAATTACTATATTATTTGGATATGCATTATCAAATGTAAAACTACGAGCTTTAGAATCATATTTAAATTTATGTAACACACCTAATAAAACTCGATAAATATTATTTTTATTATGAGGATAGTCTATTTGTTTAAATGCTATTATTTTTTTATGCATTAACTAATTATTTTCAATGTGGTGTGCAGTTGCAACTATGTATCCTTTTTTGTTACAATCTATCCATAAGTTTGATGTAAAAGATACAACACCGTTGTAATTATTAATATCATTAATAATAGCTTCTTTCTTAGTATTATATCTACCAATAGTATCTTTACAAAGTGTATTTCTAGAAATACTAACATACTTTAGTTGTAGATATTTTTGGACGAATGACGTCCAATGAGAATTGTCCACCAAGTATAGTAGAAACTCGACATTTGTTATCAATTTCGGTAATCCTTCGTGTCTCATGAGTTCTATTGAGTATATCTAGTTGTTGAGAGCGGGACTACTGGACCCGACTCCCGGAGATCCAAACTGGAGTTGTGCCTGATTTGTATCCAAACCTTCATGTTTGTATTGACACTTTTTGAAGTGTTTGTTTAGATGCGTTGTGCCTATCCTCTTATGCTAAGCAAACTTCTCCTGACAGTGTTTACGCTATGCTTTGAACTCAGGGACTCCATTCACTTGTTTTCCAGTCGGTACCAACTCAAAATGTTTCTAGTACTTTGGTGGCTTTTCGTTTAGTGCTAGAGCTGATTGTAGTTTGTGTATCGTCATCTTCTTAAAAGTTTTCCAAATCAATTGGATCAGTGCTACCACCAAACTGATTAAGAATGTCTTCTAGAATTTGAATATCATTAAGACCACTGAAATCATCATCTCTTCGATTATATGCCATTTGGAATAATATAGTAAAGAAAATAGGAGAAAATGAAGATGTAGTAGAACATAGAAACTAGAAAATAGAAATGTAGAAAATTAGTAGAAGTAGAAAATTATAACTTAAAATTATAGAACAATATCTAGATAATAAGATACTAGATACTAATTAGATCATTAATATTGAGATAATGTAATTTGAGAATTGTTAATGGATTGAGTATATAATTGAATGAGAGATAAGAGATTGAAGTGTAAAAAAAATGAGTTTAGAAAATGGGTATTTATAGGAAAATAATGGAAGTAAAAAACAAACAAAACAAAAATAAAATAAAAATAAATAAAATGACCGTTGGGAAAATAATGAAAGTAAAAAAACAAAAAAAAAAAAATAAAATAAAATGACCGTTTGCCAACGGTCACAAATGTGACCGTTGGAACGAGCCACGAGCCGAGCCGGCTCTTGGCTCGTCCCTTGGCTTGTGGACACGAGCCCACGAGCCGGCTCGTGGGCTCGTGTCCACGCCGGCTCGTTTTTTGGTCGAGCCGAGCGAGTTCGGCCCTTTTTTTTTTCCCCAGCTTGGCTCGTCTCTAGTTCGTGCTCATGACTCGACGAGCCCGAGCCCGAGCCGAGCCGACGAGTTTTTTTACCACCCCTACTTTAGTCCCTAAATTTAGCTCAGATATATGCTTTAAACTCACTGGAGTGCATCTAATAACCTCATGACACAGTTGCAGAGGTATTTTCGAAACATGTTGCTCAGTGTGTATTCCAGAGTTGACGTCTTGACTTTTTGATAACTACCATACACCCAATCTCATGATATCTAGATCCTTGGTCTAGCCTATTTATTTGGGAAAGGAAGGGCTAGACAATGGGACTTTGGGGGTGGAACCTCGTTCCATGGATGAGAAGAAGTTTAAAGGAATACTAAACATGGCCACCCCCTGTACTGAAGCTTTTGGCTTTAAACATCTGACATTACATATTGTTTCCCTTTGGACTAAGTGTGATAATGTCTTCAGTTTATACCTGTAATTAACACTTGAAATGAAGTTGCGGTTTCTTTTTTTTTTTTTTTTTTTTTTTTTTCAGGATATGTGGTTATACCTTTCGGAGAAGGAAAAGTTTAATGATTTAGGTGGATCCCATGTTTGGCATGAGACAAATATACCTTATGCAGTGTGGAATCCGGAGGGTACCAGAACTTTATCGTTGATGTATCATCCTTCTGAGGTATTATTTATTAGAGAATATAGTGCTAAGTATGCATTTGTATTTTGGCTTCTCACTCCACACTTATGAATACTTGTGTTTTGGAATTCCCCTAGAAGATGTTCAAATTGGCTTTCATAATTCATTCTCTATTGCATTGGTATCAACTATAAGTCATCTGTGACTTGACTCTCAGGCTCTAAAGCACAATGGAAGTCTTTATGCTTATGTTTTCTTTGCACGTTCTGGCTACCCACCAGACCCCAACTTTCCTGAATATGAGCCATTCGCTGCTTTTGGGCGGACCTACCGTAAGATCATAGTTACTTATTAACTTTTCAGTTAGCTTTTCACTGTTTAGAGTGACGCGTTGTTGGTGTATAAAATTAATAAGATCTCCTTTTCTATAGCTGTTGTAACATATTTGCCCAGGTCAAAAGCTGACAAAAAGAAGTCTCTTTTGGGGAACTCAAAAGACTCCATTGATGGTGAAGATGTGTCTGAGGTATTCATCTATATTTAATGTTAACCTACAGTTTTCCTATTCAACATCCTAAGAAATGTAGTTAATATGTTTGATTCTTCATTTCATTATTGGCCATCTGATTTGATTATTAATCATTCTAGATGTTAAAAATGACCTTTTATTGAATTTGAGATTTTCTTTTTGTGCAAGATTTTGAGAAAGTCGGGCATTATTAAGAAACATTATCTATTTATTCAGGTTGTTGATGATGCTCAAGTTGATAACAAAGAGGACAGACCAGTTGAATGGATTTCGTATTGGAAACCAAATATGACAATAAATTTAGTTGACGATTTCACGAGGTATATTTGTCTTGTCTTAACATCCATTTCTGAAATGTTTATAAACTGTCAAGCTAGTAGTTGTAATGTAGTTTCCACCCATTTGAATAGTTTCTACTGTAACAATAACAATAACAAGAACAAACTAATCCTTATTTCCAATAACTTTGGGGTCCGGCTACATTGGTCCTTTTTCCCATTCCGTGCGGTCACCATTACATCAATTGGACGATCCAGTGCAATGAAATCCTATGCAATGTCAGGCCGTGTCAATTTTGGTCTACCTCTCCCTCTTGTTACCTGTTCTATTGTGACAATTGCACGACCAATTTCTTCCACAAGACATGGTTGGGACTTGGGATACCTGTATTCAACCTGAAACATAGCCTGCAGTCAGCCATATCCTTTTCTTTTTTTGTCATCCATCTTGCTGCACCAGGATCTGTATCCCATCGTACTTCCAATGAGGAATACCTTTTGGTATAAGTGGTACGTGAACATATCTCATATATATCATACCTAGGGTGTCCACCCCATTTTGCATTTTGGAGTCAAAATAGTTTGGATTAGTCAAATGAGAAATTTATCAACAACCTCAGCTACGGTTATTTTTAACCTATAGTAATGGAAATCCCATTTGACTTAACGCTCTTCAATTCATTTTACTCCATGACTGTGTGTTTAAGAGTAGTTTTGAAAATTTTCCATTCAAATTCCCTGCTTTTATATCTGAAGTAAAGGAATAAAGGAAGAACAAAAAAAGTGATCGATTTTCTTATCGCCGTGTAGATCCTGCATCTTTGCACCCTTCTCTATAGCTTGTGATCTATTAGTTTATGGAGTAATCATGAATGTCGATGAATAAATGAAACTGAACCCAAGAATTCAATGTAAATACAATTCAAAGTGTACAAACCATGCCCTTACAAGTCTTGTAATCGGCCGAATGATTAATAGAATATATTTATATATTCCACCCAATGGGTGTCCTCTATTGAAAGAAAACAAGTTTAATACTCCAGTCCCGGTGTTTTCTTCCCAATGTAAAAGATACAACATAAAAGTAAGCTCTATTCCCAATAAATTTGAAATAGACTAAATGAATCCTAATTTTCTAGTTCATTGTTACATCTACTACAAGATTTAAAACAACTAGATCTTTAAGCATCCAGAACAGGTCATGTAGTTTTGCTCTGCCCCTCCTCTTTCTAACTTATTCTACTAATATCACATCACTCTTATGAAATGAAAGCCTTTTTAGGTTTAAGCAAGACATGTTCCAACCACCTAATTCGTCCGTCCGCTAATCTATTCTGAATTGTGCCACCTCTATTTATTGGTGCATATTCTCCTTTCTTATCTTATTCATTTTAGTATAACTACAATTTCATTGTCGCATCCTCATATTTGCTCCATAATCTTATGGACATATTGTCCATTAAAAGCCCAAAACTCAGTACCGTGAAGTGTACAATGTCTACTAACCGTTATACCGAAATGGGCCTTTTACCCTGTAGGGATCTTCATATCCACACAATTCTTGTAGCACTTCTCCATCCTATATATTGCGTTATCCTCAATTCCTCCTTCCTTGTATAATCGAACATAAATATTTATAACAAACACTTTTTGATAGAACACGGTCACATGTGGTAACTCCAATATTATCCTCATCACTGCAATTACTAAGATGGTGCTGTCTGGATTCTATATAACTTAAAACCTTTAGTAGCACACGGGATATTAGTTTTTTGCTAATTAATAGCTTTAACTGCCACCACCAGCTAATAGATAAAATGTCACTGGAAAGATTCAGTTTCTCATATGGCAACATGATGGCTGAGGGAAATCTGATGTTGAGTTTTTACTGCTATGTTGTGAGGATTGTGCCATATCTTGATGAACTCGGCAATGGGAATGGAAAATTCCCCTTAGTCCCTTTGAAAAAGCTGCATCCATGGGTAGCGAAGTCTCTTGGGTACTACAAAAGATCAATTTAATATTCCTACTTTATGGATCCAGGGAAATTAGAGATGATATAATGTATTTCCAGTTTTTCCAAGTTAATGATATCTAATTGAAGTTTTTGTTATCATTTTAGGTCTTTCAAACGTCTAATTAATATGGATTTATGATAAATGTGCCTGTTTGGGATTTTTGCAGATATTCTGTCAATGCAGTTCCACCAAATATTGCTCCTCGTATCCTTGAATTATCATATTCAGTCTAATTCACTCTTGGTTGTTTGCTTGACTTCTGTATTAAACATTGTCCGTTCTTGCGGATGGTTGGGTTTGATGTCATCCTCCTTTTTATTAAGACTCTGCAAAGGGCTCGGTCTCCATTTATTTTGCTTCCTGTTTGTTCAGTAATTTTGATCAGCCTTTTGTTTACTTATTCCCATCCCCCTCTAGAACTGTGGGGGCAAGAAGTTCCTGGTGGCCATGCTATTTTTCCTTTTTTTGGTCAATTCATGGAAGTATTGACTTCCTTGTTAAAAATTGGAACTGATGTGTATTTCATTTGGATTATTCAAAATTAGAATGACATTTTTGTTTCTTTCTATTAGTTAGAACTTGATCTCAGAGATGCAGGGAACTGTACTTGGTCACATGTTCCTTTGTAAATAATATTTGCTTAAATCAACTTTATGTGCTATATGGATGACTACATCAACAACTTTTTGCATGCCTATGCATTTTAATTGGATGCAACATTGGTCCATCTGCTGGTGATTCATGCAAGGTTTCCTAATTGTTTTAATGATCGTTCATGACTGTTCAGCTCTGTATTGTAGTTTCCACGTGTCTAGAATTTTTTATGATGATTTTATAATTTGTGTGCCGTTGGCGTTTCTACTATATTTGTCATAGGAAACCATGGTCTGGACTGATTGTGGAAAACTTTTGTTGTTTTAGTATTTGCAATGTACATTTGGTCAGAGGTAGTCAATGGCCAGCTGTATTTATCTGCAAGCGAGGGTGTCAAAAGCATTATGATGTTGAAATTCCTTGACTTAAATCTAAGACTTGAATATCGAGCCTAGCCAGGGAAACTATTATCCAACTGTCTTCTTCAATGAGTTTTGGTTACTTAGAGATAAGTTAATACCGATCAACGAGACAGTGAATGAGTTGCCACTTCATCTGGAAGTTGGTCCCATAAGCACGACCAAATGGCAGCTATTCTTGCAGATGGATCAGTCATTCCAGATTCACAGGACTTATGGAAGCATGCTTGAAGGTGAAGCTGATGAACTTAAGGTGTGTGTATCTTCTGTCTTTCGTACAAGTTCTCTTCAACTTTGGAGTGCATATTTCATATTATTCTGAAGTAACTTGACATGCACAAGGGTTTGGCTGAAGATAACATTCAATGTCACGAGATTCAACCTGTTGTTTAACAGTGTAGACTTGCAGACAGTTGTAGAAGAAATTTGGAGATTTTGCTGAAAGCATGTAGAACGAAACACTAATTTGGAAGGTTGCTTTACAATAGCAACAATTAAGGAAGCAATTATAAGATATGTGATTGAAATTCAAAAGGAAAAGAAGAAATAGTAAAAGAAAGACATTCGAAAAGAAAGACATTCGAAAAGAAAAAAGGAACAACACTAGAATAGTTAATTTGCATTGGACTGTACTTTCGCATCCAAGAAATACATTTCACGCCGTAAAGTATCCTTCAATAGGGGATTTGGCTGGACCATTGTTCAAGATTTTTACATAAGTACTAGACTAATTAGGAGACGAGGCTCTAAGATCATCCAACCATACACATTAATGTGTATCTACAAGTCATTTGTATATAAGTATTTTACATCTTGTAATTTGTAAGTTTTCACTGCAACTTATAGGCTGTTCTTTATGTGGTGTGTGAGATCTCAGTAAATGTCATAAGGATTCTTTTGTTATGAATGCTGCTGCTTTCTGCAGCTTTTCTGCATGTTTATATTAAGATGTGGGTTTCTGATTCATTTGATTATTTTCACAGAGAGTCTTTCTGGAAGGGAATCCATACCTTCTGGCAGTAACCATGGTTGTTTCAGTGCTACATTCTATATTTGACTTCTTGGCTTTCAAGAATGGTAATGAAAATGGTTATAGTATTTTTGGAGCTTACCATGAATTCGCTTTTGCATACAATATGAAAACTTGATATTAATGTGCAGATATTCAGTTTTGGAATAAAAACAAGTCCATGGAAGGACTGTCTGCAAAGTCGGTTATCGTGAACTTTATTTGTCAGCTTATTGTCTTCCTCTATCTGCTTGACAATGAAACTTCATGGATGATACTTGCAAGTTCTGGTATTGGTTGCTGCATTGAGTTCTGGAAAATAGGAAAAGCCATGCACATTGAGGTATAACTTTTACGGATGAAGTATAATCTAGACTTCTACATTTGAAAGTTTGGAAAAGTTTGTTGACTTTAAAATTTAGATCCTCTTTTATGTTCATATTTCACTAACACTAAACTATAACTAGTATTATTCATATTTCACTAACACTAAACTATTACTAGTATCATGAAGCAGTAGATTGTTGATATGCTATATTATGTGTCACTTACCAAGAATAGGTGTTCATTGTGAAAGCACAACTTGGTTATCAATTTATCATCACTGCTTGTTAATTATTATGTAGATTGTACTAGAATTTCTGTGTTCATCTGTTCTTATTGTCTTATTGACCAGATTGACAGATCTGGTAAGATACCAATGTTGAGGTTCCGAGACCGGGAGTCATATGCTAAAAACAAGACAAAGGAATATGATGATCTTGCTATGAAGTATTTGTCGTACATTCTTTTCTTGCTTGTTGCCTGTTTCTCTGTGTACTCCCTGAAGTATGAACGCCACAGGAGTTGGTACTCTTGGATTCTCTCATCCCTTACAAGCTGTGTTTATATGTTTGGTAAGCATCTCATTTCTTCTTGTCATTTTTTATTTTCCCTTTTTTCTGTGTTCTCTCGATTAAGATCTAGCTACGATCCAAGTAATTTTGTACTGATTTTCGTGGATGCGGAAATCTTTAGAATCCTCACAGTCCTTACATTCACTTTTCACTGCTAATTTGTACTTGTGTGGATAACATTGTATTCTTGATCATGGATTTGAAATGTTTTTTCATGCTGATTTTCTTTCTTCAAGTGACTAACCGTGCTAAAGTAATTATGGGCCAAAGCTTGCAGTTTCTATGATATAACTAAATAATTTAGGAATGAAGAGAGAAATAATCTGTTGAATCTATTAGAAGTTAGGCAAGACAAATAAGATTGTCATAAAGGAATGAAGTGTAAATTGAGCTGTTGAATCTAATAAAAATTTGGGCAACATGAATGAATTGCACTTAACCTGTTTGCTTAATATTGGTTATCTGGAGGGATGGTAACATAGTGCTAGTAATTGAGTGGAAAAACTATATTTTAAAAATGAGATTGTTTGAATTTGTCCCTTTTCAGAGAAGGAGAACCAACAGAACTTGTTAGAGTCCCTTTATGTTTCTTGCATGTGCTTTTGGTTTATAGTTTTATTCTTGTATTCAGCTTGTATAGAGGGGTAAACCTTTCCTTGTTGAAATGAAACATGTAAAGGAATTTGCATTGCAGACCATAGAATTTGATTCACAATGATTTTCATCAGAGTCTGCGCAATGTGACCCTGAACTGCACTCTTTTCTTCTATTCGTTGGTAGAGTATTGGAAATATACTTATTTTTCATGATCCTCTGCAGGTTTTATTATGATGTGCCCTCAGTTGTTCATCAATTATAAGCTGCAGTCTGTCGCACATTTACCTTGGAGGCAAATGACGTACAAATTTCTTAACACGATCATTGATGATCTCTTTGCATTTGTAATTAAAATGCCCACACTGCATCGGCTTTCTGTTTTTCGTGATGGTGAGTTGCTGATCGAAAATTTGTATGCCTTTAATTCTATGATATTTGGATAAATGGGGCGTATGTAGAAATGTAGTAATAGTATTACAATCACTGATGGGCAGCACTATAATATGTAATAGGTTCAATGCAATCATTTAATGTAAAAAGAAGTTTTGAACTTGAGCTAGCCAGTGTAACATGGTAGGAAAATTCATAAAGAGCCTGCATTAGATAGATGTTAAGGCTGAAAAAGTTAGAAAAGAATAGGAGTGTTTAAGAACCAGATGAGTTTAAAGAAAAAGGCGGGGAAACATAACGTTTTGTGTGTTTTGAATTGTAATATTAGAATTAAATTATGGAAGTCAGGGATTGTTTTAGTTACGAGGACTTGAAAGAGAAGTTGAGAGGTTTGATATAAAAGAGAGAATTATTTTCTAAATTGACAACAAATAATGAGTCTACTATGTAAGAAATGCTAAATAGTGGAATTTTAGCATCTTTTGCCTAAGAACAGTTAAGTTCTAGACTTCATTTTCTTATTCAAACAATGTTCCAATACAGATTAATGCTACTGGCTAGAGTTGTTCTTTTCTGTGTGATTCTGGTTCTTGCAATAAAATAACTAGTGAAATTTCTAAAGTGCAAACTTATCCCTTTTTGGCTCAAAATAGGGTGACCAAAAAAGGGGATCTCAAGTCTGTCATCAGCTCTATTTTTTCTCCCTTTTAGCCGAATGCTGGTATCGGCAATGAAGTTTAGCTTATGCCTTTGCTGAACACCAACCCTATGCATCTTGTTCAATCTCAACTACCCTGACCTATAAGTTTAACATGAGGAATACTGCTGGACCACATGGACTCGTGGTTGAAACCAGTGTGTTTGGCTAGGAAGAGTGTTGGGATGCTGATAATTTCTGTTCTTCTGGTATTAGGTCTTGACTTAGAATATGTAAAATAAAATTGATATGTCAAATTATATATGGTCATTATCTTGGAGTCTAAATAACCAAACATCTTTATATCACAATTCACAACTAGGATTAGTCGTATATAACATTGTATCCTTTCAATTGGGGATTCTGTTTTGCCTCTGCTACTTTGGGTCTCTCTATGCATATGACATGTTATCTCTTTGGCTTGCAGATATCATATTTTTGATATACGTATATCAGAGATGGATTTATCCAGTGGACAAGAAACGAGTAAATGAATTTGGTTTTGCTGGGGAGGATGATCAGGCCTCTAGTAGTCCAGATGCAATTGAACAGAAGGAAGATGAAAAGAAAACTAACTAGTCTTTTTTCAGTCGAACTCTTTGATATTTGTATTGCATAAAAATGTAAAATTTTGACCTATCAGTCATTTTCGTCTCTAGATATGTTTGTCTGTCTACATTCAAACGTGTTTTTATTGACTGAATACCCCATAATGAGTTCAGTTTTGGAAGTTCTGTGTAGACTGTAGGTATGAATTATTTTGACTCTTTTCCATTCGATAAGCTTCGCAGACACAAAAGATCCTTTTTCTCACTATTGAAACTTAGGGGGGATTCCTCTAGTGCAAATTTACCCAACATTCTAAATCAGTGGAACGAGAGATGGAAATTTAAAGATTAGATTAGATTATATGATGTAGCTTTGGTGATGCGGCTGTTTTAACATGCAACAACTTAACTTCGACCATTACATCCAACCATATTATTGACACTTCCACCCTGTTCGTATCACATTCAAAATTACAACATCCAAAAACACTTTCGTCCCATTCATATCACATCCAAAAAACAAAAGGATTCAGATTCAGAAATTCTGTTTGAAACAAAACCAGGTAATATGTTCCAAAATCAGCTCTAATTGTTAATTAAAAGTCGTAACAAGGCAGCACTATGTTGCTAAGAACCCTTTTGGTGCTTCAACAATCTAGCATGCTACTTTGAATCATGTGGGGTGTATTTTTCCATGAGCCTATTAAATTCGTCATCAAATTCCTTCTCAAGGGCAACCTCTTCCTCCCAGTGCTTGCGCTTCAGAGCAATCATCCTCTCTTCATGTGCTTTCATCAATTTTTCCCTCTCACCCACAAATTCTTCCATTTCTTCGTCCTGCAACTGGATAAACTTGGCAATTTTCTCCGCCCTGAATTGAATCAAATTGTCAAAATGAAAAAGAAGCATGTGCAACAAACTTTTACAAGGCTGTTTTCTCATTGGCATCCAAAGCGATGCGATGATCAATCAAATAATGCTGACAATTATACTAGTTTACCACTTTTCTTTGCGGTAGAATCCGACCGTAGAAGATTTTAATGGATTGAGTTGAAAATAATGAGAGAGAGATTTGTTTGAAAGAAAGTTTGATTTTGATGAATAGGGAGAAATGAAAGAATTGAGAGAGAGACAGATTTTAGTTTGAGAAGATGAAGACGTAGTGACAGACAAATAAGTACTTTTTTTTTTGCTTATAGCGGAGTAAACCTCCCTGCGGTCGGTGATAATTTAATCTCAAGTGAGAAATTAAAGTATTCATTGGAGCGAAGCGCTGTGTCCCTCCTAAATATGCTTTAGCGTAATCTTTTCTTTATATTAATAATTATATATTCGAACTTGTGCTAGAAAAATCGAAGTATTGCTTGAGGCAAGCTCTAGTGCCCCCCTCCTAAATGTATTCTGATATCACTTAAACTCGATGAATGGGAGATCCATGCTAAACCTCACACCAAGAGATTGATGGTTTTCATTTAGAAAAGGAATTGCTTATGAGGCAAAAGGACATCAAAGGCATGTTACCTGCTTTGGTGATCCTCAATTGACGACGGGTTTGCTTCAGACTGAGTTACCTTCGCACGCTGATCCTGCTGAATCTTCTCAAAATTCTCCTCCTTCGCATTTCTGGCATCATAAAATTGTTTGATTTGATCTTTGAAGAATTGCTCTTGGTAATCCATCTGAAAAGTGAAAGTAACCATTGTGGTTAATGCCAAAACATAGAGCACTTTAGCTTCTACATCCAGTGAACATACAAGTATAATCTTCTGGATTTTATGAAAATACCGATTTTGGATTGAAGTTAATCAAGTCATAAAGTTCTAAGGCTTTTCAATTCACTAGTTCCCACTACCTGAGTGGATTCCAGCTTCATAAACTTCAAAAACAATGATCATTTACCGCCAACTGAAAGTAGTTACTTAATACTTTATCCTATTTGCAACAATTAAGCTCAGGATTTTTTGTTTAAAACGTGTAGAAAATTCCAGGCGTACCTCTTCTTTGTTTTGCTCGTGATGCATTTTAGTCCTTAGTCTCACTACGCGGTTCTCTTCCATTGTCTTCCGCAGCTTTTCAGACATCAAACCATAAGACTCTTTGAGAGCTTTGTTGCTCCTCTGTTCTTTAGCAACTTTAGTCTTAAACCATGTAAGTAGTTGGTTATCTTCACTCATCTGCTTCATTTGATTCACAACCATTTCTTGATATGATCTCATTTCATACTTCAGTTTCCCTTTTCCTAAGCATTTTTTAGCATGTTATACTCTATGTCAAAATCAAACTAATAAAATAAATGAATGACCTTATGCACATTTATTTGGGATATAGATAGATAGATATCTATAGAAAGAGAGAGAGAGAGAGAGAACCATGACAGTGTTGGTTAAAGTTGTCCATGTCTCGCATCTCTGCCATGTAGCCATAGAGTTGACGTTGTCCACCAGGATAGAAAGGAACCCTATTCCGCTCCCAACCTGTCCTATCTTTACCAGTATCTTCAAAATGTTTGCTTAACCGCTCAGCCTCTGCATATCCCACTGCTGAAGCCTCAAAAATCAGAACACTGATGCCCCGATGCCCCTGTGGACCATATGAATGCCGAGCCTTCACTGCAGCATATTGACTGAAATAGTCGAGAAGCTCTTGATTTCCCATGCCAATCCACTGCATATTGCAGTTCATAATAACGCAAGCTTTAGTGTAAATAAATTCCATAATCATGTATACATACAGACATCATTATAATAATAATTTTAACATGTCATCATACCTGCTCATTATCATCTTTTTCATGCTTGGTATTCATGATGATCACCATAGGTGGCCATACTATCTCTTTATCAGCCATTTCTTCCAGCCCTTTCCATTTCCCAAAAGCTTCACCTGCTGGTACAGCTGATGTTCCCCTTCTCTTCAACTCCTCATCTAAAAGTTCAGCAAGTTCTCTATGAAGCTTCACCCTTTTGGATCCTTTAGTTCTCGCGTGAGTAACAAGGGGCTGCAAGCCACGATACCAATCTATAGCCCCAGGTCCTCCTTTGCATGCTGGACAGTGCCATTGTCTTTCTGGATCATTGATTTGCTCAACAGTCAAACCATCAAGACAATCAAAAAGTTCCTTAAACCATCTGTTCTTCTTCTGCGTCTCATGGCTCTTCTGGCTTTCATCTGAATCAAAGTCATCACTAAGAAGCTCATCATCAGTGTCATCAACCACATCTGACTCGTCATCGTCATCGTCTTCGTCTTCGTCTTCGTCTTCGTCTTCGTCATTAGCAGCCAAAACATCCCCAGGATTAACTCTTTGTCCATCTTTTGAGGACTGATTAGAAGAAGTTCTGGTCGACCAGTCCCACCCATTCTTTAGAGGAGGAGGAATTACTGCAGGTGTTGCAACATAGTTAGTGTCAGAACCTCGGTTAGATGATGGGGGTTTAACATTTCCTCTGCCAATAGGTCTTCTAGAATCAGAAAGGAGTGCAGGCAACGTCTGGCCAGAGCCCCTTCCTGATCCACCAGAAGTTCGCATTCCCAACTTTTGCACAGTATCTGGGTGGCCCCATGCCTTAGGAGGATTGGAATTCTGAGGTCCCAATTGTTTCGGAGCACTACTTCCAGTCCTGTTTTTTGATTTCTTTCCATACACCTCCCATCCATCATTTTGTGAAGAACCCAAATTCACATCTGACATGCCATGACTCAATTGTTCAACACCAGGGCTAGAGACATTTGAGACACTTTTCCCCTTATAAGATGGACCAGAAGGACCACTACTGGAAGGATTCCGACCCCCTTTTCCCGAACTCATCCTCGTACAAAGTTACTGCACAGATCACAATCACAGTGAGAACAAGATACGGTAACATCATTTCAACACACAAACAACTCCAGCACACTCAATATGTACACCATACTGAAAAGGTTTATAAATACTGAAATTTAAAATATTCACATTGTTCACGTAGACCAAAAAAATGATAATAATTTAGTTTCTATGCTGTTTAATACAAAGAAGTTAGCAGAAGATAGATGTATACTAAAACTAATATGACTTAACATGCGTGAAAAAGCTTCAGTTGCATTAGACATTTCAATAGATATAAGATAGTATTAGATTGAACAAAGTGGCAAAAAGAGATCAATGTACAACCCCAAAGATAATTGAGACCATCAATTGGATTGAAATTAGGCAAGACTTCTATTAGTTAGTGGTCTATGTAAAGTAATTCCAGATAAGACACCAAAAGAAACTTACAAAAACTGTATACAAAATTACGCACAAAGTACTCATCAGATATAACAAATGAAAAAAGGCACATCAAACACATCAAAACTGTATATGCATCAAAATACCCTAGTCCAAACTTTTTTAATAATGGAAATAGCATCAGAAGAAAGTATTTAACAAATCAGTCACGACTCCTTGTAAGCAAGATTTTGGCGAGGAAACACACAAACAGAAAATTGAATAAAATTTATTTCCATCAGCTATTTTGTCCTTCTACAACAAAACTAAATTCAAAAATAATTCGGAAATATAGAATGAAAAGAAAATTATGTATAAATTAGAAGATTTCTCTCCGTCAATTGTAATATTTACCGTCATCATCCAAGTAATCCTTGGGAAACGAGGTCAAGAAAACATTTTCTCCAGTGCTTTCCTCCCTTCTCATTAACATCAAAAGTCCCGATGGTGAAGTATAAATTAAAATCAACATTAGACACTTCAAAAGGGCGAACAAATAGCCTGCAAATGCTTTTGGATCCTTGATTTCATGAGGGATGGGGAAGACAATGCAAAAGGGGAATCCCCACAAAAAAGATAAAAACAAAACAACAAAAACCACTTCAAAACAAAGTTAAATCTCATTAAAAATTAAAGAAAAACAGTGTAAATTAAAAATCCTCTATAACTTTTTCGACGATGTTTTCTTGAAACGATCGCGAGAGAAAAGATTTCCTCGCCATTTCATGCCTGTGTCTACGTGCACATACATACCAATACACACACATACAAAAACGCATGGACACATTGATACTTTAATACAACACAACAAACCTGCACATACAGGAACACGATACATGAGTTCAAAATACATAAAATCGCTCAGATTAAACGGCAAATATCAGTAGAAAAGTAGTGTTACCAAATCAAATGCTTGCGCGCAACGGCGGAGATTGAGCAACACAGCCAGGCGGAGATTGAGCAACACAGCAAGGCGGAGATTGAGCGACACAGCCAGTCGGAGAATCTTTCCGGTACACGCGCAGAGAGATGGCGTGAGAGAGAAGACAAATACAAGACAGGACTCCGGAGGCGTCAAGTCAGGGAGTAGGAGTGATGTATAGTGTAAGTTCCGGACTCCAAATTGCCTTTCAATTTGGTGAATAATAAAAGTAAGACTGTGTTTGACTAAGCCTAAGGAACATGATCTATTGGTGGGCAACATGAAGTGCCCACATGCTGATCAATTTGGTGAATAATAAAAGTAAGACTGTGTTTGACTAAGCCTAAGGAACATGATCTATTGCCCACCATGTGGGCAACATGAAGTGCCCACATGCTGATGTGGCAGCATGTGGGCACTTGATGATAAAGTGCACTTTATCATCAAGTGCCCACATGCTGCCACATCAGCATGTGGGCACTTCATGTTGCCCACATGGTGGGCAATAGATCGCCACTCCTAAGCCTAAATTTCATTAAATTTAAGCTTTACTTCTTTTTGCGATTGTGTTTTGGATTCATTTTGTATTTTGTGTTTTGAATATTTATTTTGAAATTTTTGAAAATGTGTGTTTTTTGAAATTTTTGAAAATTATTTTTGCAAACAGAAAACTCAAAAACGCGTTTCTTGAAATTTTTTAGAAATTTAGACTAATTTGGAATTAACAATAATTGTTAATTCAAAAAAATTTAAAATAATTATTGTTGGAATTAAAAATATTGAAAAATTTTGGAATTATTTGAAATTAAAAACAATTATTAATTAAAAATATTTAAAAACAATTATTGTTGGAATTAAAAATATTTAAAAACATTTAAAAATAATTATGTTGTGAATTTAAAAACAATTAAAAATATTTACAAATAATTATTAATAAAAAAATTAAAAAATTATATTTAGAATTAAAAACAATTATATTTGAAATTATTTGAAATTCAAAACAATTATATTAATTCAAAACACTTAAAAAAGAACAGCGCATGTGAGAATTTGAACCCCTGACCTCCAACAAACAATTAGAGCACAGTGACCGTATCGGCAAGGAGCCGCGTTTTGTTAAAAAAAAATACGACAAATGATTAAATTATGATTTTTTTGCCCAGCGTAACATTTTAAAAAAAGAAAAAGAAAAAAGAAACATCGGATGAATGACAAGAAACGCCGACCTCCACGGCCAAAACACGCGTTTTGACTTTTTTGGAAAACACCCTCTTTGCGCGTTTTGGCCTTTTTGGAAAATACCCTCTTTTTGTTAAGGAAATCCAAAATGAGTAAAAAGTCATTTTCCGTTTCCTTTGATAATTGTTTTGGTGTTTTGAAAAATGCATTTTCGAAAATGGTAAAGAGAACACGTTTTCACTATTTCCAAAAACACAAAATAGAAAATGAGTTGAAAATGGGAAAGAGAACAGTCCCAAGTTTTTATTCAAATTTTACAAAAATATTTTAACTAGTATACAGCTTCTTTGCAGTGGGTTCGACCGTAAGCTCTATTATGATGATGGATTGAGTCGGTGAACAGATTTTGGAGATGATCGATGGAAATAGATGATCGATTGAAGAAGATAAATTGGGGAGGTAAATAAATTTTGGAAATGATCAGTAGAAAGAAATGATCGAATCATAGAGATTGATTAAAACGGTCAACAAATTTTGAAGGACAAGATTTTGTGAAATGAGAAAATAAAGATATAGTGACATATGGTTATTTAATTACTTTTTTTTTCCCATTGTGGAGAAAAATCTATATGGTCGTGATCACCTTTTCCTTGGTTTATCCAAACGTTGCTCTAAGGGTCGGTTTGATTGCACCTTTTTATATGGAAAATGCCACATCCAAGAAAAATAATGTCACATCGGAAGAAAATATTTTCCTATTTTGGTTGTTTGATACAAGGTGAAAAAGGAAAATAAATTCTAAGGTATAACCACTTTGAGCTTGTTTTTGGCCAATTCCATAGAAAAAATTTTCTTAGAGGGATATGAGATTTTATTTTCTAACTTACATGAAAATTGTTTCTTTTTCTATCTTTCTCCAATCAAACACACTCTAAGTAAGAAAGGGATGGTGACTTGAATTAATGTGGAAATGCAAAAGATGTGATGGGATATTTATGGGTCCACACCCACTTTTACTACCAACTACATTTTTTGAGCCCGAACTTTTAAATATGTGATTAGTTGTATGCGTGTGCGAGTGTGTGATTGAGTCGGTTTTGGACTCCATTCGAATCCAACTTAACATATTCGGTTTAACAAAAAATCAAACAAAACCAACCTGACCCATAGGTTAGATTGGGTTGTGTTGGTCGGTTTGGGCTTGAGCCTAATTCACACTAAGACAATTTTTTTGGGGGCCAAAATTCACATTTGAACAAGTTTTTTAGAGCCCAAATACATTTTGAAACATTAATTATTAATTTTGTTGAGAATTTTTTTAAAGTTTGAACTCAGATCAAAAGGGTCATAGACTTAACCGAACATGTTCATTCTGAATTCTTATAATTAGACGTAAGACACATTAATAGTGGTTCAACATTATTTGACTTTGGTCTAACACGAACCATCTCAAAATCAAATTGTGTTGAGTTACAATGATTAAAAAAAAAAAAAATCAAATATCATATATACATTTTTTAATTAAAGTAGCGATTGATCGAGCCTTTGTAAGGCGCGCGTCTTCTTCATGTCTGTGCATCATTAGCAAACAAGTATGGAAGGTAAGTTGATATCTCTATAATAAAATAATTTATTATTCATAGTAGTTTTGATGTACAAAAGAAGATATATAACCTCAGATAGGGACGACGTTATCTTCACAAAACGGAACCCACCTTGCCCCCCTTTCCCCAACTCAACCACCAACTATATGAGATGAGGCTTAACATTGACTCATTTTGTTTACTTCTAAACTATTCCTCCTATAACATTTGATAGTATTAAAATTATTTTTTAAATATTTATAAGTTGTGAATTTTATAAAATATTTAAATAATAAGTTTTAAATTGTATAAATGAAAAGTATATTTAACCAATTAAACCATCTAAAATTATAATTTAAACTTGATCAAATATGCATTCGTCTTTAACAATTGAAATATATAATCTCAAATTTGTCGTCTCATTGACTGTCTTTTGTGGGAGTTGAAATTTATTGTTTCAAACTTGTCGTTTCATAAATTAATTTTTAATATATTTTTGACTTGGATATATTACTTTTTCTTAATAAATAAAAAGATATAAATGTGTAATGTATAGATATATAAAAAAAAAAAAATTGTAGACATATTTGTATTTGTTAAAATAATGTGATGCGATGAGGTGTCGAAACGTATTTTGGAAACAACAAATAAAGGCTCTCAGTTTGGTCACGTGAATTTCAGTGTTCATTTTTCTCCAAATATTTGATGAAAATTTAGGAGAAATTGCATTAACACCTAGAGCTTATAATTTTTTTTTTTTTTTTTTTTGACATTTTCTTTGTAAAAACATTATGTCAAGTTTTCTTCTTGACGATTTTGTCAAATAAACCAGTTTATAAATTACATCAAACGGGTATTATGTCAAGTTTTCTTCTTGACGATTTTATCAAATAAACCAGTTTATAAATTACACCAAATAGGTATTATGTCAAATTTTCTTCTTGACGATTTTTTGAATGCCATAAATTTTATGTTTGGTAGTGTTGAAATTATTTTTTAAGTATTTATAAATTATATGTTTTATTGAATGTGTGGATTATAAATGAATAATAAGTTGTGGATCCTACGAAATATTTAGTTAAAAAATACTATTTTGATCAGTTTAAATTATAATTTAAACTTGACAAGTATGAGTTTAACACCTAAAATTCAACCAAGGTGTCCAGATGTTATATTCTTTCTTAAATTTTTAAATTTTGAATGACTCTTTTAAATAAAATATAATTCATTCTCCTTCGATCTTGCTTTTGTGTCGTTGTTCTTGGATCTGTCTTCCGTAAAGTTCAAGCGCCCTATAATTATTGTTAGGGTAAATAGCACAAAACGTCCCTACCTATTGAGGGTATTGTGGAAAACGTCCCTACCTTCAAATTTTTGGCATTTTTGCCCTTACCTACTGGATTTCTTGCGCAAAAGGTCCTTCAGTCCAAAATCATAGGGGTAAATTAGTCCAACCACTTTTTTCACATATATATTACTTCTTTTAAAATTGAGGGGCTTCCCATGCAATTTCCAAAATTGCACGGCAACCCCCGTCCCCAAATCTAAAGTCATCCGACATGGCTGAGGTTGCGCAGAAGCTTGAAAGCTTGAAGAAGTGATGGGCAGTTTGATAGATAGGATTAGTCCACAGCTGTTACTTGGAAAGCTCCATCAAAACATAATAAAAGTAAGAGGTCAAGGCCGTGCGATGACGTTTCACCGTTTAACTAGTAAGAATGAATCAATGAAGCAGTTGCTTACATGACAAAAAACTGGTCCCAATTGCCAAGCCTTCTCCTGTTCCCCTTTCAGATCTGAAATTCCTCACCCCACAGTCCACTAGTTAAACGGTGAAGTCGAAGGTCCTGAGGTCCGGATCGGCTTGGCATGCAGCCTCATAGGAGCTCAGATCGGCTTCCTCTGGAGTCACCTCTGCGTTGGAGTTGGAGTTGGAGTTGGAGTTGGAGTTGGAGGTTGTTCGAGCTGGTGGCTCCGGGTGGCGGCTGCTGGTGGATCCCTCCGGCGTCGCCTCTATGTTGGAGCTGGAGGTCGTTCGCGCCGGTGGCTCCGCTGGTGGCGGGTAACGGCGGCGGCTGCCATTTTGATCAGTTCTGCTGCTGATTTGATTGCCCATTTTCAAGAATTCTTCAATTTTAGTGGTTGTGGGCGTTTATATGCAAAGAATCTAGGAATTTACGAAGTGGGTTTTCAGGTGTGTGAAGGGTGGGGATAGATGGGGTGAGTTGTCCGAACACGGGAATGCGGGAGAAAATTGAATGTGGACCGGACCTGTATAGAAGGGCAGGCGATGTCGTCTTGCGCAACCTTAGCCATGTCGGATGACTTTAGATTTGGGGACGGGGGTCTGCCGTGCAATTTTGGAAATTGCATGGGAAGCCCCCCAATTTTAAAAGAAGTAATATATATGTGAAAAAAGTGGTTGGACTAATTTACCCCTATGATTTTGGACTGAAGGACCTTTTGCGCAAGAAATCCAGTAGGTAAGGGCAAAAATGCCAAAAATTTGAAAGTAGGGACGTTTTCCACAATACCCTCAATAGGTAGGGACGTTTTGTGCTATTTACCCTTATTGTTATTTTAAACCTTTACGCCTTGTTTAGAGAAGACAAATGACCATTCGGCAATTACTGTGGAAATGCAAGAGAAATGAGGTGGAATATTTGTGGGTCCCACTCCCATTTTATTACTAACCTTTTTTGAACCATTTGTAGCTTTTACCTACTTGGGGAATTGACTCCTTTGGTGATACACATTTAGGCTATGGTTGATTGTAAATGGAAAATTTGAGTGGAAAGAAAATAAATTTTATAGAAATGAATTGCTAAAAAATTAGGGTATGTTTGATTGGAAGATTTTCTATAGAAAATGTCTAGTCCATGGCTATTTGATTGTACATGGAAAATGAAATTGATTTCTAAGGTACAATCAGTTAAAGCATGGTTAAGAAGGAAAAGTTGGAAAATATTTTCTTGCCAAAATAGGTGGGTTTTTTTTTCCTACTTACATGGAAAATCTTTTCTTTTCTATGGAATCCAATCAAACACGCCCTTATGGGTTGGAAAACAAGACAAATTTTCTATAGAAAATAAATTTTCCTACTCACAAAGAAAATATTTTCTTTGAAAACAAGGAAAATGTGGCTAAAAGTGGAAAAATGAAATGGCAAAAAAAAAATTACAATCAAACAAAACAAGAAAAATATGTAGGAAAATGCCTTTTCCATAGAAAATTTTGGGCAATCAAACATACCAGTTGGAAAATAGGCAGAAAAAAGACATTTTCCATAGAAAATCTTTGCCAATCAAACACAAACTTATAGTGTCAATTATTTTAGAGCCAACAAAATGTTTAACACCAAAAAATAGTCTTACAAGAAAAAAGAAACATATACATCCCTTATCCAATTTGATACTTTCTTGATTGTAAGTTTTGAAGGAGTAGTCGTTCTAATATTGTTCAAATATTGATAAATAAAATGGAAAGAAATTATATATATATTCAAATTGTAGATGTTGAACAAAAACTCCAAAATTGATTTATCCCAAAAAAATTGATCAAAAAACCATATATCAAATAGGGCGAATTGAGTTTAAACAAGATTATGTAATCAAAACTTGTGAACAATCTATATCAGTTAGATAAAATTCTGATACTATAAGATTATTTTCTAGAGAATCAATCTTAAATTACAGAAAGAAATATATTTTCTACATGTTGGATTAGTTCAAGTTGCTGTCAAACGCCTATTTAGGCTAAGATTAGATGTTTCAATCTACCTAACACTTAGGGATCAAAGACATTCAAAATTTTTAAGTTCATTTCTTTCAATTTTTGAATCAAATCTTGAAAGTGGCCCAGTCTACTTTAATTATTTTCCAAACTTTTCTATGGATCTATCTAAAGATGCAATCATGAAATCTTTATGTTTGGATATACAGGCTACAAATCTTGATATGGATGTTAGATCCTAATCTATTTGCATTATCTATCGAATCTATTATAAAATCATGAGTACAAATATGACCCCAAAAACTCTTAGATCCTCACCAAAAAATAGAACGTTCTTAATTGAGATCAATCATCTTCATTCAAATGTTTCTATTCCAAGAAGATTAACTTGTGATCAACTAACTCAAAATTCTCTTTGGAAGTTCGAAAACGAACAACCTCCTTCAAGAGAAATTCCGAGAACAATATTAAACAAAATCATTGAGATGCCTGATGGAAGTGTTCAAGTTCAATTTGCATCTTCGTCTTGTTATTCATTCAACTCTTCTCGACATCCTGAAATCTTCAAAACATTCAAACAATCAAAGAAGCAACCTTCTTCCTCTGAAAAATTCAAAAGAGTTGATTCTTCTCCTAATGTTCCAAAAACACATTATTCAAATGGAGATGAAGATTCGAATCAAAAATTTTTCGAATCTCCAACTCTCTCATATATGAGATCTCAAATAAACAAATTAAACGTTATCTCTTCTTCAATAGATCGCAAAAGAAAATTCAAGAAAGATAATGATCCAACAGTCAAAATCTTCTGAAAAACTTCGAAAATGTTACATTCAAAAGAGGAACTTAAACTTCTTTGGGAAGAATTCTACTCTTATCCCAAAGATATTAGTTTTCTTTAAATGGGCTTACATCAAAGTTTTCAACCAAAACCAAACAATAAATAATACTCATAGTAAGTCAAAAATCTAGAAAACTTCTTCAGAAAATACTTTTCAATTTGTTCATCTTCCTCTCGAAGAAATTTGTATTAAAAAATGAGATGTTAAAGTAATTACATCTCCTTTTAAACTAATTTGCGAGAAATGTGAATGTGATAACCCTACAATAAAATATATTAAAAATATCCAACAACAAAATAACTATACAAATATTCTTCTTCACTCTGTTGCAACACAATTAAATCAAATTGATCAACCTGTAATATCAATACAAAATCCTGAACAAAAAGAAAAGGAAAAAGAGAGTTTTGGGCAAAAACACCATTTTCAAGTCAAATGAATAAAATGTCAATTTTTGGACAAATTCTTCTGAAATCATTGTTGAAATTTCCAAACAACTAAGAAATAAAGAGTCAACAAGCAAGATTAATATCATTAATTCAATAGATGAAATTCAAGAACAATTTGAAGAATTAAAAATCAACAAACTCAAACAATGAAAGTATAGAACCTATAATTTACCACATTTTTACTCAAGACCTACTTTTCCAGATATGGTTGGTGAAGAACCAAAGCAACCTCAAAAAATGTTCTCAGAAAATGAAGTCATCCAAATGAACATAGATGGAATAACTAAACATCAAATTCTCCAACTAATTAGTAAAATGACATCTAGTGCTTTTAACGCTAGATGAAATAATGATAAACAAGCCGACGTGAACCTTATAGTTTGCTTCATTGGCCAACTTAAAGATTGGTGGAATAACTCTCTCTCTCTCTCTCTCTCTCTCTCTCTCTTAAGAGAAAATGATCAAATCTTAAACACTGTAAAAAATGAATGAAATAATCCACTGATCCCACTAAACAAGATGCAGTTAATACCCTCATTTTTACAATAATCAAACATTTTATTGGCAAACCATCAGACTTTCTAGAAAGATCTTTTGAACTGCTGAAGAACCTATCTTGTCCAAAATTACAAGATTTCAGGTAGTACGAAGATATCTTTCTTCAAAAGGTTATGATGCGTGAAGACTGTAATTCGGCCTTTTGGAAAGAAATGTTTATTGGAGGACTTCCAAAATTGTTTGTCGAAAGAGTTCGGAACGCCATTAAGCACATGTTTGGTGGTGGTCAAACTGGTCAAACAAAATTTTTATCTATACATTTTATAGGACCCACAACTTAAAATCCACTTTTTATTTACACATTCACCCACAACTTATAATATGAGCACTTAAAAAATAATTTCAGCACTACCAAACATACACTAAAACTGAATACTCAATGCTTCCATATAGTGCTATTACTTATGGAGGAGAGCTTATTTGTTTCATCAACAAAGAAGGACTCTGTCTTTGCAATGATTTAAAACCTAAAGCAAAAATTAAGTCTAATAAACACGAAGGAAGAAAATAATTTGGTTCTTTTCGTGAACAATATGGATACGAACGTATCTAACCTCTTTCATAATCTCATCAAAAAACAAAAAAAAAATCTTTCAAAACAAGAAACCATTATATACAAAGAATGATACCTCAGAATATTACAAAAAACAAAAATATCGACAAAAATTCCAAAAGGGTTTTCAAAGAGACAATTACAGAAAGGCTCCTCCCAAAGATCCTTCCAATATAAATTTTTGGAAGTGCCAAAAGAATGGTCATTATGCTAACATTTGCCATCCAAAAGGAAAAATCAATAATTTTCAAATTGATAGTGAACTAAAAAATCAATTATTAAATCTTAACAATTCCTCTTATTATTCAAATTCTGAAGATATCACTTATAATATTCAAGAATATTATGATTTTTGCAATGAATCGCTTTCTTTTCAATCCTCCAGTTTTTTTTTAAAAAAAAAAAAACTACAATTGTAATACAAACTCTATCATTGTCTTAACTTATGAAAAGGAATTTATTCAATAGATTATTGATCAGGTTCATGACCCTGAACTCAAACAAAAGTTCAATCAACTCATTTCTTCAGAAGAAAAGAAACCTCCTCAAATAACTTACAATCTTAACGAAATATTAAAAAGATTCAAACAAACTAACAAAATTTCTTCTAGTCAAGATTTGCGTGGAGAAGTTAATCAAATGAAAGGTCAAATTTCTAATCTTGAGAAACAACTGACTGATCTTAAGATGGAAGTTTCCATGCTCAGATGCCTGTGATAAAGGAAAAGCTAAACTCTCATCTTCTTCAAATTCAAGTTCTTCAAATTCTTCTAATGAAGAATGTACTAGTCGAACTCCTCTACAAATTTAAACTTCTCAAAATGATTAACAAACCATGAATATCATCAGCCAAATTCGTCTGCAAAAATAGTATACTAATGCAACAATCATCATTAATGAAGAACACGAAATTAAAACCAAAGTACTTCTCGATTCAGGAGCAGATCAAAACTGTGTTAGAGAATGTCTTGTCCGTACAAAATATTTAGAGAAAACCACTGAAAACCTTTATGGGGCAGTCGGTTAAAATCTCAACAATAAGTATAAGCTAACAAAAGCTCATGTTTGTAATCAAAACATTTGTTTTAAATGTAGCTTTTATCTTGTCAAAGATTTGGATCAAGAAGTCATTTTTGGAACTCCATTTCTTGTTCAATTATATCCAACTACAGAAACTGGATTAAAATTAAAATATCTTGATCAAGAAATATTCTTCGAACTCATCAATCCTCCTACTCTAAGAGATATCAATACCATCAAAGAACATACAATTACAAAATTAATTAATTTTATTAATCTAAAAAAACAACACATTAAATAACTAAAAGAAGATATTAACTTTCAAATAATTGAAGAACAATTAGAAACAACAAACATTAAAGAACGTATCTCAAAAATTGACAAAGCTATTAGAACAGAGATATGTTCTTCAATTTCCAATGCTTTTTGGAAAAGAAAGAAGCATATCATTACTCTTCCTTACATTCTTGATTTTGATGAAAAAATACCAACTAAAGCAAGAAATATAGAAATAAACAAAGAAATTCTTGAGTATTGTACACAAGAAATCAACGATCTCCTTGAGAAAGGCTTAATCAGACCAAGCAAGTCTCTAGGGAGTTGTGCCGCTTTCTATGTCATAATAAAGATGAAATTGAAAAAGGAGCCCCTCTTCTTGTCATCAATTACAAACCTCTTAATCAAGTTCTCCAATGGATTCACTATCCTATGCCTCAAAAGAAAGATCTCTTCAATCGACTCATTAATGCAACAATTTCTCAAAATTCGATCTTAAATCAGGTTTTCAACAAATTCAAATCGATGAAAAAGATAAATACAAAATTGCATTCAATGTTCTTTTTGGATATTATGAATGGAATGTTATTCCCTTCAGATTTAAGAATGCTCCTTCCGAATTCTAAAAAATTATGAACGATATTTTCAATCCCTATCAAAACTTCTCAATTGTTTATATCGATGATGTCCTCATATATTCTAATAGTATTGAGCAACATCTTAAGCATCTTCAAATTTATCATTCAATCGTTAAGAAAAATGGCTTAGTCGTTTCAGATAAAAAAAATTGTACTTTGTCAAACTAAGATTAAGTTCTTAGGACACGAAATTTTCAAAGGAACCATGACCCCTATCAAACGTAGTCTTGAGTTTGCATCTAAGTTTCCAGATTCATAGGATGTGTTAATTATATCTCTGATTTTATCCCAAACATTAGGAAGATCTGTGAACCTCTTTATCAAAGACTCCGTAACAACCTACCTTCATGGTCAGACAAACATACTGAGACAGTCAGGTCAATTAAGCAAGTAGTTAAAACTATTTCATGCTTTAACATTGTCAATTCCAAAGCCTTTCTTATTGTCGAAACAGATGCGTCAGGCATTGGATATGGGAGAACTCTCAAATAATCCATCGACCAGAAAGAACAACTTGTTCGTTGTCATTCGGGTATCTGGTTGGGACCACACAAAACTATTCAACTTTCAAAAAAGAATGTATTTCCATCGTTTTATGCATTTCAAAATTTCAAGATGATTTAATAAATAAAACATTTCTTGTTAGAACTGATTGCAAAGTCTCTAAAGAGGTTTTACAAAAAGATGTCAAAAATCTTGTTTCAAAAACAAAATTTTGCCAAATGGCAAGCAATTCTTTCATGTTTTGATTTTTCAATAAAATTTATAAAAGGTGAGAATAATGTACTACCAAATTTCTTAACAAGAGAGTTCTTGTAGGGAAAAAATGTCCAAGAAAACCAGCAAATGAAGAACTCATGAGGATTTTCTCCTCAAGTGTTCTAGTTCTCAATCAACCTAAGCATTGTCTTCTCAAAAATCAAAAGGCATTTCTGCTACTTCAAATCCTTTTATGGTTCTTGGAACCTTGCCAATTTCTTCTCAAAAGACTCAGAACCCATCAAATTACAAAAATGCTATTACGTCAGATTTCAAAAATCCAACCAAACCAGGATCTAGAAAGTTATTTGAAATCAATAACCAAAAACTCCAGTAATTTGTCAAATGAACTGTTTTACTAGTTGCTGAGCTTGAAACTGAATGGAGAGAGTACGCCTCGCTTGACGAGTGTATCTCGAGTATTTTTCTTCCTTTTCAAAAAGATGACGACCCATTCAATTTTTTAAATAAAAAATATCAAGTTTTGAATGAGTTGTATTTCTTTCCTCAATCAATCTCACAATCAAGAATGTGGTATGAGACCATTCTTAAGGTCACTTAATCAGCAATCATCTCTCATAATCCAAATAAACCGAATGCTCATTGGATTGATTTTTCAAAAATTAAAATTCTTCAAGTCCTTACTCTTTCAAATTGGAACCAACATCCTTGGAAAACCAAATCATTTTCAATGAAAAACGGGCCAAAATCATCATTTTCTTATCAAGAGTAGCATCAAGGCCTGGTACAATGTATTGTTTTTTAGGCCCTCAAGTCATTCGTGGTTTATTCGTTTCGACCACAACTGTCTAAAAACTTTTCCAAAATGGTTTCAACAATGGTGGATCTATTTTGCGTTCTCACCTGTGTTTTGGAATAATTCAATTTATTTCAAGCAAAAATGAGTCAATTTTACCATTCAAGAATATCTACTTTTCTAATATTATAAAAATTTCAAACTTGCATGGATCTTCTACTGGGATTTTCAAAATTTTCCCAACTCCGATGTTGTTTTCTCCTTTAAAAGAATTGTAGGAGATGTAAAGTCAAGTGATGGGATAAATTCAATTAATCAAATGCATGTTCTAAGGTTGTTCAATCAATGATTGATCAACACAAGGTGAATCAAAGAAAGGACAAATCAAGTTCATGCATTTCTTCTCAAATTGATTTTCTTTCAGAAAAAAGCAAGATTATGGCACAACTGGCGAAATGTTCCAATCCAGAAGAATTCGTCATTCTTGCCGACAAAGCTGCCGCAATGGCCCAAGACAAGTCAAGCAAATGATCTGTTGTTGCTTCTGATGCAGGATCAGTACCCGATTTTGAACAAGAAAATGAGGATGACTGTTTTGGAATGGATTTCTTTGAAGAACAATTATTGTCCCTTTAACTTTGCGTAAAGCAGAGAAAAAGTGGACAATGATTATCTTTTTTCAAAAAGCAAAACAATGCAATTTTTAGTTAAAAGCAAAAGGTGAAAACAGTACCTTCAATGATCAAAAGCAAATAGTGAAAGCAAACAGCACCTACAATTGTCGGATTACTTTTCCAAAAGGCTATCAATTAAGATTCTTCAATCAAGTTTAAAATACGAAGTTCTAGTCCGGACTTGTCTATAAAAAGATGAGTGGTCTCTCCTGTTAGGCAGAGTGTATTTTACAATGGCTTTTCATATTTCATAAGAATTGAAAGTATGAAATGTCTTTTCCAATGTTTGTATTTTCAATTATCATAAATGTCTGTCAATATCAATTTTCTCAACGGTTGTTCAATAGAAGCTTTTCATCAATATATTTATCAAATTAAAAATCATGATCAATTAAGTTCAATTTTTTCAAATTTACATCATTTACATTTTGATTAATCTCATCCATCTTATACATCATGGTATTTCAAGTTACTTATGATCAACAATCAGTTAGATCAAATTCAAAAGTTTCATACTCCATACCCCAAATACTTTTTTATTAGAAGCACTCCAGAAAATAGTCTTATAGGAGAGCCTTTTTCTAGAAGGGCTGATTGTTTGCTAATAAAATGTATGATTATTGAAAAAATGAGGGTATTAACTGCATCTTGTTTAGTGGGATTAGACGGATTATCTCCTTCATTTCTTAAAATGATTAAGATTTGGTCATTTTCTCCTTAAGAGAGATAGTTATTCTACCAATCTTTAAGTTGGCTAGTGAAGCCAACTATAATGTTTGTTACCACCAGATTTTGGTAATGCCTCCATGTCAGCAAAAGCCTAATAAAGGCCTAGTGAAGGCCTAAGTTAAACATCTCCAAGGGCTCATAAACCTAGCGAAGGCCTTCCAAAGCCGTAAAATCCTTACACACATAGCGAGGGCCTCATAAATGCATTTAAGGCCCATCAACATACTGGCATCCTTGAATTAAATCTAGCGAAGCCCGTGAAGAGCATCGACATTCATGGCCAACCCTCGGTGCTTTGCCAGCAATCAGATCCATCACAAAACCGTAGGCGCTGTGATATTTTGGAATAACCAGAGACGTATTCAAGGAAAGAATGTGTTTGATTGGCACATGGATTCTCACAGGGAAACTAAATATCAATCTCCTAAAGATTAGACAACGTGATAAGGAGAATCAACTTAAATAAGGGATAGAATTTGGTAGATTGCATTAACAACCAATTACCCTAATCTCATAAGGAATGGAGATCTAATCAGATATTTAATTGATCATTTTGCTAAATCAATTAGGACTCTGAGGTTATAAATACTACATCTCCGGTTGTATCTCCGGTTGTTCTAAGGTACACATTATTCTCACCCTTAAACTCTGCTCAAATCTATGCTTGCTTGTCCCTCCCATACCCATTTTGTTATTCCTCCGTATACTACTCTATATACCGACAGTTGACTTGATCGTTAGAGTACCAACGATCATCGAAACCTTTTTTCCCGGTGATCTTGTTGCCTAACGGTCGTCCTAGTGTGCAGATAACATACAGGTTGGCAGAGGAGTGATTGGAGATCTGTTGACACGTGGATAGTACAGATTTCGACATCAACAATGTTCATGGCGGCTTGTTTATCATTATTTCCTCTAGCATTAAAAGCGCTAGATGCCATTGTCATTTCTCCAATTAATTGGAGAATTTGATGTTTAGTCATTCCATCTATGTTCCATTGTATGACTTCATTTCCTGAGAATATTTTTTGAGGTTGCCTTGGTTCTTCACCAAGCATATCTGGAAAAGTAGGTCTTGAGTAAAAATGTGGTAAATTGTAGGTCCTATACTTTCTTTGTTTGAGTCTGTTGATTTTTAATTCTTCAAATTGTTCTTGAATTTCATCTATTGAATTGATGACATTAATCTTGCTTGTTGACTCTTTATTTCTTAGTTGTTTGGCAATTTCAACAAGGATTTCAGAAGAATTTATCCCAAAATTGACCTTTTCTTTATTTGGCTTGAAAAGAGTGTTTTTGCCCAAAACATTCTCTTTTCCCTTTTCTTTTTGTTCATGATTTTGTATTGATCTTACATGTTGATCAATTTCATTTAATTGTGATTTAATTGTGTTGCAATAGAGTAAAGAAGAATATTTGTATTGTTTTTTTTGTTGTTGGGTGTTTTTAATATATTTTATTGTAGGGTTATCATATTCACCTTTCTTGCAAATTTGTTTAAGAGGAGAAACAATAACTTTAACACCTCATTTTTTAATTCAAATTTATTCGAGAAGAGGATGAACATATTGAAAAGTATTTTCTGAAGAAGTTTTCCAGATTTTTTACTCACTATGAGTATTATTTATTGTTGGTTTTTGGTTGAAAACTTTGATGTAAGCCTATTTAAAGAAACTAATATCTTCGAGATAAGAGTCGAATTCTTCCTAGAGAAATTAAGTTCCTCTTTTGAATGTAACATTTTCAAAGTTTTTCAGAAGATTTTGACTATTGGATCTTTATCTTTCTTGAATTCTCTTTTGTGATTTATTGAAAAAGAGTTGACGTTTAATTGGTTTCTTTGAGATCTTATATCTGAAAGAGTTGGAGATTGGGTAAAGTTTTGATTTGAATCTTCTCCATCTGAATAATGTGTTTTTGGAATATTAGGAGAAAAATGAACTCCTTTGAATTTTTTAGTGGAAAAAGGTTGCTTCCTCTGATTGTTTGGATGTTCTGAAGATTTTAAGATGTCGAGAAGAGTTGAATTAATAATGAGACGAAGATGACGAAGATGCAAATTGAACTTGAACACTTCCATCAGTCATCTCAATGATTTTGTTTAATTCTGTTCTCGGAATTTCTCTTGAAGGAGGTTGTTCATTTTCGAACTTCCAAAGAAAATTTTGAGTTAGTTGATCTTAATCTTATTGGAATAGTAACATTTGAAAGAAGATGATTGATCTCAATTAAGAGAGTTTCATTTTTTGTAAGGATCTAAGAGCCTTTGGGCTCATATTTGTACTCATGACTTTATAATAGATTTGATAGATAATGCAGACAGATTTGTATCTAACATCCATATCAAGATTTTTAGCCTAATATATCCAAACATAAAGATTTCATGATCGCATCATCAGATAGATCCATAGAAAAGTTTGGAAAACAATTACAGTAGACCGAGCCACTTTCAAGATTTGATTTAAGAATTGAAAAAAGTGAACTTGAAATTTTTGAATGTCTTTTATCCTAAGTGTTATGCAGATTGGAACATGTAATCCTAGCCTAAATAGGGGTTTACAGCAACTTGAACCAGGCCAATAAGTTGGTGTTCGCCCACTTGGTGAAAGTAGATGCAGAATTGCTTATGCTTCTACTGGACGAACGCCCAGACTTAAAATGAACTAGCCTAACGACTAGTGCAGTTTTTGAATTTCTGGTGTCTTTTCATCAACATTTTTGTCTTTTCTAGATGGTTTAACACCATTTCGTGGTTTATTGATAGAAATCTATAAATAGGTAATATATTTCTTATATTAACAAGAAGAAAAACATCAAAATCAAAATTATTATATGTATTTTCTCCCCATACTCAAATTATATAAAAAGCTTTATTATTCTTTTTTTTTCGAATTTCATTTGTACTTGTGTAATCTATTTGAGACTTGTAAATCTGTTAAAGCTATTTGCTTGAAGGCCTTTTAGCACCTCATTCACCGAGAGAGAACAAATAACACTTTTAGGATAGCGTTCTACGCTATACAAGTTCAAGTGTTCGTTTTTTATGTTGCAGATTTTCTTCTACAAGATCGTGGTATGTTCGTGTCATATCGAAGTATTTTCAACAATCTAAAAGCGTTACTTTGATATGCCTAAATCAATTAGAAATCTGAAGTTATAAATACAATATCTCCGGTTGTTCTAAGGTATGCATTATTCCCACTCTTAAACTATGCTCAAATTTATGCCTACTTGTCTCTTCCACACCCAAATACTATTCTCCATATATCAACAGTTGACTTGATCTTCAAAGTACCAACGATCGTCAGACCCTTTTTTCCTAGTGATCTTGGTGTCTAATGGTCGTCCTAGTGTGCAGGTAATATACATGCTGGTAGAAGATTGACTTAAGATCTGTTCACACGTGGATAGTGCAGATTATGACGTCAAGAAATTGGCACTGTCTGTGGGAACCAAAAATACGTTACACAACCAAAAACTTGTGGTAAAAATGTGTTTTCTACCAAAACAAAGCATGGCAACAGACAATTCCCAGGAAGAAGAAGTTGAGTCACACTACACGAACCTATGGTTAGAGAGCATTTAGAACCTTCAGAACGTAACATGCCACAGGAGAAGGAGACAGCAACAGAAGTGGACGGTCGAGCAAGAAAACTTGGACATGAAGTTGGACAACGCCTGAATGAAGATGGCGCTTGAACATTTAAGAAATCAATCTCTCCAACCTGGATCTAATCGTAACTTTGCATGTTGAAGCCCTTTGAGGTCTGGCTCGATCGGAAGCCATCGATCTCAGGATGACTTGCCCATTTCAAATAGAAGGAACCCTTGGAACATAGACCCTAAACCCTAGCAAGACAATCAGAATGGGTGACCTCTTCGAATGTGAGAAAATCAATCGGTTGTGTTTGTCAGTGTGTTTGACAAATTAGGGGTTGGATCCTCTATAGAACCTCCCTAACCAATGCACAGTAGGTGCAGCGAGCATAGCGAGGCTCACCCGAAAGGAAGAAATGACCTAAGGTTTGTAAATGCGAGGTTCAAAGATGAAAAACCCAAGCTGGAATGTGACCTCGATGACGATGAAGAGAACCTTCCGTTCTCCATGGAATTAAAGGCTAGGGAGCTTCTCATCAAATTCAAAATGCCTTCTATAGAGAATTACAACGGAAGAGGTGACCCCACGGATCACATTAATGTGTATAAGATAAGGCTCCAAGGTAACATCCTAGCAGTAAAGTGCACGAATTTTCATACCACCCCCACATCCAATGCGAAGTGGTGGTACAATAAGCTGAAGCCGAAGAGCATCAAGACATGGCTGCAACTCAAGCAGAAGTTCATCAACACCTTCATTGGCAACCAGACAATGATAGTCGATATCGTCCAGCTCCATAACATTCAGCAGATGAAAGGAGAATTGGTGAAAAGCTATTTCAAAAGGTTCAGTAGTGTCATCAACAAAATAAAAAATGTCACCAATGACAAAGCTCTGGATACGCTAGTGACCGGGCTCCACATAGGCACCCTTTTTTGGAGAGACGTCTAAAATAGCAAGCACAAAACCTATACCCAACTGGTAGATCAGATCCAGCGAGAGATTCATTTTGAAGAAATGATTGAGAATAGAGAAAAGACGGAAAAGGGAAAAATAGGATCGCTACCGCAGAGAAGGACGACTCTCTCCTGAACCCCGCAACAACCGCTTTCGAGAACGACGATCTCCTGAGCCTCATACCAATCGCTATCAGAGATTTAACCAAGTAGAGATAATCCTGGCCTCCCTTACTGTGCCGCCTGTAGCGGTTATCCAGCCAGCTATTTTTCCACCTAAATTTTGTCGCATATACAAGACTCGGATGCACAACATAGAAGACTGCACCGACGTACAAGAGCTAATTAATCGAGAAAATCAACGACAATGAGAGAAGAACTGGCCGGCTCGAGGACGTCGAAGACTACCCAACCAAGGGTGAAGACCTCCACCTTGGTGCCAAAGTAATGGACCTCACCACAACGACAGGGAGAACGGTAAGAATGTAGATCTTCTTAGAGTGGACGGACCCGTGAGAGCCTCCTGGTCTGCGATGAATTCGTAGTGAAACTACGCTAAGACAACAAGGAAAGAACCAGTAGAAAGTTGGCAGGTTCACAGACACTGACCCAGGGTCCCATAGATCGCGTTCACAGAAGGCTGTTGTCTATTATCCACATTGCAAATGGTCTATTATGACAGCACCGTGAACATCTTGTTTGATAGCACCTTCGACCAAATGGATGTAGACCATAAGCCGACTGTCATTTTTGAACTGTTTTTTAGCTTTATGAGAGATAGCCTCGTCCCACGAGGAATGATTACCCTCACAGTAGACTTTGAAGAGCCCCTATGCTATTTAAATAAGTTCATAGAGTTCTTCGTAGTGGATACCTGCTCTGCCTACCACGGGGTCCTAGGAAGGCCCGTGCTTAAGGATCTACAAGTAGTCACATCCATCCACCACTTAGTGATGAACTTCCAAACACGAGGTGGGGTCGTCAAAATTTGAGGCAATCAGACAGAGGCGAGGACGTGCTGCATGAATGCACTTCGGAAGGTGGTAAAGCGCGAAGACACTCCCCCTACAGTGATGACCATACAAACAGAGCGGGTGGATATTGACCCCAAAAAGGCAAAAGAGGACATGATTATGGACGAGGGCCTAGACCCTCAAATCATAGGTTCTGACTTATTAGCCTCACCGATAGAAAAGTTGGAGGCATTTCCAGTGAACCCTTCAGACTCTTTCCAGATGCTGCAGCTAAGGCAGAAACTAGAAAAATGGATAAAGGATGAGCTGAAATAGTTCTTGTAAGAGAACGTAGTTGTATTCGTGTGGAAGCACAGCGACATGGTGGGGATAAGTCCGTCTGTAGCTTACCATGCCCTGAAAGTGGATCATAAGGAGCGTCACAAGATACAGAAAAAAAGACTCTGTGCACTGAGAGGTACGGCACCATGAAGGAGGAAGTTGACAAACTGTTGGACAACGAGTTTATCAAAGAAGCAGTATATCCCCAATGAGTGTCCAACTCTGTGCTAGTAAGGAAAAATAACCACAAGTGGAGAGTGTGTATAGACTTCTCTGACATGAACCATGCATGTCCTAAAGATAGCTTCTTGCTGCCACGTATTTACCAACTGGTTGATGCAACTGCTAGTCACAAGCTACTTAGATTTATGGACGTCTACTCCGATTACAACCAGATCCCTATGTTCGTGAGAGACGAAGAACACACATCATTCTTTACAGACCGAGGGTTGTACTGTTACAGGTAGATGTCCTTCAGTTTGAAAAATGTCGAGGCTACGTACCAGCGACTAGTAAACTGCATGTTCTCAGAATAGATAAGAAATACCATGAAAATCTACGTTGATAACATACTCGTAAAAAGCGTAGAGGCTGAAGACCATATCGGACACTTGAATGAATGTTCAAAATTCTCGGCAAGTACCAAATAAAGCTCAACCCCCTAAAATGCATCTTGGGAGTCGCAATCAAAAAATTCGTGGGCTACATGGTAAATCAACGTGGGATAGAGGCCAACCCTGAAAAGATCAAAGCACTCGTCGATATGCGATCGCCATCCTCCCCTAAGGAGGTCCAAAGCTTTACGAAAAGATTGGCGGCCTTGAATCAATTCATATCAAAGGCAACCGACTATTGCCAACCATTCTTTCAGACCATTGTTACCACACGATTTTGATATGGCTTCCACGTCAGCAAGGGCCCCATCCAAGGCCCATCAAGAACCCCAACTGGGCCCTGCTAGGGCCTCGAAAGTTCTGATAAAGCGCCCCGAAGGCCCATCGAACGCCTTAGCCTTCTTCAGGGCTCATGGAGGGCCTCGACACTCACGGCCAATCCATAGGGCCTCGCCAGGCTTTGTATCAATTATAACTAACAGGCAGCATGATATGCCGAAATGACCAGATAAGTAATTAATGAAAGATTGCATTGATTTGGCACAAGAATTCTCACAAGGAAACTGAATCATAATCTCCTAAAATCATGCAACGTGATAAACTCAAAGAAGGAAGATAATCTCGGAGATTGCCTTGGTAAGGGAGGATCTCTATCACATAAGGAAGGAGGATTCGATTGGGTATCAAATTGATTTGTTTCCTAAATCAATTAGAACTCTTGTGCTATAAATACAACGTCTCCAGTTGTTCCAAGGTACGCACTCTTTTACGCTTAAGAATCCCACCCTAAATTCTACTCAAATCTCTGCCTGCTTGCCTCTCCCACACCCTATTATATCCGCCCTCCGTATATCATCCTTATACTGGTTGTTGACTTGATCGTCGGAGTGCCAACAATCGTCGGACCCTTTTTCTCCAGAGATCTTAGTGCCTAACGATTGTCCTAGTGTGCAGGTAACATACGAGTTGGTAGAGGAGTGACTGGAGATCTGTTAACACGTGGACGTTGTAGGTTCCTACGTCAACAGATTGGCACCGTCTGTGGGAATTGAAAAACGTTACACAACCAAAAAACTTGTGGTAAAAACATGTTTTCTACCAGGAGGAGCATGGCAACTGATAACTCTCGAAAAGAAGAGATTGAGTCCCACCACACGGATTAGCGGCAAGAGAACATTCCTGACCGTCAGAACGTGACCCGTCGTTAGAGAATGAGACAACGACAGAGGCAAAAGACCAAGCAAGATATCATGGATCTGAAAATAGAGAATGCCCAAATGAGGGCCGTCATGGAACGGTTGGGATATCAATCCCCTCCCCCGTCGAGGAAACAAACGCGACCGGGGTAGACGGAGCCCTTCGAGGTACGGTTCCATTGAAAGTCGTCAAAATGCTCAAGGTGACCAACCAATACCAGACGTGCGAAATCCTCGGGAAAAGAGCCCAAGATCCTCCCATGATAGCCAACAGATGAAGCCTCTCTCTCTTCGAGGAAACAAACGCAACCGGAGTAGACGGAGCCCTTCGAGGTACGGTTCTATTGAAAGCTGTCAAAATCCTCAGGGTGACCAACCAATACCGGACGTGCGAAATCCTAGGAGAAAGAGCCCAAGATCCTCGCATGATAGCCAACGAATGAAGCCTCCCCCCTTCGAGGAAACAAAAGCGACCGAGGTAGACAGAGCCCTTCGAAATTCGGTTCTATTGAAAGCCGTCAAAATCCTCAGGAAAAGAGCCCAAGGTCCTCACATGATAACAGTCAGAGAAGGTCTCCCCCATGGCGAGGGAACAAGCCCGCCAAGTCCATCAGCGTATTTAACAGGCTGTGGGTCAGATCTTCTGTATTTGACAGGCTAGAGTGGAACCGCCCAACGCGAGGAATGCAAGAACCGCCCAACCAATGGCGATGACCTAAACCACGGTGTCAGGGTAAAAATTCTCGCCGTAACGACCGGAACACAGGTCCCCCTAGACAAGACTGACCCGAAGGCCCTTCTATCATGTTTACAAGGTGATCCGTCCCGGGACCTACAAGTTTGAAGATACCAACAAAAAAGGGATGAAACACATGCAATACATCATGCACCTTCGTCCATACAACCAATGGGTTTCGTTTTGGCACAAACCCGCATGCTGATTTTTATTTTTGAAGTTATTCAGCTGTAGTATTCGGCCAATAAAGTCCAACCGTTTGCAAGTTTCTGTTATCTCAATTATTCTAATGAAAGCAATTCGACAGTGAGGGAGTGTGGTTCGCGGCCAATTCTTTCAACTCGCTGAGTAAACATCTAACGTGTACAAAGGCAAGTAAAGTAAGCATGGCAGCGAGAGAGTGTGGTTTGCAGCCAGCTCTATCAACTCGCTGGATAAATATTCAACGCGTGAACAAGCAAGTAAATACGATTCGGCAGCGAGAGAGTGTGGTTCGCAGCCAGCTCTATCAACTCCCTGGATAAATATTCAACGCGTGAATAGATAAGTAAATACAATTCGACAGCGAGGGAGTGTGGTTTGCGGCTAGCTCTATCAACTCACTGGATAAATATTCAATGCGTGAACAAGCAAGTAAATACGATTCAGCAGCAAGAGAGTGTGGTTCACGGCCAACTCTATCAACTCGCTGTATAAATATTCAACACGTAAACAAACAAGCAAATACAATTCGGTAGCAAGGGAGTGTAGTTCGCAGCCAACTCTATCAACTCGCTTGCTAAATATTCAAAGCGTATTTAAACAAGTGCAAGCAATTCGGCAGCGAGGGAGTGTGGTTCGCGGCCAACTCTTTCAACTCGCTGGATAAACATTCAACGCATATTTAAACAAGTGCAAGCAATTTGGTAGCGAGAGAGTGTGGTTCGCGATCAACTCTATCAACTCGCTGGATAAACATTAAACGTGCAAACATGCAAGTAAACACGATTTGGAACAATCACAAAATTTTCACAAGTAATTCACGGGATAATTACACCATATAAAACTTTACAGTTGCATAACCAAGAGGCTTCGCCACTAAACACGTGCACGATTCCTACGGCTCGGCATAACCGGGGGCCCCAAGTTTGGCCAACAAGCCCTTAGCCTTTGCCAACTCGCTTAGCACCTCGGTCAGTTCTTTATCTTTGGCTTGAATCATACTCTGGCAAGATTTTAACTGCGACTCAGCCTTCTTCTGGGCAACGACGCATGCCTTCTAGATTGTTTGGGCCTTCGTAACGTCATACGTGGCACGAGTCCTCGCGTCTTCAGAAAATGCGAGTCGTGCCCGAAGATGTTTGTTTTCGGCCAGCATCGCTTCAACATCTTCGTCATCTCCAATGACGGAATGTATTTCGTCAACCTTCATCTCCAACAATTTGTACAACTCACAGTTTAGAACATGACTGCGGGAAGTGTACATTTCGGCCAACTTCACCAACTCCGTCACTTCTGCGGTGTCTGCCGCCTTCCCAAAGGCAGAAGTCCAATATTTATGGACTGATGTAGCGGCAATGGCAACCACTGGAGGTAATTTTCCTAAGACTGTTGGATCCAGCTTGTCCTGGCAGGACCCAATGTTGATATATTCGCACTTACCAAGAGGGGGAGACGTGGACGTCTGGGACGCCTCCTTCCCACTCTCGGCTCTTGGTTTCCTTTTAACCAATTGTCTAACATTCTCGGGCGGAGGCACGGGTCTAGCAGGAATTGATGGAGATGGAATGCCTGTTGTTGTTCCTGCACAGGGAGAATACGGGGGTTACCCATCGCCGTTTCCGGCTCCTACAATACGGTGGGCCTGGAACCAGATGCTGTGGATGACGCCAAATGTAGAAGGGAGGCATCCTCCACAACCCCCCCATGCCTTATCTTAAACTTTGAAACTTTGGAAAAATAAAAGCCCGACATGACTGGCAATAACCAGAATCTGGGTATGGCAGCAGAAGAGCAAAGAAGGTGATGATTAAGAAGTGAAGCCCTACCAACATATATAGGCCCAACAGGATACCAACAGTCGAATGGACCAACACGTGGAAGAAAACTAAACGCGCATTTGATAAATCCTAGGAAGATATAGTGGACGCGTGGGAATACGCGGCCCATGAATCGCACGAACACCAAGGCATGATAACGATGCCATCGACGCCTACCCTCGGTGAAGCGATCTAGATTACGTTCGCCTTAACCTCGTCGGAATTCCAACATAACAAGGGGATATTAATTATCCCTCATGAACCCCTCTGTGTCTCCTGGGGCGTATTTGATGGCCCCGGAATGGTACCGATGGCTTCATGAAGCACCACAGAATGCCAACGAAGCTCGAACCCAGGTATCACAAATAAATAATACACGCATGCAAATAAGAAGGTATACTTGGCACGATTTTATTCTATTTAACCCAGAATACAGAGCAGAAACAAATACGCCTGACATATATTCAATCACCCCGCTACCTCCATAGGTCGGCACACGTGGGGTTATTAGATCTGCTAAACCTATCTCTTGGTCTTCGTCATTCCCAGCATCATCCGGATTGGAGGATCTGACGCCACCATAATAGGAAGTCTCCCAGAACCAACCTGAGTTGATTTGGTGACTAATTAGGCCATACTGCTCAAAAAATGCCGTTGATGCTTTTTCGCAGTGGGCTCCTCCTAGCCCCATCAACCGTTCAGGGCATGGCCGGGCTAAGGCTGCAAAGCCTAAAACCCCACCCCGTACGTTTGGTCCCTTGAACGTTGATTGGTTGGGCTTTTGGTCCTCTGAATGTTGATTCTCAGATTGACAGGCATTTTGAATGCCAGTTCTCCAGCCGTACTTCCATCACACGTCAATTATACAAGTCCCGATCACACGACTCTGAGAGGTTTGGGTACAAAAGGTTCACGGTGGAAGGGCCTTAGTACATTTTCATTCTATATATAATGACTGTGTTGGAACTGGATACAGTGCAATAAATACGGTTATCCCAGGGAAATTTGGAACGCCGCACAATCGTTCTACCTCCCCAAGGCATTAAAGACGCCAACTCTCCAGATTACGCCAAATGTTTGCGCCATTAATGCCCAAGGGGATGGTTCCCAGATTTGAGGTGTTCCCCCCACGCGCAATCACCCATAACATTAAAACGACGGGACAGTAATAAATTAAGTAAAGAACGTCGAGCAATTTATTCAAAGACATATGCAAAAACGGATAACAAGATTCAATAGTTTGGATGTCCCGCCGCCTCTTTAAGGGTCGGTACATTGCGGGCCTTCTCCCACGGTTAGAGGGGGTATTTGCTCATTAATTTCACCAGGTTCGGTGTCAGAAACCCGAGCCTCGGAGGGAGCCTGCCGAAGGAAAGAAAGGTCCCACTCAGGATGGATCTCTACGATGCGCTCCACCAATTGTTCACCCCCGATGGTCATCAGGCGGTGGGCGAGGTCCTGATACTCAGGCGTTTCCACGAACGCATCCTGATAGGCCTCCACCGCCCTGGCCTCGGCACCCGCACATTCGGCTTGGATTCTCTCCAACTCCAGTCTCGCATCCGCCAGCAACTTCTCCTCTTCTGCGATGATAATCTCTAACCTGCTGTTCGCGGCGGCAAGCGCTGTCTCAGTGGCAAGGGTCCGGTCTTCGGCCAGTTTCTGAGCCTCTTCGGCACGCTTCTGAGCCTCCTCGACATGCTTCTAAACCTCCTCAGCTCGCTTCTGAGAAGCCTCGGTAGCCTGCTTCTGTTCCCGGGCATCTTTCAGACACTCTTTAGTGGCCTTCAACTCAATCTCATATTTACCCTTCACGTCTGCCTCCCTCGCCACTGCGGAGTCCAACTTGAATTGGAGCTCCCTTTTTTCAGACTCCAGCTGCACCTTTTCAAGCTGCACGGCCTTCAGTTCCTCGGACAACTTGGCGGACTTGGCCCCTTCCTCACTGCATTGGCTGTCAAAACTTTCTAGGGTACTGAACAATTTCTTGCTCAGGACCAGGCCCCGTATGAGGTTCATCTCTACCATCTTCAGTCGCTCATGAACAGTGGCTCCCTCGGTGGCCTTCTCCTATTTTTGGGTCCAGTATTTGTGCACACTTGCCGCAATCATTGCAGGGTGGGCAGGGAGCATTTCCATGACAGAAGATTCTAGTTCTCCCTGGCGTTGAGAAATGCAGACGGGGCTTCCCTGCCCAGACGAGGAGCTGGATTTCTTTGCACCCTCGGTCCAACCCGACTTGCGTGCACCCCCATAAACCCTCCCGTAGGTACAGGAGCCTTCCTCTTTCGCGAGGCCGCATCACTCGTATCCTCGGCAATTCCATTCTCCTTATCCTTGGGTAGAACGGGGCTGGGTGAAGGAGCAGATGATGAAGGCTGAGGTAGAGGAGGAACATCCTGGCTAGAAGGGAGATCGGTAGCCGACGGAGGAGCAAATTCTGATGGCACAGCATCCTGGATCTCTTATGTTGGTGCAGACGCCTCAGTCGCCGATACTTGGACAGAAGAATCCTCTCCGCTAGCGGGGCGAGCAAGACGGAATGTAGGGATGTTTTTGAACCTGAAAGCTGTTAACATAGGCACAAGTACGTGACACGTTCAGGCAATTTTTCACTATAACACCATTATATCGAGGTGTACGTGACTTACACATCAGTCCGCAGCTGGCCAGTAGGTTATCGTCCTTCAGTAGATTACCGAGACTTCTGAAGTCGCTACTGAGAGCTCGTACCTTACTCCACTTCGACCTCAGCTCCTCCTGGTTTCTCTTCGGGATTGGTGGCTTCCCGCAATCTACAAAAGCAAGCAATACATTAAGTCAGGAATTATAAACAAATTTCCACACGAATGCGACAGTTTATACCAAGTTCCCCAAATTGCCGAGGAATAGACACATGAGGAAGAGGGTCTTCTAGCATAAATTTTCAGTCCCCGTCCACAAAGATGAACCTCTCTTTCTAATTGTGTACTTTGTTGGAGCTATCGGTAGCCGTTCCCAACTTCTGACCAAGCCGGTATATGGACCCAAACTCTCGTGAAGACAAGTCTCCTTCTACCTCGGCAACACTCCACAGTATGTACGAGGCAACCATCTGCCCCCAGCCATTCGGCGTTATCTGACAAGGGGCTAGGTTCCAATCTTTTAACAACTCACGGAAGAAATGGTGCATAGGTAGGTGAAGGCCTTGTTGCATCGCGGGTTCGTAAATCGCCACGTACCCTTTTGGAGAATTATCGGTGCGTTCCTCTGGACACGGAGCTCTGAGTTTTACGGGCACGGGAATTTCATAGGACAACCGTATGTCCTCCAACTCTGCCTCAGTGATCCTCGACTGAGCCATAAATACCTCGGTTGCTGACCGCTTTAGCTCTTCGTCGAGAGCCTTCGCGGCTGGGGCATCCCTCTTATCAAGTGATCCCCTCATTCGGGCACCCCAGCGTCAGGCTTCCCTTTCACCGGTACAGACGGACAAGCCCCCCTCCCACTCGTAGATGGAACCGACGGGCATACGGCGAGAGGCTCCAGATTTATTCCCCCTATAGTGTCAGAAGATGAAAATGATGTGGCGGCCGATAAGGACACACTTTCAATAATACTAGGGTTTGTTGGGGCATCAGATGGGTTCTGTGAATTGTCGTTTCCAGACGACATTACACTTACAGAGTATAATCCCCAAGCTATGGAGTCGTACAATAACCACGAAAAGAAACAACGGAAACAAATTACAACTACTTTCAGCGCGCTTACCTCGAAAATACGATTAAAACGACACACCCACTAGGAGCTTCTCGCTTATCGGCAAAGTATTCACAATGAGCACTAACGCAAGAAGAAGTTGTACTGTTTGGAGGGGGTGCCTGGTTTTATAATGGTGCGCTCTCATATCCATCATCCAAATCCCAAGCGTCACATCTGAACCTGCGGACAATGGACGCGTGTTTTAAATTGAGCAACAGACGGAAAAGTGAAACCCCAAATGTTTAGTGAACCGAGAACGTAAGCACCCCACGCGCGCCCCTGTTTTCTGCCACACGCAACCGCATTAATTGCATACACCCTCTCACTCATGATTGCCTGACCACGGATTGACAGAACCACACCAACAGTGGACACATCGCCAACGGTCTGGACCCCTGAAGCCCTCACCCATCATGAATGTTCGGCTTCGAACTTGGGAGACTATACTGGGTAGGTTGAAGTCCTATAGCTATACGCGTGAGGACCACATTCTGACGAACCCATTGAGACCGTGTTTTCTGCGAAGCGCATTAGTATTCTTTTTATTCTCAAAAGTCCCACACCCATTATGAATAATAGGCTTGGACTTGGAGGACTATTGTTACCACACGATTCTGATATGGCTTACACGTCAGCAAGGGCCCCATCCAAGGCCTATCAAGAACCCCAACTAGGCCCTGCTAGGGCCTCAGAAGTTCTGATAAAGCACCACGAAGGCCCATCAAATGCCTTGGCCTTCTGCAGCCAAAATTCCGCGGGGCTCATGGAGGGCCTCGACACTCACGGCCGATCCATAGGGCCTCGCCAGGCTTCGTATCAATTATAACTAGCAGGCAGCATGATATGCCGGAATGACCAGAGAAGTAATTAAGGAAAGATTGCATTGATTTGGCGCACGAATCCTCACAAGGAAACCGAATCATAATCTCCTAAAATCATGCAACGTGATAAACTCAAAGAAGGAAGATAATCTCGGAGATTGCCTGGGTAAGAGATGATCTCTATCACTTAAGGAAGGAGGATCCGATTGGGTATCAAATTGATTTGTTTCTTAAATCAATTAGAACTCTTGTGCTATAAATACAACATCTCCGGTTGTTCCAAGGTACGCACTCTTTTACGCTTAAGAATCTCATCCTAAACTTTGCTCAAATCTATGCCTGCTTGTCTCTCCCACACCCTGTTATTTCTGCCTCCCGTGTATTATCCATATACTGGCTGTTGACTTGATCGTCGGAGTGCCAACGATCGCCGGACCCTTTTTTTCTAGAGATCTTGGTGCCTAACGATTGTCCTAGTGTACAGGTAATTTACGAGTTGGCAGAGGAGTGACTGAAGATATGTTGACACGTGGACGCTGCAGGTTCCTACATCAACAACCATATAGGGGAGAAAAGCTTTAAATGGATCGAAGAGTGTGAGAACGCCTTCCGGGAGCTCAAGATTCTTCTTAGAAAATCTCCACTAATATCCAAGCCAACACTGGGAAAACATTGCTCATCTACCTCGCAGTATCTAAAAAGGCGAGTAGGGTCCGACCCAGCTTCCCGTCTACTATGTAAGCAAAGTATTGTTGGATGTAGAGATAAGGTACCCAGATATGGAGCAACTTGTCTTATCTTTGATAGTTGCATCCAGAAAGCTTTAGCCATACTTCCAATCGCATAGCATCGACGTCTTAATGAACCTCCATTTGAGACAGATTCTCTAAAGGTTGGATACCTCTAGGAGACTGATGAAGTGGTCGATTGAGCTCAGTCAGTTCGACATTACCTACAAGCCAAGGCCCTCCATAAAGGGACAGGCTCTAGTAAATTTTATGGCCGAATTCCCAGACATCCCAGAGAGATTTCTTGAAACCAAGCCTTAGGAAGTACCAACATGGAAACTGTATGTTGATGGGTCATTAGGCGAGGCTGAGGCTGATGCTGGAGCTGAGATCTTGTTAATTAGCCCCGACGGCCATAACCTCAACTGTGAACTTTGCCTGGAGTTCAAAAGCCTCAAACAATGCTCTTGAATACGAGGCACTCCTAGCAGGCTTGAGGTTGGCACATGAGATGAAGGCAAGGAAAATTCAGATCAACAGTAACTCGCAGTTGGTGGTTAGTCAAGTCAACATGACTTTCACAGCACACGAACAATTTATGGTATCCTATTTACAAAAGGCTAATGATTTCCTATCCCACTTTGAGAAATTCGAATTACTCTAGATTTCTAGGATTGAGAATGGCTACGCAGATGCTCAATCCAAGTTGGCAAGTAGTATAGACTCCGACTTGATGAGAGCCATTCTAGTCGAAAATCTTAGCTGGCCGTCCATTGACAAGGCTCTGCCACAAAATGCCATGATAATCAACAAATCTCCTAAATAGATGAATGAAATCATCGCATACCTAACTGATCAAGTCTTTTCGGACAACAAGGATGAAGTCAGAAAACTTTGCAAGAGGGTCACGAAGTTTGTCCTGTAGAAAGATCTTGTATAAAAGAGGTTTTAGTCACCCATTCCTATGCTGCATTACTAAGGACAAAGCTGAATATGTCATGCAAGAAATACATGAAGGAGTTTGCAGTAATCACACAGGTGGGATGGCCCTAGCGCAAAAGGCCCTGAAATAAGGATACTACTTGCCGACTATGAAGAAGGACTCACATGCTTATGTGAAGAAATGTGACAAGTGTTAGAGATTGGCCATTGTGCCAAATCTCCTGGCTCAGAACCTCACCCCAGTCACTAGTCTATGGCCTTTTGCCAAATAGAGAACTGACATCATAGATCCCCTCCCAATTGAAATGGGTGGTATCAAGCTCGCGGTTGTAGCGGTGGACTATTTCACCAAATGGTGCGAGGCTGAGCCTTTGGCTAAAATCACGGATGAGAATATGTGGAAGTTTGTATGGAAGAACGTAGTTTGCTGTTTTGGGATACTTCATTCCCTTGTGTCGGACAACGTATGTAGTTCGTCGGGAAGAAGTTCAACTCGAACTGCGAAGAGCTAGGCATTAGGATGGATTTCTCCACCCCCTACTAACCATAGTCTAACGACCACGTAGATGACGTCAACAAAATTATCAAGCACACCCTGAAGAGAAAGTTGGAGTCCGCTAAAAGGGGAGTAGGCTAAAGAACTCTCGGAGACCCTATGGTCATATTGAACTACCTTTCGAACGACAACTGGCGAGACCCCTTTCACTATGGCATATGGACAGAGGTAATGTTCTCCATGGAAGTAGGGATGCCTTTCCCAAGGCGCTTACATTTTGACGAGGTGGTCAATGAGGACCTACATAAGACAAACTTTGACTTGCAGGAAGAAAGGCATGCCAACTCACAACTTCGCCTAGCAGTTTATCAAAGAAAGATGGCTAGGTACTACATCTCGAAAGTTAGGAAGATGGCCTTCCAAATCAATGATTTCGTCCTCAAAAAAGTCTTCCTAGCTAATAGAGATGTGGGAGGTGGGAGCCGGAACCCTTGGACCTACATGGGAAAGACCCTACAAGGTCATCGAAGAGATTCAACCTAGAACCTACGGATTAGAAGACTCAGAGGGAAAAGAGACGAATCATCCCAAGAATATCACTCATCTTCGTTCGTACTACCAATAGGTTTCATTTTGTTTTTAGCGCTAAGTCGCATTCCAATTTCCTTTCAACATTGTTCAGCTGCAAAGTAAGACTCTATCATCTCAATTGTGCCAACAAAGTAAGAACGGTAGTGAGGGAGTGTAGTTCGCGGCCAACTCCTTAACTCACTGGGTAAACATTCAACGTATACAAAAACAAGTAAATCAAGCATGACAGTAATGGAGTGTGGTTCGTGGCCAACTTCTTAACTCGCCGGGTAAACATTCAACAAGTAAAAATACAAGTAAACCAAGCACGTCAACGAATGAGTGTGGCTTGCGGCCAACTCCTTAACTCGATGGATAAACATTCAACTCGTACAAATACAAGTAAAGCAAGCACGGCAGAGAGGGAGTATGGTTCGTGGACAACTCCTTAACTCGCTGGGTAAACATTCAACACGTACAAATACAAGTAAATCAAGCATGGCAATGAGAGAATATGGTTCGTAGCCAAATCCTTAACTCACTGAGTAAACATTCAATGCGTAAAAATACAAGTAAAGCAAGCATGGCAGTGAAAGAGTGTGGTTCACGGCTAACTCCTTAACTCACTGGGTAAACATTCAACGCGTACAAATACAAGTAAAGCAAGCACAGTAGGGAGAGAGTGTGGTTCGCGGCCAACTCCTTAACTCGCTGGGTAAACATTTAATGCATACAAATACAAGTAAAGTAAATATGGCAGCAAGGGAGTGTGGTTCGCAGCCAACTCCTTAACTCGATGGGTAAATATTCAATGCGTACAAATACAAGTAAAGCAAGCATGGCAACAAGGGAGTGTAGTTCACGGCCAACTCTTTAACTCGCTAGATAAACATTCAATGCGTACAAATACGAGTAAAGCAAGTATGGCAACGAATGAATGTGGTTTGCGACCAACTCCTTAACTCACTGGGTAAACATTTAATGCGTACAAATAAAAGTAAAGCAAGCATGGCAGCGAGGGAGTGTGGTTCACAGCCAACTCCTTAACTCACTGGGTAAACATTCAACACGTACAAATACAAGTAAAGCAAGCACGGCAGTAATGGAATGTGGTTCGCGGCCAATTCCTTAACTCGTTGGGTAAACATTCAACACATACAAATACAAGTAAAGCAAGCACGACAGCGAGAGAGTGTGGTTCCCGGCCAACTCTTTAACTCGCTAGATAAATATTCAATGCGTACAAATACAAGTAAAGCAAGCACGGTAGAGAGGGAGTGTGGTTCGTAGCCAACCCCTTAACTCGCTGGGTAAACATTCAACGTGTATACATACAAACAATGAAAGAAAGGTATCGAGTAACGATATTTTTCGTGTGCGAACACGAGTAAAGCGAAACAATAACACTTATCATTAATAATTGTGATGTAACGGCAGAAATAGAAAAGTTACACAAAGCAAAAATTCCTATAGCTCCGGCTCCTCTTCAGGGTCGGGACACCCCTAATCTAGCCAACAATTCATTGGCCTTCGAAAGCTCCGCCTAAGCTTCGTCTAGATCTTTACGTTTGATATAGGCCATATCTTCGTATACTTTAAGTTTCAGTTATGCTCGCCTTTGGGCTTCATTACACACCTTTTGCATGGTTTTTACTTTCGTCGCCTTGAACTCGGCCTAATGCCTGGCCAGGGCAAGTCTCAAGCGAAGGATCTTATTCTCTAAATATAACTCGTCAATGCCCTCAAAACCTACGGCCGTCGAGCGTTATTCATCAACTTTCATCGCTAATACTTTATACAATTCACAGTTATGTACATGGCTCTGGGCGGTGCTCTTCTCTGCCATTTTTAACATCTTCGACAGATCTACACTATCCAACGCCTTCACCCAGGAGGGAGTCTAGTACAAAAGCCACCACTGTAGCTGATGGACCTGGTAACTTTTCTAGAATAGTTGGGTCCAACTCATCCCAATTGGACCCAATGTTGATACATTTGGTTCAATCGTAGAGAGCAGGAGAGAAAGTCTGCATCGAACCTCGAAGAGATTGAGTGATTCGAAATGAGGAGGAGTCGCTCGGCCTCACTTGGCCTTCTTGAATCTATCGCATTACCCCATGGCCCCTTTTCACACAAGTTTTTCCTCATCATCTTGATAATCTTCCTTTCATTGCCTTGCTCCGATGAAAACAAGGATTCTCCAGAAAGAAAAAGAGGTAAAGCCCCATGGCTATTTCCAGTGCCAACAGAACAGTGGCCATTGGGACTGGCACAGTATTTGATACCAAAAGTTGTGGAGAAAGGGTCAATTCTCACTATCATCTTCTGCACCATCTATTCTGAACACCAGAAATTTTGGAGAAGTAAAAGCCAGCCATTGATGAAAATAAATAAGTTTTGAAAGTCTTAGAAGAAGAAAGAAGTAAAGGGGAACAACAAAAGATTGTAAGAGTATATATCTAGACTCAACGCCTGATCTCATCCGTTAATGAAGAACTCATAATTTGGACCGTCTAATAAGATACACGTGTAAGGGAGCTGCATTCTAGAAAAACGCAAAGGCTGCATGGTTTAAATGCGCTAAGAGAATCGCACCCGCCATGCACAATAAATTATCAGAGCTTCGCAAGGTCGTCGAGGGCATCCCGATTAAAGTCTCGCAAGGTCCACAAAATCATCCGTGAAGGCATCCCAATAACTGTGTCTTCGACTGCCTCATTGGGATAACTCTTCGACTCCGACGAGTGCACATGTTAGATTGCTGTTCGAATATACGTTTCAACTTTGATAATAGAACAAGTGAGGCAGCAACACATGAAGAAGCAAATAAACACCGACACGTAGACGAAGATAGTTAAGCAAATCTTTTATTTTATCGAAGTTTAAATTACAGAGAGAACAACATCCTACAGCCCCGCCACCTCTTTAGGGTCAGTACAGAAAGCAGTTCATAGTCTGATTAACTACTATTTGGTCTTCGCACGTTTAATCACTACCTCGTTTAGCACAACTCATCACGGGGCTTTGTCAACAACATAAGTCTGACTTCACCATGATAGAGAGTCTTCTAAATATGAGTTGATTTGGTGACTAATTAGGCCACACTACTCAAAAAATACAGTTGACATCCTCGTCAGATAGCTTTCGACCTCGTCATCCAAATCAGAATTATTGAAGTGTATATCATCAACATCGATGTCCATTGTGGAGGTACCGTTTGAAAACTTCTTGCTAAAGCTACTAGGCCCAATCTCCTCTACAGCATTCAAAGCACCCATTAGGTCTGAAGCATGACTAGGACGTTTGTGGAAGAATACTTGGTCATTAAAAAAGTTATTCTTGGCCTCCTCTTTTCTAAAGTACTTAAGATAAATGTGGGTACCAATTGTGCAAGTTGATGGGAGACCCTCTTTGCCTCTTCCACCGGGAGAAGTTATTGCCATTGAAATGGTGTAATGGGATATAGAGAAGTTTTGGAAGGGTGAAACCTGAAATGAAAGACCCCGGGGGTTTATATGGAGGCTGCATGGAAAACACAATGCTTGACTGCATAGAAAACACAAGATATTAAATGAAGCTATTAATGGGTAGCCCTTTAATGGGCATTTGGACTGCCACATGCCACGCACACCATTAATACCTTGGAGAATAATAATGATGCCAACCCTTCGGATTCAACGAAAAGGCTGCGCCATTAGTGCCTTGGAGATAATTCCTCAAATTCAGATCCAACAAAAAGCTACACAATTAATACTCACATCAAATGATTGCCATTTACGGATGCCATCCTCGTCAATAAAGCCTCATCACAAGTAATGAACCTTATTAACTATATGTTTCAGTTATTTACAATGCAATAGGTAATTATATGTGAAAAATAATAGAAATAGATTTCATTGATGAACAACAAAAAATACAAGGCCTATTGTATGACCGAAGACCTCGACAGCGGGAGGAGATAGCTCAGAGGCCTCACCTACAGCTTAGGCTTCGACAACATGAGGAGCAGGGTTGGAAGCTTCGCCCACAGCTTGAGCATTGGCAGGAGAAGAAACTTTGGCGGCTGTAGAATCTGTTGGAGCCGGAGGATTGACATGAGCTCGCCTTAGGAACGAAATATCCTGGGTGGACCTCCCCGATCCTTTCAACCAATAGCTCATTTTCGTCCGACATAAAGAGATTGGCGAGGCATAAATACTTAGGCGTATTTGGGAATTGCTCCCTGTAAGACATCACAGCGTTCGTCTCAGCCTCGACCTGCTCCGTCTTTACCTACTCTCACTCTCCTATATCCTCAGCCAACTGTTTATCTTTTTCAACAACCATAGCCTCAAAGTTACTTGGCCGTGGCAACAACAATTTCAGTAGCGAATGCTCGGTCCTCAACTAATTTCTGAGAGGCCTCAGCAACCCTCTTCTAGTCCCAGGCCTGCTTTAAGTTCTCCATCGCAGCCTTCAACTCGACCTCATACCTGACCTTCAAATCGGCTACAACGGCCACCAAAGCATCCAACTTGAATCGAAGAGCCCTATTATCCAAATTGAACTGAGCTTTCTCGGTACTCATCATCTTCAGATCCTCACAAAACTTCTTTGACTTGGCCTCTTCCCTACTAAACTTACCCTCGAAGCCAGCAACGGCATTGTACACCTCATTATTCAGAATCATTCCTCAATTTATGAATATCTCCACCATCTGTAGGAGATCGCCAATGGAAGCCTTCTTGTACGCCAAGGTCCAATACTTGTAGACACTCGTTGTCGCAATAGTAGGAGACACGGGTAACATCTCTAGCACATGAGTGTCCATCTCTTGGCAATGAGAATGGATGCTCACACACTCTAATTGCTCGGATGATGATAAAGAGTTCCCAACATCAGCAGCCCATTTTGTAGGGATCGACAGGGTGCGGTGACCTTTCTGAGTCTACCTGCTTTTGCGAACATCTTTCAAAAGCCCCTCATCGGCCTCTGGAGCTTTTCTTTTTTGTCCAGGGACCTCGTCCACCCCTTATAAAACCTTCTTTCCTTTGTCTTGTTGGAGAACAGGAGGCAGAGACGACAAGAACCGATAGAGGTATCGTCTGGAGAGGTGTCGCATCTTGAACCTCTTGCGACGAAGGCTGGGCTCGGCACTAGATTCATCTGCACCCTCGACAAGGAAAAAGGTCAAGATTCTCTTGAAAATGAATGCAGTTGTAATAATAACCAAGACTCAGAACGCCAAGAATAACTATTGACATAACTTTCCATTATTCAAGTCACGAAGCTTACCCATTAGTCCAAAGAGAATTAGCAAGTTGTGGTCCTTGAGGAGGTTGCTAAGGCTCCTAAAGTCACTGTCAAGTGCGCAAACTTTAGCCCACTTCAACCTCAAGTCACCTTGATCTCTCTTCGGGATTGGCGGCTTCTTACAATCTACAAAGATAAACGAAGCATTAAGTCAGGAACGAGGATTATAAATCACACAAGATAATAAGATATACCAAGTTCTTCAAATTAACGAGAAATGGACACATTGGATAGGGGATCCTCCGATCTAAATTCTTAATCTTCTCCGACGAAGAAGAACATCTCCTTCTAGTTATGCACTTTATTAGGACTATCTAAATTCTTAATCTTCTCCGGCGAAGAAGAACATCTCCTTCCAGTTATGCACTTTATTAGGACTATCGGTAGCAGTTCTCCATTTTTTGCCTTGCCCGAGAGATATGTTGAACCAACTCGTAGACTGACAAGGCCGGTAAATTGACTCAAATTCTCTTGGAGATAAGTCCTCCCAACCTTGGCAACCCTCCACAACAAGAATACTGCCACCATCTGGCACCAACCATTCGACATTATCTGACATATGGCCAGATTCCAGTCTCGAAAGACCTCATAAAAGAAGGGGTACAATAGCAGGCGAAGACCTTGCTGCATTGCTGGCTCATAAATGGCGATGAACCACTTGGTGGGTCGTTGGCCATCTGTAAGGCCAGGGGCCTTAAGCACCACCAAGGCTAGGACATCGTAAAAAAGCCTGATGTCTTCCAAGTTAGCCTCTCTGATCCTTGAGCAAACCATAGAAACCATAGTAGCCAAACTTCTTAGCTCTTCGTCAAGCTGTCTGGCTGCGGGGGCATCCCTTTTGTCTAGTGATGCTCTCATTTCAGGGACCCCAGTACCCCGTAGTTTCTTTATCGCCTTCGTCTTTCGCGACGCTCCTAGAATTTCTTTCCTCCCGCACGTGGACGTTGAGGGGGACAAGCAACAGTCAGTCTCTGATCAGCTTTGTCCTATCCTTCAGCCAAAGATGATGATAAAGCTTCGCCCATGATCTCAAGGTCAGTACTGGTGGCTGACTAGTTCTGAGAATCATCATGTTCAGATGACATTGTTGTTTTTCTTTGTCCAAAAAGAGATATATCTACAGTCGCCAGAGATGATAGCAGAAACGGTAACCAGAACGGAGATTTGGAAAATCACAAAGAATGTACATGAAATAGCACACAACAAACCCTACAACTTTACCTAACAGATTCAACGAATAGCATAGTGGAACTCCTTACTCGCCGAAAATTGCATGAACCTTTGCGGTGTTCACCATAACACTTAGTCAGTTTGAAGAAGACGCAAATGTGAAAGAAAAATAAGAGAAAGAAAACAACAATTTATATAGACAAGGTCTCCTCAATCCCCACCGTCGAATTCAAAAGATAAAATATGAACTATCCATTCAGTGAGCACATGTCAAAGGCAAGGCAAAAGACGAAAAACGAAACCCTAGGCATTTAATGAAGGAAAATGATGCAGGCCACGCACATCTCCAAATATCTCACACGCGTCCACAACAATGATAGCACTAGCGCCTCATTTCATCATTGCCTACCTAACAATGATGATTGACGGCTTGATCAGAATCACACCTACCTCGAACACGTCACCTGAGTCTAAAACCAACCAAAGCCCTCATCTGCTATGAATAAACAGGCTTCAGGCTTGGAAGACTATTCTACTTCAAAGAATCCAAGAATATATCAATGAAAGACTCTATTAAACAATCTCAATCAAGGCGAGGGCCCACCATAGCATTCGATGTTGACGCCTTCGTCACAAAAAAAATTTCTTCAAACTTCCACGCCTATCATAAATAATAGGCTTGGACTTGGGAGACTATTGTTACCATTCAATTTTAGGAAGGCCTCCTAGGCCCAGTAAAGGTCCAAGCCAGGCCCTACGAAGGCCTCGTGGGCTCAACGAGGGCCTTGAAAATCCATAGAAGGCCCTGAAGGCCAAGTAATATATTAGCACTCTTCGACGTTCATGGCTGACCTAGGAAGCTTCGTCGGGCTTCGTATCCATTGTAATTCGTGGGAAGCAAGATATTACAGAATGACCAGAGATATGTTTAAAGAAATATTGTGTTTGATTGGCACACGAATTCTCACAAGAAAACTAAATATCAATCTCCTAAAGATTAGACAACGTGACAAGAGGAATCAACTCAAATAAGGGCTAAAATCTAGGAGATTGCATTGCCATCTGATTATCCTTATCCTATAAGGAATGAGGATCTAATCATATATTTAATTGATTATTTGCCTAAATCAATTAGAACTCTGAAGCTATAAATATAACGTCTCTAGTTGTTTTAACGTACGCATTATTCTCACCATTAAACTCTGCTTAAATTTCTGCGTGCTTGTCTCTCCCACACCCAAATACTATTCCATGTATATTGTTATCTCTTCAATATACCGGTAGTTGACTTGATTATTGGAGTACCAACGATCATCGGGTCCTTTTTCTTTGGTGACTTGGTGCCTAATGGTCGTCTTAGTGTACATGTAATATAAAGGCTGACAGAGGATTGACTGGATATCTGTTGACACGTGAATAGTACAGATTCCGACGTCAACAGTGGTAAATCTGGACATCAAGCAAAAGAATTTTGGAACCGAAAAAAAGGTAAAATTGAGGGTAATGTGAATCTCTCGAAATTAACAACATTATTGCGACTGTGAGTGAAATCAATGATGTTAAGGAAAAGTCTCTTGGATGGTGGTATGACACTTGCACCACCATTCATGTTTGCTATGACAAATCATTATTCAAAACATATCAAGAGGTTGACGATGGTCAACAAATTCAAATGGAAAATGAAGGATGCTCCAAAATCATAGGCAAATAGAGTGCAGAACTTCAATTTACATCCGTGAAGAAAATTATCTTAACTAATGTACTTTACGTGTCGGATATGAATAGAAACCTTGTTAGTGGTGACTTGTTGGAAAAACTGGGCATTAAAATAGTTTTTTAATCGAGAAAACTTGTACTATCATGTAGTGGGATTTTTGTGAGAAAAAGTTATTCTACTAAGGGAATGGTCAAGCTATGTATTATTGATAACAATGATAATAAAATAAATTTTTCTTACTTGTCGTGTTCTATTAATTTATGGCATGAAAGAGTATGACATATAGGATATTCATCTTTACATAGAATGTTAAAAGATGGTATGATATCTTGTGAAATTGAAAAACACAATATATGTGAAATTTGTGTTAAATAAAAAATGATTAAAAAACCATTTCATAATGTAAAAAGATCAACAAAGTTATTTGATCTTATTCATTCCGACATATGTAAATTAAATGGCATGCTAACTAGGGGGAAAATAGATAATTGATAACATTTATAGTTGATTTCTCTAAGTTATGTTATGTTTACTTAATGAAACATAAAGATGAGGCATTTAATATGTTAAAGTATACAAAACCGAAATAGAGAATCAACTTGAAAAAAAGATAATAATTCTTGGAAGTGATAGATGTGGAGAGTAATTCTCTAATGAATTTAATATCTTTTGTGAAGAACATTGCATAATACATCAATGTAATGCTCATAGAACACCCGAACATAATGATTTAGCAAAAATAAAAAATAGAACATTGGTTGAAATGATTAATATTATCTTATTGCATGCTAAGTTACCAAATAATTTGTGGGGTGAAGCGTTGTTGAGTGCTTGTCATATTAGTAATCGAATTTCTTTTAAAAAGTCTAAAGTTTCTCCTTATGAATTATGGAAAGGGAGAAAACCAAATATTGGATAATTTAAAGTGTGGGGTGCCTTGCTTATTACAAGAACACTGACCCTAAAAGAAGTAAGTTAGGACCAAGAGGCATTAAAATGCTTTGTAGGATATGCTTTGAATAGTAAAACATATATATTACTTGACTTAGAATCCAATGTGATTATAAAATCTCGAGACGTGGAGTTTTTTGAGAATTCGTTAAGTGTTGATTAAATTCCTCAAACTCCACTAAAAACTCAAGAAGAGCTTCCAATTTCTAGAGAACCACTAGAAACATCTTCAAAAATGTTATTGATTCTAGTGAACCTCGAAGAATTAAGAGAGTCCGAAAACAAAAGATATTATGACCAGATGAAATAGATTCTCAACAGATTACCTTATGCTTGATAGAAGCTAATAGTGAGGACGTTGTAAGAACAATATATTTTGTTCTTCAAGTCAAAAGTCATCCTATAACCTACAAAGAGGCTATGGCTTTTTTGGAACGATGCTATAAATGATGAAATGGATACTATAATGTCCAATAATACTTTGGAGATTGTTGATTTACCCGAAGGATCAAAGCCTATTAGTAGTAAGTGGGTATTTTGAAGAAAATATAGTTCGATCCAAACTTTTAAAGCTAGATTGGCAGCTAAAGGCTTAGACCAAAAAAAAAAAAAAGAATAGACTATTTTGATACATATGCTCCCGTAGCTAGAATTACTTCCATAAGGATTCTTTTTGCATTAACTTCCATTTATGATTTGTGTGTTCATCAAATGGATGTTAAAACGACATTTTTAAATGGATATTTAGATGAAAAATTTTACATGGAACAACCAGAAGGTTTCAAACTACGCGATAATGAAAATAAAGTATGTAAATTGGTTAAATCTCTATATGGATTAAAACAAGCACCTAAGAAATGGCATGAGAAATTTGATAATGCTATCATATCTTAAGATTTTGTACATAACACGATAGATAAGTGTTTGTATGCTAAAACTAGTGATAGATATGTTGTATTTGTTTGCTTGTATGTAAACGATATGTTGATCATAAGTGATCACATAAATGGTATTATTGAAACAAAGTGGTTTTTATCTTCCACATTCAAAATGAAGGATCTTGGTCAAGTAGATACCATATTAGGTATAAAAGTGATCAAGAATAGTGGGAATTTTGCATTATCACAAGCACGTTATATTGAGAATGCGATTAGCAAGTTCAAACATTTGAACATTAAAGAAGCTAACACCCCATTTGATCATAACACCAAACTTGTAATGAATGATGGAAGGGCTATTGCACAACTCAAATATGCATATATAATTGGTAGTCTCATGTATACAGTTTAGTGTACTAGATATGATATTGCATTTGTTGTGAGTAAACTTAGTAGATTTACAAGTAACCAAAGTGCCGAACATTGGAAAGCGATTGGTAGGGTTCTTGGTTACCTTAAAAGGACCAAAAATCTTTGAATACAATACTCCAAGTTTTTGGCTATATTTGAAGAATATACCTACGCTAGTTGGATATCAAGTGCTAGTGAAAATAAATCTACTTCAGGTTGGGTATTCACTCTTGAAGAATGTGCCATTTCTTGGAGGTCTAAAAACAAACGTGCATTACACACTCAACCATGGAATTGAATTTGTAGCATTAACAAAAAATGAGAAAAGAAACAAAGTGGCTTCACGATCTTCTATATAAAATTTCATTGGATATGAAAAAAGAATCTTCAATATATATACTATGTGATAGTAGAGTTACTTTAGCTAGAGCCTACAGTAAGGTCTATAATGAGAAGTCTAGACATATGAGTCTAAGTTATGATTATGCAAGAAGTTCAATCAAAAGTGGTATAATTTATCTTACATACGTGAGATCAAGAGAAAATTTAGCTAATTCATTTACAAAACCACTTACTAATGAGTTAGAAAGATTAATGTCGAGTAGGATGTGGTTGAAACTTCTAAATTAAAATCCGCCAATGACGGCAACCCTACCTGTCATTACGAAATGAGTATTCCATGGGTTCAAATGGTAATAACAAGTCATTTGATATGTGGATTGTTTTTAGTACTTTAACTTAATTAAAGCCCTATCCTTATGACGTAAAGGCTAGGTGTTCTGAATGAGAGGGTTGAGTTTATTATACTCTTAATGAAATTCAGTACGTAATACAAGTGTCTTTAAACGTAACCAAGATACTGTAAGAATTTCACCTATATGAACTTAGAAGTGGTGCCACTTCATGAATTCGAATGGGCCCAAGGCCTTTAATGCACCAAAGTAAACTTGTGTGCAACATATTGAGCTAGAATGCTTACGCGTGAGATGTTGCCGATATTGTCACAAGGAATAATAGGTTCAAAGCCAAGGCTAACCCAAGATTTCGATAACACTTTGTAGTATTTATACTAAAATAAGGTTCAAATCGAAATATACTTTATTTTATGCGTAGCATTATCATTAAAATCTGAGTTGCTTTGAGAATATTTGAACCAGTGGGGGATTGTTGTAATATTGTTCAAATATTGGTAAATGAAAAGGAAAGAAATTATTTTTAAAAAAAATCACGTGAAATGATTGCCAAGGCCAATAAGTGGGCGTTCGCCTACTTGGTGACTGGGCAAGCGTCCAGGCTTAAAATGTACTAACCGTTAGACTAGTGTAGTTTTTGAATTTCTGATGCCTTTTTATCAACCATTGTGTGTTTTCTTGATGGTTTAACACTATTTGATGGTATATTGATAGAAATCTATAAATAGGTGATATATTTCTTATATTAACAAGAAAAACATCAAAATCAAAATTATTATATATATTTTCTCCCCATACTCATATTTTATACAAAGCTTTACGATTCCCTTTTTTTTTGGGATTTCACTTGTGCTTGTGCAATCCGGTTTGAAACTTTTTAAATTTGCCAAAGACAATTGCTTGAAGGCTTTTTAGCATCTCATTCATCGAGATGGCGCAAATAACGCTTGTAGTATAGCATTTTACGCAATACAAGTTCGAGTGTTCGTTGTTTATGTTGCAGATTTTCTTCTACAAGATCGTGGTGTGTTCGTGTCATATTAATGTATTTCCAACAATAGTTGATATGTTCATCTATTTCGGATGATTATTTAATATTTTGAAAAATTGGAGTAAACATAATATTCTAAGAACTATTTTACTTTTCAAATCATTTTTAATGGTAAAGGATGGAAGTGAAACTAGTTTACATATTGTAACAAACCAAATATATGTATAATTGAAACTTGACGAAGATGACAACCGTGACCAACTAGCTCTTATTTCCCAAAACAAAAACTAGTTGTTGCACGATAAATTTCTTGCCTTTTATACACTAGCTGTTGCAAGATGATTTCTTGAAAGCAAAATTTGTAAATTTGAGGACTAAATTAGTTTTCTTTCAATTCTTGAGGGACCAAAGTGAAAATTTTGAAAAATAAGATTTAACCGAGGGAATGATGAACTTAAGATTTATTGGTGACAATGTGAGTCGTTTAAGGATCAAAAATCAATTTATGACTTAATTTCAAATTTTGAAAAAGTTTAGGGGCCAAGAAAATTGCATGTTAATGATTTTCAAACTCGAGGTACTATTTTGAGGATGATCATAAGATAATATTTGATATTTAGAGGTATTGATGTAATTTCTTTAAGTTTGAGGACTAATTTATAATTTTGCAAACTTCAGGGACTAAAGTGAAAATTTGGGAAAATATTACAATTTGATTATTTTGGACCCAAATAGTGTTTCTGCTGGTGAAATTGTGTTTGAACATATTTAGTTTGATTTGAGAATTTCTTAAGACTGTTTGGAATTGTAAACCCTATTGAGACAGTCTAGGTCAATAGAAGTTTTCATACATTAAAACATGAGATATGATAGAAAATAATTCAAGGATTTCAACTATACCAGTTTTGTGATTTTTAGATCACGGGAAGAAGGTTAAATGATAATTTTACCACTTGTTAACGCACTGAATTAGACACTTTTTTGGACGGTGTTAAAGGTTGTTTGAAGATCCTATTTCAGTTATTTCGGCAAAAATTAGAAGTCATTAAAACTAGAATTTAAAGTCATTAGTTTTCAATTTATGCCTCTTATTATATATTTATTGTAAGATTTAATTTGTGCATTGAGGGAAAAAGCACAAAAGAAAATTGATTTATTCCAAGATCAAGTGAATAATTCAAGAATGGAGTTTGTTCTTTAAATTTTCATTGTTTTATAAGTCAAGCAATCAACCAAAAGGCTATGGTAAAACACATTTACAAATTTTTAAATTTGATTTCATATTTTTAAACTTATTAGGATGTGACACATGACTTCAAATTTGAGATGGAGATGAAGATGGAGATGGGTCAGGTACCCTAAATTTAAGATTAAGATGAAACCAAATTATTTTGTAGTACTACATCGAACGTGATCTAAATTTGAGTCCAAGATATGATCGATAGATAATGATTCAAGCTTTGAATGTAGGTTCACATTGTAGTATTTAGTTTAAAGTATGAAATTTTATTTATATCTTACGGCTATTTTATACTCACTCAAATTAATTTTAAAAATCTTTCAGGCACGTGATCCTCAAAGATGATTTTAGTTAGAGTGTTAAAGGATGGTATGTAAGACCAACAAGTGATGTTTTAAAATTCAACAATTTAAATTGAAGATATTGTTTTGAATTTATTGTGTTGCAACTGCTATTAAAGATTTTGAAAATTTATTTCAAAATAAGATTATGTTAGTTTACACATGTTGCAAAGTACTCTTTTAAATCTCTGCAACTTATTGGAAAATAAAGTTCCAAATGTTTTTCGTGTTGCAACATGTAATTTAAAATTTATCTAATTTATTTAGAAGACAATAATTATGTTTGTTACATATTAATTTCAGCAAGAAGTTGTTAAAATCAGACTAAATTTAAAGCTATGTTTAATGTGGTGTTACAACTTTAATCATTTCAAATAGATTATATTATAAAGAGATGTTTATATTGTGAGTTGCAAGGTAAATGTCCACACAATGCTAACCTACACACTAGAATACGTTGTTGAAATATCAATTAGTAATTTACATAAATTATTACAAATTAATTAGTAATTCTTATAAATCAATTAGTAATTTACATGAATCAATTAGAATTGATTTGTAATGATTTACGATTCTATTTTTAGCTTTCTAATACTCTATAAATTGTAACACTTTTCTCATAATGAAATACAAGAAAATCATTGTTTTACATGGTATCAGATCCATAACACGGTTCTTAGACACCCAAACCAAGAAAATCATTCAACCAAAATCCAGTTCTTCAAATCTAGAAAAATACCACTTGTGTTCTTTTGCGCCAAACACCTCGACCCAGTTTAGAAGAATATTATTCCATGGTTCATCGTGAGGACTTACGATCCACTGCCTTCAATGAGAAGACTACCAAAATTGAAGCTTATGTAATGCTCTCTCGACGTCAGCCCAGTCAAACATCACAAGATCATCCCAAATCCACCAAATCAAAGAATTCCATCGTCGATAATATCTCATTGAAATGTACTCATTGCAATCAAACAGGTCATACCAAAAATCGTTGCTTTGAGTTAGTTGGATATCCAGATTGGTGGGATCCAACTCGTCATCGGAATGCTAGTAGACCATCTACGACATCACTTGCTCAAACAAAAGAAGATGTTGGTCCATCTACTTCATCAGCACTGGAAACCACTATTGGAGAAGGTAAAGTTTTTAATATTTCTGCACCTGATTTGAATAATGCATGGATAATTCTGGTGCCACTGATCATATGACATTTGATGTGAATCAAGTCTTTAATCTGAAACCCTCCTCTCGAAACTATGTCTCTACTGCAAATGGTAATACTACCCCAGTTCTTGGGGAAGGATCATCCCATCTTACTAAAACTTTACATCTTGATTCTGTATTACTGGTACCGTCCTTGAACTATAATCTTATCTCCGTTTCTCAAATCACCAATACCTTGTCTTGTGTGGTTATTTTTGGTCCTGACTCTTGTGTATTTAAGGATATTCATAATCAACAAATGATTGGTTATGGTAATAAGAAAGGGATGCTGTACTACTTGGATCTAGAATCAACAACTTCCATCAAACTACAACATGCTCTAGCTGTCAACAGTACAAAGAAAATAACTGAGATTTGGCTTTGGCATCGGCGTTTAGGGCATGCCTCATTTGGATATTTAAAACGTTTGTTTCCTACTTTGTTTACTGATTTGGATATTTCTAGTTTCAAATGTGATGTTTGTGAACTTGCTAAAAGCCATCGTACTTCATATCCTTTAATTTTAAATAAAAGTCCAAATTATTTATGGTTATTCATTCTGATGTTTGGGGCCCTTCCAAAATTTCTACATTGGGAGGCTCTCATTGGTTTGTTACCTTTATCGATGATTGTACTCGAATAACTTGGTATGCCTTATGAAATCCAAATCAGAAGTTATAGTATTATTTAAAATATTTTACAATACTGTAAGAACACAATACAATGCCCAGATACAAGTACTCCGAAGTGATAACGGGAGAGAATATAGCAGTAATGAGCTTCAACAATTCTTGGACTCTCATGGGTCTATTCATCAAACCAGTTGCCTAGATACACCACAACAGAATGGTGTTGCTGAAAGAAAAAACAGACACTTATTGGAGGTTGTTTGTGCTTCCCTCCTTGAAGCACACATGTCCCCCCACCTTCTGGGGTGAAGCTCTCCTCTCAGCTGCCTACCTCATCAATCGAGTTCCTTCGAGGTCACTCAACTTCAAAACGCCGTTTCAAACACTCACTGACGCTGTTGTAGCTTCCACAGTCCCCAACATGCCTCATCATGTCTTTGGTTGTATTGCCTATGTTTATCTTCCCAAAGATCAACGGGGTAAGTTAATGCCTCACGCCTTGAAATGTGTTTTTGTTGGATATGCACTGCATCAAAAAGGGTATTGATGTTATCACCCCCCTACTCGGCGCATGTTTATCACTATGGATGTTGTTTTCCATGAAGATTCAATGTATTACTCTGAGTCTGAATTTCAGGGGGTGTACCTTGAAGAAATTCAAACTATTGAATACAACCTTGTGACAGATCCGGAGGAGGTAAAACTTGATATGGCGAAAATATCTAATGACAGTATAAGAGAACTGGAAACGAGTGGTCAAAACTTGGACGTACTGAATGAATTGGATTCTAGTGGTCAATGCTTGATATAAGTGGTAATGAACATCCAGAAAACCACGGAACTTCAGAGGTCGAGTTGCAATCTCTCTCGAGTAATATACCAAACCAATCATTAGCTGAGAATATTCCTGAGTCGTCTAAAAGACATTTACCACAATGTCTCACAAGAGGTATTCCAAAACCAACTTATGAACCTGAATTGTTTAGTAAAGTAAGATATCCCATGAACCATTATGTGTCTACACATCAATTGTCAAAAACAAATCAGTCATTTGTAAATCAATTATCTACTGTATCTATTCCTAACAGTGTGTAGGAAGCCTTAACCGATCCAAGGTGGAAAGCCGCAATCAATGAAGAGATGGCTTCCTTACAAAAGAACCAAACATGGGAGCTTGTGGATCTTTCTACGGAAAAGAAAACAATTGGATGTCGATGGATCTTTTCTATAAAGCACAAAGCTAATGGTACAATTGAACGCTTCAAAGCAAGATTGGTGGCAAAAGAGTATACTCAGACTTATGGAATTGACTACACTGAAACCTTTGCACCCGTAGCAAAAATGAACACAGTCCGGGTCTTGTTATCCTTGGCTGCAAATTTTGGATGGCCTCTACAGTAGTTTGATGTGAAGAACGCATTTTTACATGGAGAACTATCTAAAGAAGTCTACATGGATCTTCCCCCAGGATGCATGGTAACAGAAAAGCAAAGCCAGAAGGTGTGTAGACTGAAGAAATCATTATATGGTCTGAAGCAGTCTCCCAGGGCTTGGTTTGGAAGATTCACAAAGTCTATGGTAGCCTTTGGTTATCATCAATGCAATTCAGATCACACTTTGTTCTTGAAGAAACAAAAAGGTAAAGTTAATGCACTTATTGTTTATGTTGATGACATGGTGGTAACAGGAAATGATCCAGTTGAAAAGAAGGCTCTACAGAAATACTTGTCCAAAGAATTTGAAATGAAAGACTTAGGCCCCTTAAAGTACTTCCTAGGAATAGAAGTATCTCGTTCTCAAAAAGGTATTTTCTTGTCCCAAAGAAAATATGCTTTAGATCTTTTGAAGGAAACTGGGATGTCTGCATGTCAACCAACAAATACACCGATCGAGGAAGGATTGAAATTATGAATGGAAGCTGATCAAGTTCCAGTTGACAAAAAGAGATACCAGAGACTTGTCGACAAAACTGATGTACTTAGCCTACACAAGACCAGATCTTGCATATGCTTTGAGCATCGTCAGTCAATTTATGCATAATCCAGGTGAACAGCATATGAATGCAGTCATACGAATTTTGAGATACTTGAAATCAGCCCCAAGAAAAAGAATTCTATTTTCTAGAAAAACATATGAACAAACCATCGATGTATACACTGATGCTAACTGGGCTGGAGATAAAAATGACATGCGATCTACTTCAGGGTATTTTACCTTTGTAGGTAGCAATCTTGTCTCTTGGAGGAGCAAGAAACAAAGTGTGGTCGCCCATTCGAGTGGTGAAGCGGCGCTAGCATGTGTGAAGGCTTGTGGCTGAAATTACTTCTTTAGAATTTAGGTTATTCATCAAATACACCTATTCGACTATACTGTGATAACAAGTCTGCTCGTGACATGGCCCATAACCCGATTCATCATGATCGAATAAAACATGTTGAGATTGATCGTTTTTTTATCAAAGAGAAATTGGAGGAGAAAAGTCTAGAGCTACCAGAAATCCGATCAGAAGACCAACTGGCAGATATTCTCACCAAAGCAGTTTCAATTTGCATACTTTCAAAATTTGTGGACAAGTTGGGCATGATAGACATCTATGTACCAATTTGAGGGGGAGTGTTGAAATATCAATTAGTGATTTACATAAATCATTACAAATCAATTAGTAATTCTTATAAATCAATTAGTGATTTACATAAATCATTTAGAATCAATTAGAATTGATTTGTAATGATTTATGATTCTATTTTTAGCTTTCTAATACCCTATAAATTGTAACACTTTTCTCATAATGAAATACAAGAAAACCATTGTTTTACATACGTGTTAGATTACCGGTGATGAATCCCACAATGTGGTGCAACAACTATAGACACTTCGACGATCAAGTCATGCACCAAAATTATATCATGTGAACAAAAATGTTGCTCAAGATGTTTATATTACAAGTAATTTTGTATGTATGAGAAAGACACATTTAAACGAATGAGAAATTGAATATTTATAGCTAAATGGAGCATTTAGGTAAATTTTCGACATTTTTCATCACTTGATCCAAAAATATTGTCATTTTCATTTTCCAATGTCTCTTAATTTTATCATTTTTTTTATGAATTTTAGGTAAGGGATTTGACATGTAAACAAGAATGTCTTGTCATGCATGCATACATGTGAGAATTGACATTATAAAACTTCGTCTAGCTCGGAGGTTGGGCCAAAGCTGCTTTGATTCTATTACTTGGATCTCAATTCATGTCGTGTTGATGCTCTGTCTTCTATTCCAGTGGAGGCTTCAAACTTTATTTCGCCAGCCAAAGCTTCAAATCCAAAGTGAATAATTGGATTCTGACATGCAGAAACTTGGTTGATTCACCTGATAAACCCTTAATGCCATGCCAACTGTATTCTCGTCATTACGTGGCATCCACACAAGATGTATATGTTTTTACTTTTTAGATATAACATTATCATAGAAAATTTTCTATCTATTATAAAATTTCTTTTCATTCCAAAGTTTTTCTTCTCCTCTCGTTATTCCTTATTTGATTCCATGGTCAAGAAAGAAACCTCACTTAGTTGATGATTATTTCCGCACATACAATATTGTATTTTATTTTATTTTATTTTGGGTCCACATATTAATATTATTTGTAGATTATGTGCTATCTATTTCTTAGCCAAAAAGTGGTCATTTAAGTTAATTAAGTTATTGAGCTTATAAGACATCTCAGTTTTGGTATGGGCTTTGCGATGTGAAAAGATCGTATATTTTATTTTATTATTCATGATGGGCCAAAATAAAATAAAATATAGTATAAATAAGTTAATGTCCCAATCTAAAAGATACATCTTGTTATTTTACTCATATCTGATCATTGAATGAATTATGGTTCTCTCTACAAAACGTAGTTTTAGACGTGGAAAACTAAAAACTGTAATTTCTTGTGCCTCAATGGATTAATAGTATGTTTGGTAGTGTGGAAATTATTTTTGGAATAATTGCATATTTGGTCTCCCAACCTTTCAAAAACGTTGAAGATATACCCCTAACATTTAAAAATAGCACCAGATATCTCCAACATTTGAAAAAATAGGCATGGTAGGTCATTTATAATGAAATTGTCATTCTCTTTAAATAAACAAAAAAAAAACAAAAAACAAGAAAAAAAATGATTGAAAAATAACCAAATGTACCCAAAAAAATAAAAAGTAACAAATAGGTAATCTTCTTTATCAAACTTAAAAAAATGAGAGGAAAATCTTCTTCAAAGCAAATCAGTACTAAAAATGGTGGAGTAGAATTAGAAAATCAAAAAACCAAATCATCGGCTGCCATCACCACCACCACACAAATCGCCGACCGCTACTTCCACTGCCACATAAACATTAGAAAACTATTCTCTAAAGAGCAAATCTTCTTGATAAAGAGGGGTAAGATTTTCTAATTCCAGGGATTGGAAAAAATGACATGTCGATTAAGTTACAAAACTAAGCTCAGAAAATAGGGGGAAAAGAACATATCAATTTGCTTGTCTCTTCCGAGCAAACCACTGCAGAGATCTAGGTAGTTGATTTTCCTCTTCTGTGTTCTTCCTCTTCTTTTTTGTCCCTTCAGCTTCTTGTTTCAAAAAAGGCTTCTTAGCTTTATCTACTACATCTTTCTTCTCCTTTGCCACTTTGCTTAGCTTACTCCCACCTTACGTTTTCTTCTTGAAAGAAACATTTTTTTGCAGCTTCTACAGCACTTTCCAATTGAGCCTATATCTCATGTTTATCATGCTTTTCTTTCTTTCTTGTAGGCTTCACAAAACCAATCTTTATTGGGTTCAACATGATCGTATCTGGTGGGAGTTTGTCAAGAAGAGAATGCACTTTCCTCTCTTCCCTCTGCTTAGAAGTTTCAAATGCGTTCGCCACCCAAGAGTCAAAGTTGGGTCATCCGGATCCAGGAAAATCTTCTTTAAAGCAAATCTTCTTGATTTTCTAATACCATTTTACTAATTTTTTTTTAAGAACATTTTCCTCTCATTTTTTTAGGTTTGATAAAAAAGATGACCTATTTGTTACTTATTTTTTGTTTTTTTGTTTATTTAAAGGGAATGACAATTTCATCATAAAGGACCTACCATATCTATTTTTTCAAAAGTTGGGGGATGTCTGGTGCTATTTTTAAAGGTTATGAGTATATTTTCAATTTTTTTGAAAGGTTGGAGACCAAATATGCAATTATTCTATTATTTTTTAAATATTTATAAGTTGTGAGTTATATAGAATGTGTAGATAAAAAAGTGTGTTGTAAGTTTTGGGACCTACGAAATGTGTGGATAAAAAATATGTTTGACCTGATGAAATTATAATTTAAGCATCTCCAAACAAGCACTAAGGTATATTTTCTTTTAATTCCTTGATGATTTGACATGTGATCTTGGATTGGTAAATAAGGTATTTTTCACCGATCTATTTTTCTAACACACTTAGCATCCAATCTTTCCATCAAAGCTCTAGCCTAGTATCCATTAGACTTTAACTCAACAAATTTCTTCAATGGTAGTGTTGACTTGATGCATACTTGAATGACAAATCGAATAAAGAAGAAGAGATCAACGAGGACGGTTGGAGCGACAACGATGGTCTTGTGACCACTTGTCTATTATCGCTCATTGAAGAGGAGGTACCAGTGAGGATTGATAGAACAAGCCACATATAAGGTTTAAGTCCCTTAGAGGAGCCATTTTTATCCACAACAAAAGAGCACGAAGTACATCTCACGAGAAAGGTTCAATGTCCTTAGATGAATATATTAAATTGTATAGATAATATCTCTCATGTCAATTTTATTTATATTACATATTGTACAAACTGATAAATGTGAATAATCAGCAAAAAGAATTTAAAATCAACTTATCTAAATTCAACGCAACATATCTAGACTAATTATTTTGATAATGATTTGTCATCCCTGTTTGACTATCATCCTACAATTACTCTGAATCAAAGTTTTAACTAAAACCTAATCCTTAGTATCCCCCGTCAATAGAGTCATTGTGATGGTGAGCTAGGTTTTCATAAAGAAGAAAGTATATTTAGATAACCCTTTTATTATTATGTCGGCAGATTGATCTATAGTGAGTCATTTTAATCCATCGTTGAAGAACTTTATCTCAGAGGAAGTAAAGATCAAGCTCAATGTGCTTACAACGAGCACGCAAGACAGTAGTGACTACAATAAACTTCACTTTTAATGATGCAATTTTTTGTTGTAGAAAGTTATTGTTAGACTGTTCCTTTGAAAAAGGGTCGTCGAGAAACTTTACAAGAACAAAATTTTCGGTGTTAAAAATTAAATTTCTTGTAGCGAATGTTGAGCCAAAGAAAAATGCAATAACCACCAGCAGACTTCCAATCATCAAGATTGCTAGGCCAATTCACATCTAAGTATGAGATAAAGTTACAAGCAACAAGATGGAGTGATCTCAATGCCATGGTTTAGAGTCTATGAGAGGATGCATATTTTTTTCTTTTAGGAAAGAGAAGCATCTTTCCAACTAAACAATAGGGTTTATTTTACCAAATACTGATTCGTCATAAAAAGAGTCGGAACCAAAGACGTATTAAATGAATCTTTGAGAAAGTGGCCCCAACATATCAAGCTCCCAAAGAGATTTTCTTACTCAAGGACAATCATACATAGTTGGAAGATGGAGTGGTTCGGTCGAACCAATGTCAATGAACTACTTTAATGCTTGATTTGGTATTGCATTATTTTAAGAGAATCAGTTTTTGCTATGTTAAAGAAAGAACTAGTTAAGTGTTTGATAAATTGTTGTTTTAGTATTGTTGTATATTTCAAAATCAATATTTTCGCATTTGGTAAACAAAAATAATTTATGACTGTGCATGAATACTATAAAAAAAATGGACATTGAATATAAAGATTTTCTTTTGTATTCTTATTATGGGTGGGTATTTTAACCAGAACTGAATCTCCCGAACTAAAATCGAACTGGAACGGATGTTTTGGTCTAGTTCTAAAAAAAATAATATTAGGAACTAGAACCGAGAACCGACCAAGTCGAGCTAGTTCTTGGTTCTTGAACTAGAACCGTGGGTATCCGATTGGAACCAAATTTGTCATTTTTTATAAATTTTTTTATTTTTTAAAATTTATTCACCATAACCCAATGACCCACGATCCAACACCATGGTATCAAAGACAAGAGTTCAACTGTCCAAGATCGAAGTAAAAATTAAAAAAATCTATCACTCTTAAACTCAAACTCAATTAACCTAATTCTAATTTCACAAATCTTAAATTCTCAATCACTATTTTCTCAGATGCTCAATACAAACATTGTCTTATGTCTCGCACTTTCACTTATCTATCTCTCTCTCGCTCAACACACAGTGAAAAGACAAAGGCGAAACTCCTCTGTAATTGAAACGAATCCTCTATTTTGTGAGGTAATTTTTCTTTTTCTAACCTTAATTTATGGGTTTTCCTTTTGTTGGAGGTGTGTCATGTTGTTCACGTGATTTTGTAGGTCTTTCAGCGTAGGTTTTTATGATTTTCGTTCAATATATGATTTATATTTATGGTTTATGTTGTTATTAAAGTTTTTTATTGAGCTTGGGTTGCATGAGAGTTACATGTTGTGTCTCGTTTATATTTTTTTATGCTTGCCAGTTTTACTTCGCTCCTATGGTTAATGCTTTATCTTCCAGTTGTAATCTTTGCATTCTGTAGTTGGAAACACTAGGAAATTTCAAATTGGGTTGATATGTCAATCATTTATGGTATTTTGCTACAACAATTTTTGTAGTCCTTACATGTTCATTGCACATAACATTTGACTGAAGATGCTTTATGTTAGGATTGTAAGGTGTTGAGATTTATGTTGCCTACTATCTATTTTGATATATAATGATCAAGATAGAATTGGCATGTATTGAATGTGCTATTCTTTTTAGACTTATGGGATTGCCAAAAATATAGTACTTGATATTTAATCCATTCGTATTGTTGCAATTTAATCTTACATATTTTAGTTATGTCCACACCTAATATTAGTTATCAACTAATATTGTTAGTAATAATAAGTTCCCATCTAAAAGAAGACTTGTATCTAATATATCAAGCAATAATAGCAGCATTCAAGAGTTGGCACACTCAGTGGTGGAAAAGAAGGATGTTCCTGATATTATAGGTACATTTAACTCATACTTGTTCTAAATAAGAAGTTTTTTCCCCACAATACTAGCCTTTGTGTCAAAATATATAATTGGTTGTTCTGAATATTCATAGACATATTTTTACATGGTAAATATTCTAGTGGCACAATTCTGCAAGCTATAGGCAATTGAATGTAGCCATTAAGATTATTAAGTTTGTTTGTGGATAAGTTTAGTTCGCCAAATTTTACTTAAAGAATTTGGACATTATAAGGTCATCTCATGCTACTTTACAACAATGTCGATAGTGGGTGGCACAATTTAGGGATTTTAGTGGCTTGAACAGTGTCATCTGACGAAGTTTTTGTAGTGGATTTAACATCATATTGCTGGTAGGGAGTTGTGAAGTTAAATCCCTAGGCACAATGTAAGTAATTTTCAAAGGTACATTACACATTATCGAAGAAAATAAAACTATAGTCACTATTCACATTAATTGATATAACTAATCGACGAATCCGTAAACAGCAAGATGACTAATTGGTACAAAATAAAAATTCAAATCTAATCTGTAGTTATGGGCCATTTAGGCCATGCCTCAAAACATGTTACATAGAAAATTAACTGAAATTCATTGCAAAGTTAATATGCCATTAGTCTTATATGAGTTTTGCTCATTTTTCTCTTCAACAGAATTCGGTGTTCAACAGGCTTTTCAAGCATTCATCCCTAAAGTTGTATTCTTCAGGTGATGGTTCAATGAAAAAGAAAAATAAAACAAAGATTTTAAAAAGGATTACTTCTTACCCAAGATTTAGATAGTATTTTTTAGTTCTTCTGCACTCATTTACTTGTAAACTGAGATTACAATAATTTTGGTGATGCTTGCCTCCCTTTCTTTGAAAACCATTCAACCTTTTAATTTACTACTTTTTATTGTTTGATTATGTTACTTTTGATAATAATTAATACACGTGCTAAATATTGTGACATTTTGTTGATATTGTATTTTCACTTACACGTTTGTTTATTTATATCAAAAGTTAATATGGAGAAGGCGTCAAACTCTCATTACAAAGGGAAAAATGGTTACTTTCGCCTTTTTCTTATGCAAGTGCTAGAGCAGATTCATGTTTATCTAAATTTCATTATAGACTTTGATTGGAGTGTCATTTTACTAATTTATGCTAGATCTAACATGTGAATGTTTTTTTAATGAACAATGCTGACACAATAAATAGGAACAATAGAATATGGGAAGTTCCAATAGATGAATTTGATGCTGTCATTGATACTAATATTAAGGGGACAACAAATATGTTGCGTCACTTCATTCCCCTTATGATTGAAAAAAAGCAAGGGATAATTGTTAACATGTCATATGGATGGAGAAGATTTGCTGCCTAGGTAATTTTGAATGTGCCTTATATTTAATAGTCTCAAAATTTATTTCTTGTGCAATATATTCTTGCAAACGATTCATTACTGCTTGATATATTAGATACAAGTGTTCTTTTAGCTGTGGAACTTATTATCACTAACAATATCAGTTGATAATATCTCTATCTTTGTCATTCAATTATTGTAAGTGTGAAATTAAATTATTCACATTTTAAGACTTTTAATAAACATTCTGTGTATAATTAAAATAACAGGAAAGCACAGAAAAATTTGCATCCATGAATCTCGAACTTCTGGACATTATAGATGACGACCTTACAATCCAGTCTAAATTACAGGGATTGAAGATCTACATCGACGAACTATATACTAAGTAAAATCTGAGAAGTTACATTTTTATTTTTTCTCAAATTTTTGTTCAAGTAATATATATTATTGTATAATTAGTTATTCTTAAATTTACAAAATATCTAAAACAACTTCTAATTGTTTGATAATATGAAGCTGGGGTCTAAAATCGATCTTAAATAGTAAGAGAGTTGTATTTAATTAAGAATTTTAAAGACTTTCATACAACTTAAAAATCTAATATTTTAATACCGACTTTTTAAATTTTATTAAAGTCTTGGGGTATTCAATATAGACTTTTAAAAAGTTTTTAAAAGTCATACGATATTTAATTCAGACTTTTGAAAATTTTACGAAATTCAGGGTACTCAAAATTTCAATGACTTTATGTAGATTTTCTATGTCCTAACTTTAAAGCATAAGGTATAAATAAAAGATATCACAATTTCTTTCACATTCATCCCCAAGACTTTGAAAGATTTTTGAAAAAAAAAAAAATTTCATTCTATGATTTTTTTCTTTATGCAATATTTTTCTTTTCTTTTTCCTTCTACAAACTCTAGAGTCAAAATTAATATTTCTTTCTTTCTTCAATGTGATTTTTTTTTTTTTTTTTTGTCTTCAATATTCTCCTAACTAGTTTTTTTTCCCCTTCTTTTTCCTTCTACGAATCATATAGCTGTGATTAATTAATTTATCTCTATTCAATGTGATTTTTTTTTTCTCTTCAATATTCCCCTAATTAATTTTTTCCCTTATTCTTTTTCCTTTTACGAATCCTAGACACATGATTAATTACTTACTTTTTTATGAAAAAGAGGATTAAGGGTCTGTTTGGTACTACTGTTGTGAGTAGAAATTTTAGCAGTAGAACTTTTGGTAGTAGAGCTTTTGTCAAAATCAAAGCTTTTGTTAAAGATCTTTTTTCTCTCTTTAGTGCGATTTTTTTTCTTCAATAATTTTAAAACCATTTTTTCTTTCTTTCTTTATTTTATTAACTTTTATAAATTTTAATAGACTTCCATAGACTTTTATACATTTTCATTTTGAAATATTTTCCCGGACTTTCACGAATTTAATGGACTTTTATAAACTTTTATTTTTTCAATTAAAATTCTTAAATATAAAAATATATTCTCCCATTATTAAAAAAAATCATCGCAAAAGAAAAGTATACTAACAATTTATTTAATTACATTAATATTATTAAATTCATAAAAAAAAATTGAATAAATGTTTTATTTAATTGATGCAAGTAAACTACCACTACAAGAAATTGCACTTTTAGCAATGAAATTTTTTGTCGTAGAAAGTCATTTTTGGGTTGTTTTGTCGAAAAATAGTTGTCGATAGACTTTACAATACCAAAATTTTCATTGTTAAAAGTAAAATTTCTTGTAGTGTACATCAAAAATTAATGACATAAATTATTAATTCACTATTTTTTTATTTTAGATAAAAACTATGAATTTTCAAATTACTTGTTGTTACATTCAAAAAAATTATGAGATGTTACTCCTTTTAAAATATTTTCCATTAAATTTTTTTTATCCATTTCACAATATAACTTCTTACATTTTATAATATATAGGTAACATATCATTATAAGTCACCTCAATTACATAAATAAATAATTGAAATACCAACTTTTTTAAAAATAATTCAGTATTATTCTATGAAAAAAAGAATCACTAATGGTCAATATTATCAATGTGCTCAACATCACTCTACATATCAGTAGTAGCTATAGTAGTCACCCACTCATTGGCATTTTCTCTTTGTCGTTCTTGATTCTCGTAAAACTGTCCAAAGTTGTCCTATTCATCATTTAACACCGATGAAAATGATAAAACTTTGTTATCTAGTTCAACTAGAAAATTATATTGCAATATATATACTCAAATTAACTGAAATAATTGAAATAACATCAAAGCAACTTTACAAACAGAAAAAAAGACACTCACGTTCGTCAAGATAATAGGGAAAATAAGAATGAAAATTAAAAAAATGCAATAATAAAAGATTAAATTTTAACGTGGTGAAATTCATTAACAAACTACGATTAACTATGATACAAGAATTCAATTATAAATTTATCTTGTTTTTTATAAAAAATAGAAAAACGTTGAAAAGTCAGTCACTTAAAAAATATCAATCAAAGTCTTTAAACTTATAATTTAAATAAGGGGTGGACGCGATTCAATTTGGTTCGGTTTCAAAGAAAATCGAATTGAACCGATAACTATTGGGTATCTTGTAAATAGAACCATCAGTTATTGAATTATGGAACCAAATTGAAACCAAACCGTTTGGTTCTGTTCGAATCAATTCCATAATTAAAGTTTTCAAACTTGCCATATTTTTAACAATTATTTTTATTCTCATTGTTTCAAACAACTCAATAATCCAAAAAATCATAATTTTCAAACCTTATGCTATTCACAAAAGAACAATATATCAAATTTTGAATACAAGGTTCTATCTCAATCCAAAATAACAAATATAGAAATATAAATATTATACTTTTATTAAATAAATTTTGAAAAAATTTAAAAAATAATGAGGTCGGTTCGATTATTCAGTTTTTAGTTTAGAACCGATAACTGAATTATACACGGTCAATTCTTGATTCCAATACCCGTTATACATTTTAAACTTAAGAAGTACTGAACCAAAACGAACCACTCGATTCCAGTCCAATTCGATTCAGTTGGACACTTTTTTCCAATGTTCAAAAAAGTGTAAAGCACGATTAGGAATGGAGGCCGAATTTCAAGCTTTTTGAACCTAGGCAAGGCATAGGCAAGAGTAAGATGAAGGCAAGGTGAGGGCAAGACGTGAGACATGGTGTCAATGATTTTTATGTTTAATATTCTACAAATGTACGGATTGCACAAGTAATATAATGGATTATGAGTCCAAGTATCGTACCCACATGGATTTAAATAGTTTAATTTCAATTATAGTAATCTTAACCGAATTTGTTAACTTTGAAAATTTGGTGTTTAAAAACTAACTAAAATTTAGACTAAGAACAATTAAATAATTATAATCCAAATAAGTAAAAGATTAAATTTGATAAAAATTACTTTAACTTTGGAAGAGAAAAGTACCAAGATCCCGAATCCACTTATAGTTGTTAATTCGTCTATCTTGATTCTTTATTTTGACAAATTACATCAATTATGAATATTAATATCCCTAAATTGTTTAACAGTTTCTCTTGAATAAAATCAAACATATTCATATGTATGACCCAACTATATCTCTATGACAAATACGAATACACAAGAATGTATTTAATTTTTATGAATAATTAAAAATAACATAAAGCATAGCGGTATATTTCTATTCCATATCGAACTTTAAGATAATTAAAATAATGTCTAACCTGCTTTCGATCTCTCGATAGTAAAATAAACCACAACAATCATACAATTACTACTTATATAATTGTAGATGAGAATAAATCAAAATTAATTATTCAAAACTATATTGAAGTAAATCGTCAAAAATCAAGTTTCTAAATAGAAGAATCTAAACTACAAACTTCATCATAATCCTAGCACAAAATAGTCTAGCCTAGCATGCTAATAATAAGAAAATAAAGAGAAAAGGAAATTAGATAATTCATCACCGGGAGAAGAAGAAAATGCAAAAGATAAAATCTTGAACTTGATATTCGTTTAATTTTTCAAGGGATGAATCTTGATCTTCATTTCTTGAGTTGTCTCTTGTTTTTCTCTCAAGATTTGGCTCCTCATTATGATTTAATAATTCCTATTTTATTTCCCTAATTTGTGCCCAAAATATTCCCAAAAATTATTAAAATCGTGGGCCAAAAGTTTCCTAATTGGATTAGAACTAAAAAGGAAACAAAAAATTCTGCGGCCAGAAAATAGCCTGTGATCGCTCAAGCCATTCTCGAGTGATCGCCCAGTTAAGGTTTTTCTTCTCTACTAGTTCACAATGCAGCTGGGCGTTCGACCAACTTAGTTTTGATAACCCAAGAACAACTAACCAAGAGGAGATGAATTGATTTTTACAAAACATTTCGTAAAACAATCTCAAGATAATAAACTTAAGAGATATAAATTAAGCAAGTAAAAATATAAGCACAATATAAGTAAATAAAAGGGTAGAGAGAGTGCAAACGATATTTTTATGGAAGTTTGATCCAACCAATGATCTACGCCCCCCCGTTACCAAGTTCTCCGTCACGAGCACAACCTTTCCACTATATTGATTGACTTATGGTGCAATCAAAACCCTTACAATGTTTTTGGTGACTTACAAAAAAGGAGCACCGATCCTTATACAATATTGAGCTTTAAAGGGACCTCAATATGACCCAAAGATATGAAGAAATAGATTTAAGATAGTACTTCTCTCTTAACAAATTATAGATACAAGTTTAGTACTAAAAGAGACTAACACTTCAATAAATAGTAATAAATGAAAATGTCAAGTGTTAGAAAAAAACTTTGATGATGATCATGATTCAAAAGTTTGATTTGATCAATCAAAGTTTTTCAATGAATGATTTTGAAGATGTAAGTGGAATAAAGTTTGAATGATTTTTCTCAACATGATTCTCTCTTTTTATGCTCTTGTAAGTGTCTGGAATAATAATAAATGAAGGACAATTTATAGAGATCAATTTTCAAAGTTTTCTGCCAAAACAAATGATCAAACGGTCGACCAACAACATGACAAATGACCAAAAAATGGTCGTTGGAACAGTTAAAATTAGAACGGTTACATTTTGGAAAAATACGTTCAAACGGTCGACTTTTAAGTTCAAACGGTCGATCTACTTAGGCCAAATGGTCAACCGGTGGCCGGATTGATTTTTCTGAAAAGTTTTGAAAAATTAATTTTTGACTTTGATTAAAATATTTTATGCAAGTGATATCAACATAATTTTTGGGCATAAAATTGTTTTTGAGCTTTCATTCATTTAATGCTAAAGATAAAAAAATTAGTACATTTACATTTCATCTAGAATTCTAATCTTCGATCTTGAATTCTTGAACTCTTGTACTGATTGACTTTGATTTTGACTTGTTTGAGAGTTCGATTGGCAATATAGTCTTGATCTTGACGATGATTGATAGCACTTTGAATATTACTTGAAAATAGATCGTTAGTAAATAATACTAATTTATTTGTTATAATCAAAACATTAAGATTAAAGTTAACTATAGGTCAAAAATTTCTCCCTTTTTGATTATGACAAACAATATGATGTGTACTTGAGAATATAACAAATAATAAGATAAAAGGTAGCGTATATATTCCTCTTTTCTTTTTCAAGTGAGCATAGTTCAATAAATTTATAACATGCTATATTTTCCATTTAATATATCACAATATTTATCAACTTTGATATCAATTTCATCACATCCTATACGTTACGTTAAACACGTCTTATACACCAATTTCATCACACACAAACTTTTTCTCCCTTTTGGCATAAACAAAAAGACAAGATCAAAACATTAAGAATATACAAATACATTCCCCTTAAATGAAACAAAAGATGCATTTCATTGATAAACTAAAATTTAACGACGTTCATAGTTCAAACAAAAATAGGCATAAATTAAAAACTAGTTCTAAAAACATATAAACTAAAACTAGAGACACTAGTTCTCCGGCGGAGGAAGCGAAGGAAACACCATGTCAAGGCTGGAGTGAAGTGCTTGATGTGAAGCTAGCACTTGTTGAAGCAATGATGTCATACCGTCTACCGATTGTTGTAGATTTCCCACCATGTTTTGTAAACCATCTACCATTTGTTGTAGGCCATCCACCATAATAGTGAGCGAGTCAGTCCGACCATTAAGGAGATTATGATGGTCCTTGGTGAAGGAGAAACCGTAGGTAGAGGATGACGTCATGTGCGAGCTCGGTATATCACGAGGATGAGTCGGGAGGAGTTTCTTCATCATAGTCCATTTCCTTACCGCCCTCAAATGGCAAAGTAGACGATCCTGACTCAGCATCAAAGCCTTTTGTTTTTACCACCCATTGTCCATCTTCTTTCACAATTTTCATGCGCTTAAGAGTATGAATGTTGATGGTGTCAATGGGTTTTGGATTAAGCATGGCTTCATTACGGAAGAAGATTTCTAAGTGACGGAAGATTTTGGTAAGAATCATGCTGTATGGTAAAGCCGTGACTCTACAGGCGCGGCGGATTGTGTTCATATGGTTTAACATAATTTGTGGAAAATTAATTTTTTGCCCAAATAGGAACGAGTCGAGAAGAAAGAGGTCAAAATGATTGACTTCATCTAAATGGCCTTTCCTAGGAATGATAATGTGGGCAATGATGTTATGCAAGACTCGACAAGACAACATGAGTTGATTTGAACTAAGTCTTATGGGAGTATCAAACGGTTTGCCGGTGACTTGACTACAAGCTTCTATGGGATTGTACTCTTCGAGATGAGGAGATAATTTTTGACTATACAATCGGGTTTTAAGATCATCGAGCTCAAGGATAGTACGAATAAGAGTTCAAGTAATTTTAAGTCGTTTGTTTTTTACCATACAAGTAATTCCTGACCCTAGAGAATAATGCATATCTTGATAAAATTCTTTCTTGAGATTGTGGTAGGCTTTTTCATCAAGAGTGACAATAGAGACCCAACCCATAGAGACAAAATAATCTTCAATATGGAATGAAGGGGTGTTAAATGTAAATGAGGCAAGATCAACATTCTTGCCTATGAGAATTGGACATTTATCGAAGTAATTTTTTGTAGAGCATCGTCTTCGAAAGATGGTGTAGGTAGTCTTTTCCTCCTTTGAAGTTTACTCGGCATATTTACCCGAGGCATTTTGATAAAAATGTATTAGGAGAATTAGGGTTTCGTATGTCCGATTGAGAATTGAAGTTGATGATTTTATGGTTAAAAATTGGAAATTTTTCGGATTTGAGAATGGGAATGAGATGTGTTTTTTATTTTTGAGTGTAATTTTTAAAGATTTGGAGATGATTTGATGAATGGAGATAGATTTGGAGAGAAGAACACGAGTTTGTGCGAAGAGAGTAATGAGAAATTTGAAAATTTTCAGACTTAAAAACCCGATTTCTGTTGAAACGGTTGACCATTTGAACCTTGGATTTCAGCTTAAAGTCCCTGGACAGACGGATGATGTGACAGATGATGAAAAGGTCGTCTGTTTTAGATGAAACAGTCGTCTGTTTTATGAAACGGTCAACCGTTAAAACCTGTTGATTTTTACAAAATCCCCATGGTCAGACGGACGAATAGACGGTCAAGTAAATGGTCGTCTGTTTGGGCTGTTTTGTTGAATTTTCACAAATTTTATGGATTTGATCTTTTGTAAAAGATTTTTATACAATTTTTATCTTATGAAATTTCAATTGATTATGGCATTCATTAAGTGTTAGCCACATACTTCACATTTATCAATTATGCCTAGATTTTGTCGAATATAGAAGAATCTTTCAAGTGCTAATGGTTTTGTAAGAATATCGGCTAATTGCTTTTTTGTGTTCACAAACTCTAAAGTTATATCTCCCTTTTGTTCCTGATCTCGTAGGAAATGATGTCTAATCTCAATATGTTTCGTTCGAGAATGCAAAACGGGATTTTTAGATAAATTGACAGCACTGGTGTTATCACACATGATAGGTACATTTTCGAATGATAGGTGATAATCACTTAGAGTTTGCTTCATCCATAAGATTTGAGCACAACAACTAGCGGCCGATATATATTCGGATTCGGCGGTTGATAAAGCAACGGAATTTTATTTCTTACTAAACCATGATACTAGAGCAAAGCCTATAAAGTGACAAGTTCCACCAATACTCTTACGGTCAATTGTGCACTCGGCCCAATTGGCATCCGAAGAGCAGAGCAAATCAATATGAGTATATTTAGGGTACCAAAGGCCTAAGAATCTAGTGCCACTAAGATACCTAAAAATACGTTTCACGGCACTAAGATGGGAATTCTTAGGTTTAGATTGATATCTTGCACATAAGCATACACTAAACATGATATCGGGCCTATTAGCAGTTAAATAAACTAGAGATCCAATTATACCTCAATATTTGGTTATATATACGGAAGTACCTTAATCATCTTTGTCTAATTTGATCGATGAGCTCTAGTATCAGTGCGTTTGATAGAGATTATAAACAGTTTATAAACCAATATTAGTTTATTTGAGTTGAAATTGTTGACTTTTCATGTTAAAAATGGGTTGAAAAGTCAAAAATTACGGCTGAAAAAAACCAAAAACTGTTTTTAATCCCAACCAAACACAACCTATTCATTGGTTTCAATTCTTCCATTTTAAACTTCTTGAGCATATACATGATATACTTGGTTTGACTAATGAATATTCCATCATTAGTTTATTTGATTTGGAGTCCAAGAAAGAATTTGAGTTCTCCCATCATACTCATCTCAAATTCCTTACTCATACACTAAGAAAATTCTTCACATAGTGAAATGTTAATAGCACAAAAAATAATATCATCAACATAAATTTGAACAATAATCATATCATCCATTTTGATTTTTATAAAAAGTGTAGTATTCGCTTTACCCATTAAAAAAATCATTTGATAAAATGAATTTGCTTAATCTTTCATACCTCTATGAGCTTGCTTTAATCCATAAAGAGTTTTTTTAAGTTTGAAAACTTTGTCCGAGTATTTATGATTTTTGAAACCGAGATGTTGCTCAACATATACTTCTTCTTGAATGACACTATTTAAAAATTTACTTTTGACATCCATTTGAAAAAGAGTGAAATTTTTGTGACAAGTAAAAGTAATAAGCATGCGAATTGATTCCAATCTAACAACCAGTGCAAAAGTTTCTTCAAAATCTATACCTTATTCTTGATTGTGACATTGAGCCACTAATCTAGCCTTGTTACGCACAATTATGTCATTTTCATCTCGTTTATTTTGAAAAATCCATTTTGTGCCAATAACGGTTTGAGAACTTGGTCTAGCAACTAAATCTCAAACATGATTTCTTTCGAATTGATTTAGTTCATCTTGCATTACTAGAATCCAAAATTCATCAAACTCGGGTTTTTTAAAATTCTTTGGTTCAATTTGCGAAAGAAAAGCACAATTGTTAAAAAAGTTTTTAGTAGAATTTCTAGTACTTAGTCATTTTGATAAATTACCAATGATGAGATCTTTTGGATAAGAAGGAGAAAACATCCATTTTTTAGGTGAGATGAAGTATTTTGTTCTTCAAGAGATTCTTCTCCATTTTGTTGCATGGTTGTTTCTTCTTCATGTTGATTTTCAACATTATTTGGATTTATCTTGTCTTGATTTTGAACACTTCAAATAGAATTTCCAAATCTCCATCATCATCAACGTTTTTCTCATGTTCAAAGGAGTTAGTCTCATCAAATATAGCATGCATGAATTCTTCAACTACCAAAATTCTTTTGTTAAAAACTCTATAAGCCTTGCTAGTAGATGAATATCCAAGAAAAATTCTAATATCGAATTTTGAATCAAATTTTCCCTTTTTTTTTTTTTTTGTATTTAGTATAAATCATTTACAACCAAAAACTTTGAAATATCATATATTGGAACTCTATTTTTCCAAAGCTCATATGGAGTTTTAGTTTTCTTTCGACTAGCTAAAACTCTATTCAAAATGTAGAATGAAGTATTAACAGCTTCGGCCCAAAAATACTTTGGTAAATTATTTTCATTCAACATAGTTAGAGCCATTTCTTTCAATGTACGATTCTTAATTTCTACTACACTATTTTGTTGAGGAGTTTTAGGTGCCGAAAAATTATGTTCATATCCATTTGATTTACAAAACTCATCGAATGCAATATTTTCAAATTATCCTAATTGTGGTAATAGTGTATCCTTTTTTTATTTTGAACCCTTTTACAAAATTGTTTAAATGTATTTAAAGCCTCATCTTTTAGATTTAAAAATATGACCCAAGTAAATCTTGAAAAATCATCAACAATGACAAAGGCATAGTGTTTACCACTTAAACTTGCTGTTCTAGAGGGTCCAAATAAATCTATGTGGAGAAGTTGTAAATGTCTTGTAGTAGAAAAGTGTTGTTTAAGTTTGAAAGAACTCTTTAATTGTTTTCCAAATTGACAATCATCACAAATTTTATCTTTTTCAAATTTTATTTTTTGGCAAGCCAACAAAGCAATTTTTTGAGATTTTGGAAAGTAAGTTCATGCTAACATGGTCCAACATGCCTTCCCACTAATGAGGGTGGTTTGGGCTTCAGAAGATTAGAGGACATGGTCCATGCTTTCTCTTTGAAGCTCTGGTGGTTATTCAGATCACAGCAGTCGCTTTGGGCTCAGTTTTTACTGGGCAAGTATTGCAGGGGCACCCATCCCCTTCTAGCACCCATACCACATTCTGCTTCTGCGGTTTGGAGGAGGCTAAAGGGGGTGGGACTCACAGCGGAGCCCCACATCGCGTGGCAGTTGGGTCATGGGCGCATATTCTTTTGGCACGACTGTTGGATGGGTGACATGACTTTAGCTCAAATGTTTCCTCATAGGGAGCATACCTCCGTCCAGGTAGTTGAGTTTTTTGATGATACTGGATGGGATATCGATAGACTCTTGTTGGTCCTTCCACATATCCAGGTTGGAAGTCTACCCCTTTGTCCCGATGTTCTTGATAGACCTATGTGGAAAGACACCCCAGATGGTAGGTTTTCTACCAAGTCGTCATGGCAGCTTGTTCACACTGGGAGTACTCTTCAGGCCTTTTGTCGCATGATTTGGAGCCCGATCATCCCGCAGACTATCTCTTTCTTTTGTTGGCGATTGTGGCAGGGTTTAGTGCCAGTGGATGTGATTATTCAGAGGAGGATTCGGGCCCACATGGCATCAAGGTGTCAGTGCTGTTCAGAGATTGAGACCATCCAGCATGTCTTTATTGATAGCCCTGTGGCTCACCAGGTATGGCAGCACTTCTCGGCTATTTTTGGCATTCCCCTCAGGGTTGGAGAGATGCTACAGCATAGATTTCAGACTTGGAGATTCTCAGGCCAGTTTGTCAGGAGTGGCCATATTCGCACTATCATCCCTTTGCTGGTCTTTTGGTATATTTGGACAGCTAGGAATGATGCGAAGCATCGTAGGATTGGCATGGAGCCCAATCGTATCATCTGGCGGGTCTATCACACTATTTCTTTACTGCATATGGGAAGACTCTTTCAATTTGTGCATTGGCGTGGGGACCTTGATCTTGCCCCACATTTTGGTTTTACTCTTACTTCTCCTACCCCCAGCCCCCCTACTTTGGTTTATTGGCGTGCCCCATTGGCTGGATCTACCAAGATCAATACTGATGGATGCGTCAGGGATGGATTTGCGAGTGGCGGGGGTGTTATCAAAGATCACACTGGGCGTTGTATCAGGGCCTTCTCTACCGGCTACGGAGACATACTTATTTTGGAGGCAGAGTTGAGAGCCATTTTACAGGGTATTGAGCTTGCCCGACGGATGGGTCTTGTGGACTTATGGATTGAGACTGACTCTACACTCGCTGTTCATTGCATTTCACGTGGTGGGGGGCCGTGGGTCATTCAGTCAATACTCAGACGCATCCGACATCTTCTTTCATTCGATCGAGACACAATTTCCCATATTTTTCGAGAAGGAAACCAGGTCGCTGACTCTTTAGCTTCTGAGGGCTGGGACCAACGACATTATCAGGAGTATGGATCTTCAGACTTGCCTCGTCGTTCGCGTGGACTACTTCAGACTGACAGATATGGCCTTCCATCAGTTAGAGGTCTTTAGTTTTTTTGTTAGTTTGGTTTTCATTTGCTTTTGCTTTTGCTTTTGCTTTTGCTTTTCAGAATTATGCACCGGAAGTAGTATCTCTTTATTTGCTGTAGTTTGAGGAATTTTTTCATTCGTTGTATGCTTGGAGGTCACGTTCATATCCCCCTCCTGTGTACTACCATTTTTATATAAATACAGTGGTAGGGGCATCCAAACCCCCACCAGCCTATCCTGGTAGAGGCCTAAAAACCATACTGGGACTGTGCTGGTGCTTCGAATAAAAAAAAAAAGTTCATGCTAACATGACCTAATCTTCTATGCCATATCCAAGAGTCATCTTTTATGCTTGATAATTATTTTATCTCTCTTTCAAGCTCAAATTCAATGTTTATGATATAAACATCCTTATTTCGGCTCCCTATGAACATTACCTCTTTAGATTTAGCATCCTCAATAAGGCATTTGGAAGAATTAAATTTAATGAGATAACATTTATCACATAATTGACTTATACTAAGCAAGTTATGTTTGAGATTATCAACTAATAAAATATTTTCAATAAAGGGAGATAAATGGTTGTCGATATTTCCAATGCCTATGATTTTTTATTTAGCATTGTCTCGAAAAGTGAAATGACCTCCATCCTTTTTCTTGAGGTTAGATAGTAATGATCGATCACCGGTCATATGCTTTGAATAACCACTATCCAAAAATCAATTACTCTTCATTTTTTGTGGTACCTACAAAAATTATTTCAATTTTTTATTTTTGGTACCCACATAAGTTTGGGTCCTTGATAGTTAGTGTTTGTGAATTCTTTTACCCACTTATGTTTGTTTTCAAAGTGTAGCCTCTTCTTGATTAGACAATTAAATGCAATATGACCAAATTTCTCACAAAAACTACATGTCATACTTTGTTGAAAGGAATTGGATGATTTGACAAATATATTTTCAAGAGATTTTTGTTTCAAGAATGGTTTGTATCCAATACCTCCTTTATCAAAAATGTATTTTTGCTCACCAAACATTAATTCAAAAATTTTCTTTTCTTGGGTAAACTTGTGAAGAATATTTGTCAAGTCTTCAACTTTTTCTTTCAAAGAAAGATTTTCTTTAATTAAGGATTTTTTATTATCCTTTTCTTTTTCAAAATCTTTTTGTGCTACAAAAAGTTTCTTAACTACTTTTTTCAATAAGGAATGTTTATTATTAAGAGTAGAGTATTTTGTAACAAGTTTTTCAAATTCTTCAAGGATTTCATCATAAGAGGTAGATAAATCATTGTTATTTACACTTACCTCATCTTCAATAGCCATGAAGCACGTGTTGACGATTTTTTCTTGACTTTCACCTTTTTCATAGTCTTCTTCATCACTATCATCCCAAGTTGCTTAAAGAGCTTTCTTCTTGGTGAATTTCTTCTTGTTTGGACATTCGGTTCTTTTGTGACCGGGTTTGTCACAATCGTAGCAAATGATCTCCTTATTTTTCTCTTCACATTTTTCTTCTTTCTTTTAGAATTGCCGATTGTTTCAAAAGTCTCTCAATTTCTTGACAAGAAGGACTACATCATCAAGTTTTTCATCACTCATGTTCATATTTATCATTTGTTGATTTTAAGGCAATTTTCCACTTTGAAGGCTCCTTCATCTCTTATTTGCTCTTTCTTGTCTTCTCTTTTGTTTCGGTGTTGTTTAGCTCATAAGTTATCAATGTACCATAGAGCTCATCCAATGGATATGTATTGACATCTTTTGTATTTTCAATTAACATCCTCAATAAAATCTTCTGAAAGAGACCTAAGCATTTTACTAACAAGTTCACTGTTAGTAAATTTTCGATCAAAGCCCTTAAGGCCATTAATAATGTCAGTGAAACGAGTAATCGTATTTACTATAGGTTCATTTTGCTTTGTGAAAAAATTTTCAAAATATTTTGTTAAAAGATATATCTTAATTTTTTTTTACTTTGTTAGTACCTAAGTGAGTGATTTCTAAAGCACGCCAAATGTCATAAGCAGACTCACATGTGCTAATCCGATTAAATTCATTTTTATTTAAAGCATAATAAAGCAAAGTTTTTGCTCTAGCAATTAGAGATAATTTTCTTTTGTCTTCTTCATCATATTCCTCTCTAGGTTTTGGAATAGTTTGGTCTGGTTTATCATCAACCTTAATAATTTTTGTTGGCTCATAAGGACCAAATTCAATGACTTCCCAAATATTATAATCTATTGATATATATATATTTATATATATATATATCATCATTCCATTTTTCTAATAATTATATTGGGTGCCATTAAATAAGGGAGGACGATTTGTAGAATGCCCCTCAGGACTTTGAATATTATGGTTAGCCATTACTCAAGATTGCAAAATCTTACTTTTAAAAATGAGCACCTTGCTCTGATACCAATTGATAACCCAAGAACAACTAATGATCTATGTCCCTTGTTACCAAGCTCTCCATCGCGAGCACGACCTTTCCACTATCTTGATTGACTATGGTGCAATCCAAACCCTTACAGTATTTTCGGTGACTTACAAATAAGGAGCACCGATCTTTATACAATATTGAGCTTTAAAGAGACCTCAATATGACCTAAAGATATGAAGAAATAGATTTGAGATAGTAGTTCTCTCTTAACAAATGATAGATATAAGTTTAGTAGTAAAAGAGACTAACAATTCGATTAGTAGCAATAAATGAAAAGCTTAAGTGTTAGAAAGAAACTTTGACGATGATGATGATTCAAAAGTTTGATTTCATCAATCAAAGTTTTTCAATGAATGCTTTTGAAGATGTAAGTGCTATAAAGTTTGAATGATTTTTCTCAATATGATTATCTCTTTTTATGCTCTTGTAAGTTTATTGAATGATGATAAATGAAGGACAATTTACAGAGATCAATTTTTAGAGTTTTCTGCCAAAACGAAAGATCAAACGGTCGACCTACAACATGACGGATGACAAAAAAATAGCCGTTTGAACAGTAAAAATTAGAACAGTCATTTTTTTTTTGAAAAAAGACGTCCAAACGGATGACTGGATTGATTTTTCTGAAAAGTTTTGAAACACTAATTTCTGACTTTGATAAAAACATTTTATGCAAGTGATATCAACATAATTTTTAGGCATAAAATTGTTTCTGAGCTTTCATCCATTTAATGCTAATGATCAACAAATTAGTACATTTACATTTCATCTAAAATTATAATCTTCAATCTTGAATTTTGAATCTGGAATTCTTGAACTCTTGTATTGATTGACTTTGATCTTGATTTGTTTGAGAGTTCAATTTGCAATATGGTCTTGATCTTGACGATAATTGATAGCGCTTTAAATACTAGTTCGACACGCATGCATTGCACGTGCTTTTGTAATCATATTGTTAATATTTAATATTTTCAAATTTTTTATTTTTTAATTGTTAATAATTAAAATGTTAAAGTAGCAATTGCAATAAATATTAAAAAAAATATGATTGTTGATAACATATTGTTTTGTATTGTTCGATGTTAATATTTTATTTACATTCATAGAAGTACAATTGCAATAAAAAAATGAGTTTTATAATATGAATAGTAACTTGAATTCAATGAAGAACTTTTGGTGATTTGAGCTTTAATGAATGACGAACCATTGATATCAAATCGTATGGAATTAATGATGTATTAATAGAGATCTTCAAGGTTGTATTTTATAAAAAAAAATTAATAATTATTAATTTTATTGGAGAGAATGTAGTGATTGACTATATAATATTGTATATTTGTTGGAGTAGTGACTCTTTGTAAAAAATATTCTTTGTGTATGTTCTCTTTTTATTAAGTGTGTCTAATTTGACGATGTAAATGAAAACAACATAAATGTAAGTAAAAAACAAAAACTAAAGAATGGTCAACGTTCTCCTTCCCTCCCTCCCCTATATATATATATATATAATTATTAATTAAATTAAAAATTAAAAATTAAAAAATAAAAAAGTTTCATATATTAGTTGTCAACTATAATCACTGTAATCCAGTGTATTCAAAACAATCTTTTCACCTCTATGATTTAAATTTGATCCGATAATAAAAAAAAGTTACAATTTTCCCATTCAATTTTTTAAAATCAATTTCTCATTTATTTCATCTACGTAAGGTAAAAAAAAGTTGAGATCATCTTTTCACCATCATATTTAATTTAATATATTAAATATTTACAAATTTTAAATGTACATTTAATAAATTGTTAACATTTTAATGTACGATAATATTGAACAGTAAAAGAGTAACAAATAAATATTAAAAGATAATTACATTTATTTAAGTATAATTACAATTAGAGATGAGTTTTATATGGTGATAATACCAACAATAACTTGAACCCAATTAAGACATTTTGGTGATTTAAACTTTGATGATTGACGAACCATTGATATCAAATCTTACAATAATAATAATCTCCAGAGCTACATTTTACGAAGAATAAAATTAAAAATTACTAAGCTTATTGTGAGAAAATGTAATGATTGACTACATAATATTGTACATTTGTTGTAGCAGTAGTTCTTTGTGAACAATATTATTTATGTATGTTCTCTTTTTATTAGACATATTATATTTGACGATGTAAATGAAACGTCATAAATGTGAGCAAGAAACAAAAATTAAAAAAGTGTCAATATTTGTCTATGTTGTAAGAATACTGTTAACAGACATAAGTAGGATGAGAAGAACGTTCTATATATATTAATTAAATTAAATTAAATTAAAAATAAAAAAATTTCACACGTTAGGTATAAACTATAGTATATGTTTGGTGGGGTTTAAAGATTTTGAAAAAAATTGGTAAACTGTGTGAATGAAAAGTTGATAAAAGTTGTAGGTCCCACAAAATATATAGTTAAAAATAAATTTGAGATAAAAAGAATTTAAAAAAAAAAAAGAACTGAACCAAATATGCTCGTAATCACTGTAATCTAATGTATTAAAAATAATATTTATCTCCATTTTAGTTTTGATAACTATGATTTGAATTTTAATACGCTAATAAATAAAGTCACAATTTTTCTCATTCATTTTACATTTTTTGTTGAAACTCTTTTCTCTTTCCTTTTATCTACAAAAAAAAAAAAAAAATTTGACATCATCTTTTCATATATAATTTAATAGATTAAATGTTTAAAAAATTTAATTGTATATTTAGTAAATTGTTGAAAATTTAATGTACAATAAGGATAAACAATAAAAGAGTAATAAATAAAGTATTAAAAAATAATTATACATTAATGAATACTAAAGGTGAATATGGAATTTTAAAAAATTTATAAAGGTAGAATATTCCAAAAATGTTTCTCCATTTAAGCCCCTTTTAGATGTAATATAGATTTACTTGAAAATAGATAGTTAGTAAATAATACTAATTTTTTGTTATAATCAAAATATTAAGTTTAAAGTTAACTATAGTTCAACAAGTTTCTTCTGAATTGTGCCTTTTAGCCCTCCAACTTTGGATCTTGGTCATTTTAATCTCCAAAGTTTCCAATAGTTTCTAAAATGGTCCTTCAAGTTCCAATTGAGTGTATTTGAGTTCCCGTACTTTCGAAACATCTTCCAATTTATTGCTCTTTCATCCATTATTTTCCAATTTCTTATAGACAGATCTGAAATTGAAATTGAAAGAATAATACACTAAATTAAGTAGAAAATTCATAAAATGACGGGATAAAAGCTTAGTTTAAATACCCGAATAAATGTACAAAATGCACTTATCAAATACGTCAAAACTAAACCTTTGTTCGTCATTGAACAAAAATAAAATAAAACTACACATTTAAACTAAGCTAAAAAAATTACAGGAATTGAGTTAATGTTAAATTTCTTACCATATGCCTCAGGTTCGAAGATAAAGCAACACTTTTTAGAAATATATTAAACAACACAACAAATAATTTTTTTTACTTATCCAATGCTCAACCTTTTGTAAGTGTGTGAATAGCCAAATATTGAACTTACACCTGTATCAGACTACGACCAATATTGTGTTGTTGATATTTTTATAATCCCAAATCCTTTGTAGTCATTTACTCGTTATACCTTTTGTAAGATATCACACTTCTAATATTTTCTCTCCAATTCCGATATGTTCTAGAAAATTTAGTTCCTATTGATTAATACAATGTTTTTTTCAAATAAAGTGGTAAAAATTAGAAGCTTGTATTCTTAGAACTAGGATGATGAGTGATTTCTGAATTCTCATCTTCAGTCTCTAAGGTTTTAACCTAGCAATTCTTACCTAGTACTTATGACTCTTTTTATTTATTTAACTAATATAAACTGTCTTACATCTTGTGTGAACTACTTCTCTCCAATAAGCTTTCTATGTGACCTATATAGCGAACTTTGTGCCGATTACTCCTAAGTCAGATGACCATAGGGCACTAGGTTTTAAAATACCCTAACAGACTTAATTGCTTGAGTCCTACATGCTATAAAAGAAGTGAAGATGTAAAATTTAATTTTTTTTTATTTATTTATTTTTAATTGTGACCTATGTAGCGAGCTTTGGGCGATGACTCATAAGTCAGATGACTATAGGGCACCAGATTTTAAAATACCTTAAAAGACTTAATTGTTCGAGTCAGACATTTTATTTTATTTTCATCAGCAGTAAGTAATGCTCGATTTAGATTCCTTGACTACAACATATTCAACCAAAGATGAGACCTAGAAAACCCAAACAATCAAAATTCTCAGAACAAACGTACTAACTTTAACACCTCCAAACTGTTGTCAAACAGTTTGGTTACTAGCTTAAAGATTTGGGACGAGATTTTTTACAATAGTCATAGGTCAATGATATCAATACATACACTCAAGTCATGTTTCAATATCAGTGATAAGTCAATAGTGGCTACGTACTTCATTAATCTAGTCTAACATGGATAAGTATTCTGGTTAAATCACGAGTTAAAGTATTGTCTAATATTCTAACTAAAAGTGTACTCAACTTCAAACAAATATCATCATTGACAGTAAGATATTCAACAATAACTAGACAAATAAACCTCTATTTTTTTAAAAAAAAAATATTTTAGTTATACAGACTCGAATAAAAAGCAAATTCAAAATCAATTAAGTATCCTGATACTTAACCAACCTCCAAACTAAAATATTACATTGTACCCAATGTAAGAGAAAATTAGAGAAAAAATAAAAGAGGAAAAGATCAGGTACTTCCCGGGGGTAAGTGTGGAGAAAGAGGTCTTAGCCGATCGAATGGTGCAACATAAGTAGAAGGTCACAAAAAGTCGATGGCCTCGAATATCCGAGAGACTGTCCTGTCAATCGTATCAAGTGGACTTCCAAAGTGGATCATCCTTCTGTTTACATCATCATATGCATAAGTAATAGTGCGCTGGTCCGACCTAATGATGACATCCTAGTGTTGCAGTCCACGTACTTGCATACTTACGCTTAGCAGCTCCTGCTGCATGTTATGTTGCTTGTGCTGTACCTCTACCAATGTGTTATGCATGTTGTTCACTGATATGCTAATCTCCGTCAGGGCTACTTGGATTTGAGTGAATTGGTTGCCAATGTTGGGTTTAGCAGTGAGTATGGTTGGGGTGCTGAAGGTGCCAGATTATGAGCTTCTTCATCAAGCTATACCACTGGAGCACGCTGTGCTCTGTTTTCTCTGGCTCGCATCCTAGCCTCTGAATTGTCAATAGTCTTATAGTTGAGAAAAGCATCATGAGTTTCGGCTTCCTCAAACGGTAACAAGGACACTCCGGTCTCCAGATAGATCCCACTAATCAGACATGGGAACATAATAGAGCGTTGGGAGTTGGAGTCAACTGAAGTTGGCAACTACCTAACAAAATCAAATATAAGTGTCCCCAAATCCATTTTTTGAACCCATGCCAAATGGTAAAGAAGACGAGCCCTTTCTCCAGTAAATTTCATTCGCTAAGTGGTAGGATTAATATTGGTATAGAAAAATATATGAAAAGCCATCAGCTCCCGAGTCAGTTCATCATGTTTGAAGTACGAAGTGGCCAATGACCATGCATTCTCTCTACCATACAAGAACCATGACACTGACTGCATGTCCTGTTCATTTGGCAGATGATCTATCCCCGTGCGGGTCAGCTCATAGTAACGATCAATAATAGCAGGCTGAACCGGAACCACATGCCCTCACCCACATTTTGTACCTATGAGATGATTTTAGAGTATCAATTTCTTTGTTGAAATTGGCAAAGAATTCCTTAACTAAAGTCATATAGGCTGGATGTGGAGCTTCAGCCACCTTACTCCAACCACACTGTTGTATCACATGTTCTTACAGATGTCCCTAAAAGTCTGCCCGTTGTACCCTTCTCTCTTGGTGGTAGTTCTTCCCTTTCACCTGTCGTCATATCTTTCTCGGGCTTCTGTATTTGGAAACCGTGGTATGCCGCCATCACTTGTTGGTTTCTTCGGCCGTCTACAACAAGTATAACCTTCACCGAACTTTCTCTTTCCTTTCTCTTGAGCTGTGGTTTTTTGTTTTGGTGTCATTGGTACCTATAATGATAAAAGATACATTATTAAGCATCATAATAAACTCAAGAATAAACAAAACATCCCAAAATAAAATAAAAGTAGTGACTTTTCGTATTTCAAACTTAGACCGAACACTACTTTTCACCACTGGAAAAATTGAAGTTTTCCCAAGCCATCTTCAGAAACATGTATCTATATAGAATGGTCTTTATCATATTCAAAATTTAGGTTATTTGGGTCAGATGAGAGAGGAATGAAGTTGGTGACGTGAAGTGGACGGTGCCAAACCATGGCAAGCCAAGGCTTTCTAATATGGGGCTAAGTGTCTTGGCCCAATGTTTAATGTAATTCCATTGAATGTATGCACAATTAGCAAGCCTAAATGTGTATCAACAATGCCTAAATAAAGGTTAGCTACAAGAATCGGCACTTAGTCATTTCATCGAACACATGGAAGGCATCAATTCTTTACTAGAGTTTAAATAAATTTGAAACTTGAATCTAGCCCAAACATTTACACCTAAAAGCACAAAATCAATAATCCAACATCTACCTAAGCCTATCCTCCTCAATTAATCAAGACCAAATCGAAAAATTGCAAGCCAAAAGCATGAATAAGAAAAGAGGGTGAAAAAGGCAACCTTGGAAGAAAAAACTTTACCACAAAGATCAATTTGATGTTAATGCAGTGTGAGGATAAGTAAATTTGATTGAGAATTAATATATGGAAGATTTAAACGTGATAGATTGGAAAAGAATTGAGAATGGAATAAGAGGAGCCTAAAAATATTTTTGTGGAAGATTATGAATAAGTGGCGCACGGTTGGGGTTAATTAACCCCAGCGTGCGCCTGAATGATCGCCCAGCTCTAACCAGGGTGATTGCCTAGTTAGGCACTGGGCAATCTGCCCAGTTGTAAATGACTCGGGTGATCACTCAGGTTACTAGAAACCTCTCTCCCTTTTTTTTTTTTTCAAAAATCAAAGAGAGAACTAAATGAATGTAGGCCTAACTTAACATGTTAAATATTCAATACGTACTAAAATGGATACGATGAACCTAAAAGAACAAACTTTGCTAAAAATCACTTAAGTGCAAAAATTGGAAAAAAATAAACATGGTGTGCCTAAAACCAAAAACTAAAACTTTCACTACTACATGTAATTGCGAATGATTATGATGAAAAACTAGAAAGGGATAGAAAAATGGGTTGCCTTCTATTAAGCACTTGATTTATAGTCTAAACTCGACTTTTTGGGTTGATCATTCCGGTGTTCCAAGATGAACGGTGGACTTTTCTTTTGAGAATCCACTGCTCCAATAAACCTTCGACCGCTGCCCGTTGATTTAAAAGTGCATTTGCTTTCATGGTTGATTTCCACTGCTCCATATGGATAGACTTTGTGATTGTGTAAGGCCCGACCACCGTGATCGCAATTTGCCTGGAAAAAGCTTGAGGCATGAATTATATAAAAACACTTGCTGCCTAATCTCAAAATTTCTTCTTTGAATATGCATATCGTGCCACTTTTTGGTCTGCTCTTTATACAATTTTGCATTCTCATAGGCCTCCAAACGAGACTCATCCATCTCATTTAATTGAAGTAATCTCTTTTCACCAGTTGACTTCAAATCAAAGTTCAACTTCTTGACTGCTCAATATGCTCGGTGTTCCAACTTAACTAGTAAATGGCACACTTTTCCAAAAACTAGCTGATAGAGAGACATGCCTATAGGAGTTTTGAAAGTTGTCTGGT